>CM068584.1:39905891-40095687 GCA_035048485.1 Pteria penguin
TGCTCCTGATCTGTTGCTTGTCGGTTGATACTCTGTTTGGTAAGTTAGAATATAAATTAAGTGAGATCATATTGATAATTTAACACTTTTATAAAAAATGACTTCATATATCTTCAACAAAGAAAGCTCTATCCGTCTATGATTTCAGCTTCTCTTTTGGTCGTTTACTTTTTTACTCATTTATTCATTTATTTATTTTTCTTATATGTCATTTAAAAAATACTTAAAGTCTCACACTTTGTTAACTGTGACTTTTTTACTTTTTACAAAACAATTCCTCAGGTTAACTAATAGTCCTTTATCATATGCGTATAGTGTCTGTATGTCTCAACTGATCAAATATCCTACATTTTCTTCATATTACTGTCCTTTCCACTACCACGCAGTAGATTGCTATTGTTCTTTCCTCTACCGGGGCAAGCTACTGAGTGAAAAGGTAATTTCAAAGGGATTCGAAAAAACAATCTTTGAAGTCTGTATTCTGCAAAACTTACGTTCGCTATAAATGCCTTCTGTGCGCTTACCAGAAATGATCGTTTGACATGTTGATTTCATCATTTCGTTGTAGTCCTTATTAAATCGTTTGTATTGTGATAACACAAGTTTTACACTTTCTACCGATTGTGACTGTCACCGTTACAAATCCATATGACAACAAAGCACAAACAATAGTATGGCGTCGCAACTGGTGTGACCGGTCAGCTTATTCCTCCATGGCATGGTTTTTCCAAGGATCTGTACTTGTTCTTCCAGGGTCCGTGATAGCCATTAACTCTATTTGGTCTGTAGAATGGAAGTTACTATTAACAGGTTTTTAGTATGATTTTAGTTTAGCTATAGACTAAGAATCATTGAACAGACTGCATGTCTTTGATAATGCGTCACACAATGCGTTTTAGCATTATATATATATATATATATATATATATATATATATATATATATATATATATATATATATATATATATATATATATATATATATATATATATATATATATTAATATTCGTTCCCGGACGGCGACCCGAACCCATGACCTATGGTACCTAGCAGTCATGCTTCCGACCATCTAACCGACTGAGCGACCTGAACCTGCATTTACACTGGGAAAATCTCTTCACTATCCGCGGCCGTGTTGTCATGCATACGATTACCTAATGATTAGCTTTTAAAGCTCTATATTCTGTGGAGCTCGGGTAGCTCAGACGGTCGAATGTATGACAGCTAGGTGATTCAAAAATCTTACACATTTTATGCAGAAGAAAATCATTAACTGAATGTCACATATGTACAAGTGTTACATTTTGAGAAATCGATATATACATAGGTCAAAACAACAGGGCCGGTCGACCTCCTTATTTTATGAAGAAGAGGAAGGAACGAGATGCAGCAGTGCTGGACTCGAGTAAGTAGTCTAATTACCTCTACTCTCTCTGTGTACACCTCTGTTAATCGTCCAGTGAATGATATATATATATATATAGTTGAAGTTAGAAGTATAACGCTGGAGTTTTACGTCGTATTCATACCGGGTTCAAATAATTATTTTAGGAAAGTTGTTAATAATTACTCTCAAAGATGAGGGAATACTTGTCACAAAGTAAGTAATTGTATAAAAAGTGTTTCCTTAGGAAACCTATCTAAATGGAAAGCGAAAGATACGTATAAGCCTTGTTTGAAGGGTGTTTAAGATATGTATATGATCTGTACAAAAATCGATAAGTATATCACAATTTTGATATATTGATAATCAAGCAGGTGTTTAAATTTAACAGGTATCAGAAACAAACGAGATACAGCATTGAAAAGTTCATCACATGACTTAGTCTTTGGTAAGTAAGTTATCTGTATTTTCGATAGAGTAGACTTCTGTAATAGGTCTATTTAAGGAAAATAAAGCTTGATGTATTAATTATGTTATAGAGATGTTACGAAGCTTTTATTTAAACAACTCGTTATAGTAGTCTGAATTTATAGCCTAGTTAGCTATCACGAATGATATCAACTTCTATAATACGTCTATTGTAAGAAAAAGAATAATGCTTGGATTATTGTGTTTGTTTTATACATCATCTTGTCATATTATGAATTTTGTATTTGTAACAGGATGGAAACGACATGCAGATGCAAAATGACAACCATCTGAGATTTTTGAATAGAGTGTGTGTACAAACAAAAAAATAAATGCCTTTGAATTTAAGCATTCACTTTTTGTTTACCATGGTTGAAATCCCATTTTTCATTAAAGCGATTCTCCACCGTCTGACAGCACAAAATTGCTGTAGTTAGCGTAATTCAACTGTGCAATAATGATATGGTATTTATGATGACATCAAAGAGTAAATAGTAAACTCAGTAGTTTTAATGTCTTATAAATTCTTACATTTTTATTTCTGGTTTTGATTATACACGTTGGTGATACTTTAATGTCGACGTACAAAGATTATACTTCGTAAAGTTATGAGTAAAGTCATTTAAAACGATCAATATAGAGTATGTCTCGCATCTTATTTGGCTCATGTTGGATTTGAGTGTAATTAGAATTTTTCGAAAACTTGCATTTTGGAATAAAATCGATGTAAATAATGCAGATATATCTTATCGAGATGAATGAACATATTGACCTCAGTAGGTATGATATCAGTCCGATCGTAGGCGACGCCAACGAGTGAATTATTTGAACCCACGGTCAATATTGAGACGTCATGAGCGATAATCATCCAAGATATAAAATGTGTTGAAATACAATCATATGAGGTGCAATGTCATTGGTACTAGCAACAAAGTTCCACACTAGGTATTCACAGTTCTCTTGGAACCAGATATGAGATAGTGTGCGTGGGATAGAGCAAGTGTCTACTGTTAGGCAATCTGAACCTAACATGAATGAAGACAGCAGAGAAAATCAGCAGTATATACTCTACTCGTGATATAGTTCAGTGAATCTGTTAATTATACTACTATATCTCATACTAATTGCAAAAGACTCTTTGTGACAGTTTGTTTTAGAAATTGTGTGTGTTATATATTAAAAAGAAACCGAAGTTATGGAAAGATCGTAAAACGCAACAGCCTCCTTTTCTGTTTTTTTGTTTTTTGTTTTTACCTTTCGCTTGTTGTACAGTTAAATTGTAAGTGCCTAAAAGAGTAACCGGAGTCGGTTGCGTCCTCCACCGTCCTTTTCTCAGAGTATTGTATAATTTGTGTTGCTAAAAGCTAATTTTCTTCTGATGGTACATTTGTTTGACAATGTCTACAAAGGTAATTATGAATGTCTTATTTGTGAAAAATTACCCCATAGCTCTCATTTACCAAGTTTTATTTCATCATTCATAATAGGCCTACATAAATAAACACGGTGTGGCAGCGTGGGTTAACAGTAACCATGAACGATTATTACACATATTGATAATTATTGGTATTTACATTAAATAAACATTTGACGATGTCATATAGTATATAACAATGAGAGAACAAGTTATGTTAAGGTACTACTAAACGCCAATCGTCGCGTGACCTAGGATTCATGAAAAAAAAAGAAATAAAGGTTTTTAATTTGTAATTTTTTATTTAAATAAATATCTATTGAAGACTTTATACAAAATTATTCTAATTTTAATATTTCCCCGATATACCTGTAATTGGCACTCGAAAACGTGTGTTTTTCAGTACAGCTCGCGTGAAAACACTAGCGACAGCGTTGACTCTTCGTCATGTGCAATCAGATGGCCAGTCCCAAGACGAATTCTATACTATCTTTAATATTTGACTTACTAATCAAGTTGCAATATTTTCAATATATCGCGGGTATATCGGGGTAACGTTGACTAGGGCGATCACCTGTCACCTGTGCGGCTAAATTATTACGTAACATCACCTCAACCGGCTGTTTGACCCTGCAAATATCAACCTTCATTTCGTACCTTTTAACAGCATTCAGGATATTAATTAGCGATCTTAATAAACTGGGTATTCATATTAATGAAGGACAAGGACTTATTATCAGGTTTCCTGTTTATTGTGAAGGATTATCATGAAGGAGACACAGAACAGGAATTGAAATCAACCAAACTTTACGACATTTTGTATTTATGAAGAGTTTATAAAGATATTAGGGCACATGGTGGCAACCCCCCCCCCCAAAAAAAATAAATAATAATAAAAAATACATATAAATAATAATAATAATAATAAATCTTAAAATAACTGATACCATTTCCACGGCAATATTGTTGTATTCACTTGTTTTTCAAAACTATGCTCTATTAATAGCCGGGTTATAGCTTATCGGGGCCGTATTTAATATTTGCGTCTGTCTTTCAGGAGGTTTAGCGGAAGCAAAAAAATATATATAAATAATCTGGAAGTTTCACGATCGTATTTTTAAAGACAAGATGACAACACATTACGTCTGACGGTTTGTAAAATACAGCACATCTACGTAATGTTCCTGACATCCACTTTGGGACAATTTTAATTACAAACCGTGAAAAGCTGTCCACCAGAGGACACGTACAGGTAAAAGGTGTGAAAACCTTGTCCACTTTGACCTCGAGAGGACAAGTACAGGTAGATGGCAAATTGTATTATTAACATTAACGTGGACAGAAAACTGGCCGCCCGTGGTGTCCACGGAGGAGAGACGTGGACTGCCCACCGAGGCAACGAGGATTTTCCAACTTCCACGGTACATGTACGGTACATTACAAAGGCTTTTGTTACTGGGATTTACTGAGATTTATATATACATTTATATTTCCAAATGCATATATTCCTGGTAAATATCACTGTTGCATAACTGTGTATTAAAATAGTGAAGGAGAAATAAAAAAAACTGTAAAAAAAGGCTCCAGAACTATAAATTAGTGAATAAATAATAAACTTAATGAAAAATAAATAAATAAATAAGTAAATAAATAAATAATAAAATAATATTTGAATGTAATCAGAATCTATAAATCTTATACGAAAACTAGTACTGATAACAAATCGACCACAAAGGAAATCGCTTGTCATTCATTTTAAATGGCACAATGTATTCTATTCCAATTCTACTGCAACCTCTATGGGAACTGCAACCATGTATTTTCATGTGACGACCTTTGGGTTTAAACAACCCCCCCCCCCACACACACACACTTCTCTTTTCTCTACCAATAATTTTCACACAAAATTAAGATATACTAATACAACCTTTGTTCTTATTAACCACGAGTGGTGACGAGTTGTCTTTCTCTATTCAACTTATCAAATTTCATTGTACATCTCCAGCTAAATCAAATGTATTTCTCTTTCCCAGTTGGTGACTAGTGGTCAATTTACGTGAAGCCTCGGTGACGAGCTATTTTGGCATAATTTGAGACATGTAAATTCCTGCAGAGAACTCTAACGAATTTCATAAAATAAGAAAAATAAATAAATGAATAAAAAAGAACATTCAACTTCGCAATCTCTATCTCGTAGTCAGTATATCTAAAGATAAGAAACAGTAGCTCTCTCTTCGATGGAAAGAGAATGATTCATTCGTGTAAATGCCTTTAATAGATTTGATATAAAGTTTCTATTGCATAATACTAATAGTGTTACTGTGTAAAGATGATGGATAAATCCAAACCACAAGTCCAAAAATCATGAAACCATAGGACATACAAAATCAGTGAAAATGAAAAACAAATGGAAAATAACAAAATATGTCTACTTGAAGAGCATATGTGAACCCCTGTGATGGAGTGAGATCAGGTGCTCGGGGAGAATGAGCATACTATATTGTACTCACTTTAAATAACTTTCCGATTCTTGTTCTCTACGAAACGATGAGTTACAAATTTTTAAATAAGTGTTTTTGACTGTATTGCTATTTTGTTGGATGTAAAAATTGAACCCGTGTACCGGCTAACCACTCTAATTAAGTAAGGATTCTCACTTCACCTCATCGTCTTAAGTCGGTATCACAACTGCATTAATATCAGATATTTCTGTGACGTTTTGTTTATATTATTATTATCTGCTCTGCTTACCGACTGCAACATTTCTTTTATTGCTGAGTCCAATGTCCTTTCCCCCTTCTTTCAAAGCATAAAAATGATATACATGTAATAGAATCAATGATAAAATAACAGCTCGATCTGTGTCACTACATCATTGACTGTGACTTTAACTGTAAAAAGAACAATAGATTAAGAGATTCTCTAACCACAATAACAGATTAGTGCCCGTAACTGAATATACAACGAAACAGATCAATACGATAATGCAAAAGAAGTACAAGGTCGACGTGATGAAATGTTTTTTTTTTTTTATTTGAGTTACATACTGACAGAATATACCTGATATATTACACATATATTACGATCAAAATAGCAAACCCTTCATTTTTCCAATTTGTATCCATTACAATAGATATTGATTTCAGGATAAAGTGATTATCCAAGTGCTAAAAGTCACGCATTATGACAGCTTATAATGAAATAAGGATATCTGCATAAAAGATATAATTAGTTTGAAAATCAATATAATTGTTTTTACTTATAAGAATACAATCAGATGCGCATCACGATATATAGTTTTGGTCAGTGATTCTCTAGGTAGAAAATATAGAAATCTGAAAGATATATAGAGAAAACGAACTATCAGATATTCCAAACAAGATTCCTAATTTATCTCAGTACATGTATAAATGAGGTTCTTAATACTGTTAATTGAAATAATAATTGTCACTCACTATGGGGAGTAGGTTTAAAACCCACTTTACATAAAATATCACATCATTCGCGTTTAACGTTTGCGTCCAATGTTAATCCATTCACATTTAATGTAACTACGCCTTGTACAAACTTCAATAAAATTCTACATAATGTCTGTGTTTGCCGGTGAAGATAAAACCCATTACATTGTTTTGCGATATATACATAAGTTTTGCGACTGTGTGAAGTAGTAGAAAAAATTTCAAGTAAAATCTGATATTTTACGAATGTGCTAGTTTATCTGACAAATTAATGGATGGATACATTTATATCGGAGGAAAATACATGTATTCATTATTTTCTTATTTGAAAGATTTGTAAAAGACACCATCACATAAACATAAAAACATAATCAACAAATATTGTAGTGCATATATTGAGTGAATTGCGCATGCGTCGGATATAGCGCGCTATGTAAATCTGGGCTCCAGGAAAAGAGCAATAATGTGCTATTATCGGGATTTTATTAAACTTTGATTATATAGCAATTAGAAATAGAAGTATGTGACTCAAAACCTTTGAGTATATATGAAATCCTAGCTAGTTAGACAGTTCATATCAATTTGCTGGGCTGTTTTTGAGTTTCCGGTTGGGTGATTCATGAGAACTTTTTACATTCCCACAAACATTCTATTAATCCTTGGCCATGGCTGATAACAAAGCAACTGAAGGCGCGTCAAAGCGGAGAATGTCCGACACTCCTGAGAAACCACACGCAAAAAGAGCAGTCACATCCAACTCCGCCAATTCCGGTGAATCTGAAGATGAATCTGTGGGTACAGATAAGTTGCGGTGTGCAATAATGAAAGTTTTAATGGCCGAAACTGTCCTATCCTCCATCTGTGAACAGATTCTCGGTGGTGTCTTTGAAATTATCCATCCCCAGATCAAATCACATATCGAAAATTAGATGTCCGTAGCCGTCGACAATAAAGTCGCATCACTCACGGAAACCATCAAATCTAAAAACGATCAAATCACCGAGATGACTGAGCGAATCCGCAAACTAGAATTATGGACAGAGGAACAAGAGTAATACTCCAGGCAAAGTTGTCTTCGATTCTCCAACGTACCGTACAAAAACGAAGGCGGCCGCACGCCCGACTCTTCTTGGGAACTTAACACGGACAAAATTGTGTTCGACATATGCGATCAGGTTGGCGTCCGAGTCTCAGAAAAGGACATTGGTATATCACACTTTGTTGGGGAGCCTGTCAACGGCAAATGTCAAATCATCGCTCGCTTTTTTTTGTATCGGGTACGGTCTACGAAAACCGATTTAGGCTTGCTGATGATGACCTTAAGCGCTTCATCAACGAGGATCTGACAAAAAAGCGTTATACTGTTGTACGGCATCTTGCTAAACTAAAAGGCGAGCGGAAAATCCACAATTACTGGACTCCGGATGGCAGAATATTCATGCGCGTGCACCAAAGGGGTCCCAAAGTCCTAATCAAGAGTGTTGATGATGCCAACAGGCGTCAGTCTGAATAAAATAGAATAGTAAGTGGATGTAAAGACATTACCATATTTATTGACAATATCAGTGTATATACCAAATCATTGCAAAAAACTGTATCATTCGAGACTTAGCTATTTCAATATAAAAACATTTTTTTATATATGTACTGTCGGGGCCTTATGATAAACTAATGTTCATATTTCTCTTCAGACTTTAGCATTATCAATCATATAGTCCTCACTAAATCATGAAGTGGTCAGTCTATTGACTAGGTGGTGATAATACCATCAATTTTACGGACTGATCTTTTCCAGTCCGTGTAATCTATTATTCATAAACAAATATGTCTGAAATAATAGATATCCATTCATATTCAATTAAACCACACACACGCTTTACTATCCTAGATAATCAATCTTTTCTCATATGCTATATATGTATATATAACAAGCATAAACTTGGCTCACTTGTGCCCCGTTCCAACTTGTATGACTCTATATGTTCTTAGTTTTGTACCATATTTACTCCCCCTCCTATTTCTCATTCATTATTCTCCCTCACTTCCTCCCGGGTGTCGCTACGCTTACCTTTCAACATCGAACATGGGTATTGACTTAGCTGCGTATAGAATGAGCATCGGCTCCTTCTACTGCAGAGGTTATGGTTTATATTGAAAATTACAGAGGTTTTATATTAGTTTCTCTCTCAGTCTCGGGCGTGCAAGTGGATGTGTGTTTGTCTCCTTACGTAGACACCTCCTGAATAACACCGAAAATATTCAGTTTTTCTTAATCCGTTGTGTTTTGATTCTATTGTGCAATGATATAGCAGAAAATCCAGGTCCTATGACAGACAACATTGAAGGACTCTCCATATTTCATCTCAATATTCGTAGTATAAGGAACAAGATGTCTGATATTGAGCATTATATTGATGAACATGGTTCAGCCCTAGATATTTCCCAAAATATTATGATGTGTGTTGACTGGAATGTCGATTTTATGAAGCGTTTACCATTACGAGTCTCTACCTTGTTGTCACTATATAATCTGTCTAATGCAATCAAAGAGGCAACTCGTATTTCCAACACCTCTGCTACTTGCATAGATCCCATCATTCTGACAGATTCAATGAATTCACACGAGTCGGGAACTATTGATGTAAATAACCTAAGCGATCATAGGGGTACCTATGTGGTTCTTGACTTCGAGTCGACAATTCCAAAAACATTCTCGCGCTTAGTATGGATATATAAAGATGACAATTACGCGAACTTAAGAAATCAAATAGCTAACACAAACTGGCGCACGCAAATTGACCAAAACAATATCGATACTACTGTTACTAATTTCTCAAAAACACTTATGTCTATGATTGAAAATAACATTCCAAGGAAAAATGTACTGGTTCGACTACTTGACAGAGCATGGTTTAATTCAGACATAAGACGTGAGATAAGGATTCGGGGCAGATTGAGAAAAGTATACAGACGGACACGAAACGAAAACGATAACACCAAATACAAAACCCAGAGAAATAAAGTAAATAACATGAAAAAGAAACTTAAATAGGACCTCTATGAGGGGATGGATAACACGTTACATGAATATAAAACGTCCAATACAATTGTATTGGAAATTAATTCGATCATTAATAAAGGGTAATAACCAAATGGACGAATTTCAAACCATGGTTCATGATGGAACTGCAGTTTTTGCAGGTGAAAATAAATCAAATCTGTTCAATGCATATTTGTGTAGTGTATCCGACATTCATGACGATGATCATGAGTTGTCCATCCTTATAAAAAGAACTAATGCTGAGATATATGGTCTTGATATAAGTGTTACTGACATTATAGATCAGATCAGTGACTTAATAAGAATTAACGACTGGGCAAACGCATGGTTAGTGGATTTTAATCCACAAAAAACTGAAATCGTGATATTTGGATCAGGCCAAGCAAATTTCCTTCACACTGATTTTAATTTCAATGGATAAATACTTCACCCAGCAACCACACACACACACACACCCACACACACACACATCTCGGACTTTTATTCTCATAGGATGCGAAATGGTCAAACCATGTTGATTTAATCATATCACGAGTCTCAAAACAAACAGCTGTTCTTCGCAAACTTAAAAACAAATTGTCAAGGAAATTTTTATCAAACATCTATGTAACATTCATTCGTCCCACCTTTGAATATGCTAGCGAAGTCTGTTATAATATCACTCTCTACGATTCTGAAGGTCTCGAAAAGTTTCAGTTAGAAGCTGGTAGAATAGTTACTGGTCTTCCTTCATTTAGCAGACGGGGTGGGAAACACTTAAGACAAGAAGACTGAATAAGAAACTATGTTTAATGTTCGAGATTCACAATAATTTAGCTCTAGAATATCTGTCAACTCTTCTACCTAATCAGGTTGGAGCAACTAATAGATATAATCTCAGAAACAGTGAGAACATGTCCTTACCGCGCTGTAGAACAAGTCTCTTCCAGTCCTCATTCATTCCCTCTACTATCGCTGCCTGGAATAATCTTCCTTTGTCTCATAGAAACAGCACCTCAATTTCACAGTTTAAATCCAAATAAACTGCTTCATTTAGTCGACGTTCTGCTTACTTTGACCACGGTGATCGTAAATTGAACATTCTTCATACTCGGCTGCGTCATGGTTGCAGCACTCTTAATGGCGACCTTTTTAGAGTAAATCTTACAACTAGTAGTACATGCTCATGTGGCGCTCCGGTCGAAATGGCAGAACATTTCTTTATCCATTGCCCAAATTATCATCAAATACGTCGAACTCTCTTTCTGAAATTTACAGAAATAGGAGCCAACCTAGACATTAGCACCATACTGTATGGAAACCCAGATCTTTCTAATAACACTAATGCTAAAATATTTAAAGCTATTCATACGTTTATATCTAAAAGTAAAAGATTTTCATAGCAACCGCGCCTTCCCCAACCCCTACTACTTCACCCAAAGCACTTTCTCATTCTGAAATATTCTTCGTAATATGCACCTGTCACTCTTGTTTCCATTTTAAATATTTGAATCATTATTGAAGTACTTCTTTTAGCTGCTCTAAATTAACATCATAATTATGTTCAATATTGTACATGTACACAAATGTATATGTGCATAAAAGTACAGTCAAACCTACCTCAAGATATATGTAAATGTATATGCATATGTATGTATGTGTATGTGTGTATATATATGTATGCGTTTATATGTTTGTGTGTATGTATGCATGCATGTATGTATGTGTGTATGTATATTTGTACATATGTATGTGCATGTGTACGTGTATATGTGTATGTATATATATAAGTTGTTAAATCATTGCTTTATGATCATTGTATAATTATTTTTCTTGTATGCTGTTTTTATATCTCCTATATATTTGTTTATGAAATGGAGTGTTCCAATCGGTAGAATAGGTTTTTTAATGATTGTGTATTCGAAATGCTTGAAATGGACTCTTCCTACTAATCTGACAATTAACCTGCAAAAAGTGATTTTGGTAAAGCAACTGTTAATTACCTGGGACATGTAGTTGGACAGGGGCAAATTAAACCAATTAATGCGAAAGTGGAGGCAATTGCACAGTTTCCTATTCCTACGTGTAAGAAAGATATTAAACGATTTTTGGGAATGGTGGGATTTTACAGAAAATTTTGTAAGAATTTTTCTACTATTACTCATCCGTTAACTGCACATTTAAGGCAAAAATTACTTTTGTATGGTCTGAGATTTGTGCAGAAAGTTTTGAAAGGTTGAAATTAATTTTAATGAATGCACCAATTTTAATTACTCCAGATTTTTCAAAACAATTTAAGTTGTTTGTTGATGCTAGTGATGTTGCATCTGGAGGAGTTTTAATGCAAGAAAGAAATTCTATTGATCATCCAATTAGTTTTTTCTCTAAGAAATTTACCAAGTGTCAAAAGAATTATTCCACAATAGAGAAAGAATGCTTTGCACTTTTATTAGCATTGCAACATTATGATGTATATCTGAATACTACTATGCATCCTATTCTTGTTTATACTGATCCTAATCCATTGACTTATATCAATAAGTTAAAGAACAAAAACCTAAAGTTGACTAGATGGAGTCTTTTACTACAAGAATATAATTTGCATATTGTACATATCAAAGGCAGTGACAATATCATAGCAGACGCTTTGTCAAGAGTGTGTTGATCTGTTGATTTGGTTTTACAACTTTCATGTGATTTCTTGTTAAAAATTCTTCTTCATTGGTATGTGTAATATTGTATGTATTTTATGAATATAGAGATTATAAAGACACTTATTATACACTTTTTGTTCATATGCATTTTATATATATACTATTTACATGTGTTATATATTTGAAACACGTACACAAAAGTTTTCATTGTATTCAAACTTTTTTTAAGGGTGAAGGTGTTAAATTATTGCTTTATGATCATTGTATAATTATTCTTGTATGCTATTTTTATATCACCTATATGTTTGTTTATGAAATGCATTGTTTCAATGGGTAGAATAGGTTTTTTAGTGACTGTGTATTAGGAATGCTTGAAATGGACTCTCCCTTCTATAAAACCAGCTGCTCTCCATTATTTGATTATTCTGTCTTGGGATTTACTAGTGATTACTTCTTCTATTGGTCTATGTGATTGTTCATTTGGAATCAAGGAATTAATTCTATAGTGATTGGAATATCATTATATCCCTTGCCAAGGATTTGAGGAATAAAGAAGAGCTACAAGAAATCAGTGACAATTGGAGCTAAGTTTTGATTTTAGAATAATTTAATTACATATAATTTATTGTAATCATTGTATAATTTCTTTATTAATATTCATTTGATTTTTTTATACTTTAATTAAAACATTAAAACTTATATTCTAGTTGCTTCACTGAATTATAGATAATTTCGGCCTGTAACAAAGTATATTTGTTTATGTTTATTCGCCTTATGTATAACATTATAATTGTATGTACAGTACAGTCCTGGTGGAACTTTGAATGCCCACTGTCCACAGTTGGCAGTCCACCTGAAATTTCAGTGGGCATTAAAAGTGGACATTTACCTGATCTATCAAAATGTCCATTTACCTGTATGTTAATTCCAACTGGCTCTTACAAGAATGTCCACTGTGTCCAGTGGACATTTTTAATGCCCACTCTAAAAATGCCCACTGTGACCAGTGGGCAAATTAGGTTCCACCCGGACTGTACTGTATGTTCTAGGAGAGGCGTTATCTAAGTTGGTAAAACTTGTCGCCAATCCTATGCTGTTTTGAGCAATAAATATGTTTAAACTAAACTATTGATTGAAGAAAACATGGTGACGTCTGTGGCTCGTACACTAATAATCTGTAATTAGAAACCCTATAATAGATTTCATTAAATGAATGTTCATTAAATTGAAAGATTGCAATATCTATCTAGGAATAAATAAGCATGTATTGATTAAGTGCACCATATGCGTACTTCGACAACTTATCTCTTCAGTGACAAGAAGTAACAAAGTGGCTGGTACGTCGCCCACTATAAAAAGGTGCCAGACTATTACACCCAAGGACACGGGTGTAATAGATACAATAGGTGTCCCCAAAATCCTCCTACGAGACCCTACGAAACATCTAGAAATTAAGCTACATTGTTAGTGAAGAAACAAATCAGGGACTTCATTTATTTATTTTCTTTTTTATTCATTATTTATCTATTTATTAAATTATAAATTTATTTATTTATTTACAATAAGAACATTAGACTTTTCCGTACGAAAATAATGGATCAAAATGAATTTAAAATAATAATAAGATTTATAAAAATTGCTGGACGAAGTTTAGGGAAAACGCAGAGTTTTAATTGTAAATAGATAAATAAATACAGAAAAGAAATAATTATTTCTATATATCCCTATCAATCATTTTAATAACACATAATGATTCATGTTTATTTAACATCTTTTGCAATCTGTGTAGAGACTCCACCCAAATATTTTTATGTTACGATCTTAAGGCCAATCCCCACTCCCTTTCGAGTTTAAAAGCATTCTTGATTAAAACAATATTGCATTCCTCATAGATTAGCGGTCATTCACCGATAAATACGCTGTAAAGTTGCGTTAATTTAATTCCAACCCACCAACCTTTTTTTGTAAACAGTGTCCAGTTTGAGTGAACGAGCATGGCTTTGGGTGTGCGTTTTGCCTCCTCGCTACAGGCTGTAATGCAGCTACATCCGTATGTATATTAATGGGGCAGAGTAGCACTTTATATCACAGCTATACAAATCCCACATTTCGCATGTATTCGATAATATGGCTATTATCAGAAGAAATCGAACTTAAATAATTGATGTAGTTTAGTTTATGATATAAAAATAAGTAAATGATCGTGTGTAAAACATTTTTTTTTTCACTTTTGAAGTGTGAAAGTCAATGTGTGTCGTAAACTTTTTATGTAACTAATAAAATGACACTTTAATTTTGCCAATAGCACAAAATTAACATTGAAATGTATCAAGAGGATATGTTTCAACCTGTTACTAAATATATTATGTCCCCTCGTACATACGAAGGTACTGTTAATTACGATTCCCATCATCATGATAGGTCACAAAGTATATGAGATTACGGGCGATATTTACCAGGTCAAACAACCGGATGTTTATAACGTAATAGAGAATAGATGACAAGTAGAAGAACAAAGGTAAAAAACAAATATATATAAAGCACAAAATTACTACAGCTATCAAGGCACCCTATATTTCACTTATATTTTTCCCCGACGGGAATTCGAACCCACGATCTATGGTACTTAATCACCCAGCGGTGATGCATCCGACCGTCTAACCGAATGAGCTACCCGAGCTCCACAAAAATAGAGCTTTAATAGCCAATCATTAGCTAATCGTCTGCATGACAATATGGCCGCGGAAAGTGAAGGGATTTACCCGACGTAAACGCAGGTGGATCCTCTTAAAGAATACAATCCGATGAGACAGAAATAAACATATAAAGCACAAATAGAAACAGTGAAACACCCGGGAGGACAATGGACCTTGGCTCTCCGAAGAAATACCTGTAGAATTAGAGACAAATTAGACAAGCACAAAGATACTACAGCTAACAGGGCGCCCTATATTTCACTTATATTCGTATATATATATATATATATGTATATATATATATATATATATATATATATATATATATATATATATATATATATATATATATATATATATATATATATATATATATATATATATATATATATATATATATATATATATATATATATATATATATATGAGAGTGAGAGAGAAGTGGGGGAGGGAGTGTATGAAGTCAATTTAAATATACTTTAATTTAAACATCCTACTCGACAATTTACGATTTGGATCCAGTGATTGGGGCAAATCCAGGTATCTGCCCTAAATATGACACTGTCTACTTGAATTTATATGTCATTTTGAAAATAAGGGTCAAATACTTTCCTAGTTTTGAAAGGACAGGTTTTTTATGTAAGATGTATATGTCCCAATCAACAGGGCGAGCGCCCTTGTATTTACAATGCGTAATAAGTGAGATACTGTTCATAGGCGGTTCTAGAAATTTTTGAAGATAAAAAGGAGGTGGGGGAACACAGTCTCCCATGGAAACGGGGGTTGCTGTTAGATGAAATATCATTTTATTGTATATAGTTACATGTAGATTAAGTAGGTGTGATATGACAAAAGGCAGATACGTTGTGACACTGATATATTGAAAATTATTCGATGCTTTTTCAAGCAACATTATTGAATATCGAGTGAATATTCAATCACTGAAATATTTTATAGGACAACATTTACGTATGTCATTCGAATGAAAGAGCAACACGTAAACAAGTAAAATTTTCAGTTAAAGAAAGTTACTGCAGTATTGCCCTCTGAACGTTGCTATTTTACGCTGTTATAATAAAAACAAAGGTTAAATTAGTATATCTTAATTCTGTGTGAAAATTATTGGTAGAGAAAAAAAGAAATGGGTGCGTGGGGGAAGGGGGGGGGGCTGTTTAAACCTAAAGGTCGTCACACGGCAATACATGTTTGCAGTCTCCATAAAGGATGCAAAAGATTCGGAATAGAATGCATTGTGTCATTTAAAATGAATGACAAGCGATTTGGTATCAGTAGTGGTGTATTAAATTCGCTTTTCGTATAAGATTTATAGGTTATGATCACATTCAAATATTATTTAAAATTAATTTTAGAGAATCGTTTTTTTCTAATTCACCACTAATTAAATCATCACATTTTACATACATTAATGCTCATAGGAATTATAGAAGGGACCGTATAAAAGTACGCGAGGCCCCAGTCGCACTGCCGGAGGGCATCGCAGTAGGTGTCAGTGTTTTTCAGAAGTTCTATGGTCGATTCAGAAATTCTCTTTCAAGATTCCTCTTTCAAGAATGTTGACCGATATTTTGGGACCTGACCTTACAAAATAACCTTCTTAACTTTTTGACTGCACTTGATTTGACATAATACGTAAATATATATATATATATATATATATATATATATATAGAGAGAGAGAGAGAGAGAGAGAGAGAGAGAGAGAGAGAGAGAGAGAGAGAGAGACTCACCGGAATCACCGGAATTTCAGTCAGGCAGCATTTCTTACATTGAATGGGAAACTTTGTCTTCGTGTTCTTGTCTCCTTCATGTGTTTGTGCGTGTATATTTATGTATTTACCTCCTTGACTTGAAAGGCTGTTGCAGGACATTTGCTACAGGTGTTGCATCCAACCTGGGGACGCTTACTCCTCCCAGGCACCTGGTCTCACCTCGATTTAAACCTCATTTGAACACCTCTCTGTATGACAAACGTGACGAATTTAACTTCGAAATAACTAACTTCCCGTTTCTTTACAGCAATATCCTGTCCTCACCTGCCGATGGAATTTTTATATTTCAACTTATAAGGTACGCAAGAGCCTGTTCTCTATACGACGATTTTATTCCGAGGGCAAAACGACTGGTCATTAAGTTGTTCATGCAGGGATATGTTAAACGGTCGCTATGGGGATCTTTTACGAAAATATGATGTGTCTCTTTCTAGAATGATTGACAATATTCTGGAATGAGACTGAATGACCTGTTAGGTTAACACGAAATACGACTTTGTATACCAGTTTTGTACTTTCGTATGTACATTTAGAAAACCAAAGCTCTTGATTTTGGCATGTTTCTTGAGAACTGCTGTGACGGATGATGCATGCAGACAGGAGACGCTTAGTCTCCCCGGGCACTTGGTCTCACCTCGGTATTTCGGGGTTCACAACAGTACCTTTTTTAAACTTACACGATTTTGTATCTATCCTTGGACTTTGAGAATGATTAAAAACGGTTTGGTACCTCTTCGATATTGATTATACGTAGTATAAACTTAGCTAAAACCATAGGTCTTGTACTGAGTCCCTTTACAACCTAATAAAGGCATTTACTTTAGCACTGCACGTTTAACATGGCGGTGGGGACACTATGACGGACCTTGTCCAAATCTTTTTCAAAGGAGACAAGGTCCTGATCCTCTTCCCATCTGACTGTTAGTTGGGACTATTGATCTAGAAGTTCGCTTACAGACCAGCAGAGCACGGTTTTCTTTTGTTGATGTATTACATATTATTGATAGCAGCATATTATTCTGTAAACATTTCCTGTGTAAAAAATATTGTATGACTTCTCGTCTTAAGTGCTCTATTGATCTTTGTTCTCTATATGGAAGATTATTTATAAATGTAAATGCGTGTCCTTTGATTATGCTGCTTTTGCGGTAGGTGGAAAGGTGGGCGACCGTAAACCGGTTAACCACACCAATTGAGTGACATTTGTTACTTTAATTGACTGTCCTAAGTCGATATCGTAACCACAGCACAATTGAATATTTTGTAATGTCGTTTTCACGTGTATATTCTACTATTATCATGTTTTGTGTGGACTGTTTTCTGCCTTAGTAGGTTTAGAGAAATTTTCATAATGTTAATGTCTAAAACTCTTGGTGCCTTATGCAATTTGCCCATTGACTTTAACTACAAAGTTTGTAATTTGTTTAGTATGAAGGAATCACCAAATAAACTGAAAACACATATCTCATTTAATATGCAAATGTTATGTCGATTTTACCTATGCAGCGAACACTGGGGTCTTCATGCAATATTTGTCTTATCCTATCAATTGGATATAGAGAAATTTGATATAAATGACAACATTATCTTTTAATTATATTAGATCATTTTCATTCAATTAAAACACCAGCATCCTTGTTTCATATGATGCAACATGTTGGGTCAGAAAGCTTTAAATGTAGTGACACCAACACACTGTATGTACATGAGGAATAGACACAGTCATGCGTACTATATTGGTTGTGCTCCTGATCTGTTGCTTGTCGGTTGGTACTCTGTTTGGTAAGTTAGAATATAAATTAACTGAGATCATATTGATAATTTAACACTTTTATCAAAAATGACTATATCTTCAACAAAGAAAGCTCTATCCGTCTATGATTTCAGCTTTTCTGTTGGTCATTTACTTTTTTATTCATTTCTTCATTTAGTTATTTTTCTTATATGTCATTTAAAAAAAACTTAAAGTCTCACACTTTTTTAACTGTGACTTTTTTACTCTTTACAAAACAATTCCTCGGGTTAGCTAATAGTCCTTTATCATATGCGTATAGTGTCTGTATGTCTCAACTGATCAAATATCCTACATTTTCTTCATATTACTGTCCTTTCCACTACCACGCAGTAGATTGCTATTGTTCTTTCCTCTACCGTGGCAAGCTACTGAGTGAAAAGTTAATTTCAAAGGGATACGAAAAAACAATGTTTGAAATCTGTATTCTGCAAAACTTACGTTCGCCATAAATGCCTTCTGTGCGCTTACCAGAAATGATCGTTTGACATGTTGATTTCATCATTTCGTTGTAGTCCTTATTAATCGTTTGTATTGTAATAACACAAGTTGTACACTTTCTACTGATTGTGACTGTCACCGTTACAACTCCATATGACTACAAAGCTCAAAAAATAGTATGGCGTCGCAACTGGTAGGACCGGTCAGCTTATACCTCCATGGCATGGTATTTCCAGGGGTCTGTGCTTGTTTTTCCAGGGTCCGTGATAGCCCTTATCTCTATTTGGTCTGTAGAATGGATGTTACTTATTGACTACGGCTCGATGTATTAACAGGTTTTCAGTATGATGTTACCAAAGTAACTCATCTGGAATTTGGATCTCCGAAGAAATACCTGTAGAAATTTAGACAAATTAGATAAATATATAAAGCACAAAGACACTACAGCTAACAAGACACCCTATATTTGATTGATATTCGTTCCCGGATGGGAACACGAACCCATGACCTATGGTACCTAGCAGTCATGCTTCCGACCATTTAACCGACTGAGCTACCTGAACCTGCATTTACATTGGGAAAATCTCTTCACTATCCGCGGCCGTGTTGTCATGCATACAATTACCTAATGATTAGCTATTAAAGCTCTATATTCTGTGGAGCTCGGGTAGCTCAGTAGGTCAGACGGTCGAATGTATGACAGCTAGGTGATTCGGTATCATAGGTCATGGGTTCGAGTCCCCTTCCGGGAACGATTATAAGTGAAATATACGGTGCCTTTTTCGCTGTATATATATATATATATATATTTCAAAAATCTTACACATTTTATGCAGAGGAAAATCATTAACTGAATGTCACATATGTACAAGTGTTACTTTGAGAAATCGATATATACATAGGTCAGGACGACAGGGTCGGTCGACGTCCTCATTTTATGAAGAAGAGGAAGGAACGAGATGCAGCAGTGAACAGTCAATCAAGTGTGCTGGAATCGAGTAAGTAGTCTAGTTACCTCTACTCTCTCTGTGTACACCTCTGTTAAACGTCCACTGAATGCCGCGGCCGCCGAAGGTGCAGGGAGTTATATATATATATACTTGGCAGTTACTGAGTTGAAGTTAGAAGTATGACGCTGGAGTTTTACCTCGTATTCATACCAGGTTCAAATAATTATTTTAGGAAAGTTGTTAATAATTACTCTCAGAGATGAGGGAATACTTGTCACAAAGTAAGTAACTGTATAAAAAGTGTTTGCTTAGGAAACCTATCTAAATGGAAAGCGAAAGATACGAGTAAGCCTTGTTTGACATATGTATATGATCTGTACAAAAATCGATAAGTATATCACAATTTTGATATATTGATAATCAAGCGGGTGTTTAAATTTAACAGGTATCAGACACAAACGAGATACAGCATTGAAAAGTTCATCACGTGACTTAGTCTTTGGTAAGTAAGTTATCTGTATTTTTGATAGAGTAGACTTCTGTAATAGGTCTATATAAGGAAAATAACGCTTGATGTATTAATTATGTTATAGAGATGTTACGAGGCTTTTATTTAAGGAATTCGTTATAGTAGTCTGAATTTATAGCCTAGTTAGCCATCGCGAATGATGTCAACTTCTGTAATACGTGTATTGTAAGAGAGATAATAATGCTTGAATTACTGTGTTTGTTTTATACATCATCTTGTCATATTATGAGTTTTATATTTGTAACAGGATGGAAACGGCATGCAGATGAAAAATGACAGCCATCTGAGATCTTTGAATAGAGTTTGTGTACAAACAAAAAATAAATGCCTTTGAATTTTATCATTCACTATTTGTTTACTATGATTGAAATCCCATTTTTCATTTAAGCGATTCTCCACCGTCTGACAGCACAATAATTGCTATAGTTAGCGTAATTCAATTGTGCAATAATGATATGGTATTTATGATGACATCAAAAAGTAAATAGTAAACTCATTAGTTTTAATGTCTTATCAATTCTAACATATTTATTTCTGGTTTTAATTGTACACGTTGGTGACACTTTAATGTCGATGTACAAAGATTGTACTTCGTAAAGTTATGAGTAAAGTCATTTAAAACGATAAATATAGAGTATATCTTACATCTTATTTGCTCATTTTGGATTTGAGTGTAATTAGAATTTGTCGAAAATTTGCATTTTGGAATAAAATCGATGTAAATAATACAGATATATCTTATCGAGATGAATAAACATATTGACCTCAATAGGTATGATATCAGGCCGATCTTAGGCGACGCCAACGAGTGAATTTTTTGAACCCATGGTCAATATTGAGAGGTCATGATCGATAATCATCCAAGATATAAAATGTGTTGAAACACAAATATATGAGGTGCAATGTCATGGTACTAGCAACAAAGTTCCACACTAGGTATTCACCGTTCTCTTGGAATCAGATATGAGAAAGTGTGCGTGGGATAGAGCAAGTGTCTATTGTTAGGCAATCTGAACCTTACATGAATGAAGACAGCAGAGGAAATCAACAGTGTATACTCTACTCGAGACATAGTTCAGCGAATCTGTTAATTATACAGTTAAGTGCAGTCCTAACCTTACATAAGGTGCACTTCAAGTTAACGTTATGACTGCTTTTCAAGTTTACTTGACGACAATAGAGTAAACCTGGAATCAAGATTAGTAGTAAACTTGATTCCAAGTTAAGTACTAGACTTGATTCCAAGTTTACTCCACGTGCACTTCAAGTTTAGTTTACTATCTATACACATGTACATTTACTATATTTTCCTATTAAAACAATTTTTTATATAAAATATGCAATTGTACATAATAATAGAATTATATCGATCGTGTTATACAAAACTGGATAATTGTAATAAAAAAGCGTGAAAAGTAAACTTAACTGGGGTCACGTGATAGACGGAATTACTTTAAAGTAAACTTGATATCAAGTGCACTTGACTAAACTTTATGACTGGTTTTCAGGACGAAAAGCTAAACTTGAAGTGCACTTGTCAATGGACTTGAATGTAAGGTTAGGATTGCACACAACTGTGCTACTATACCTCATACTAATTGCAAAAGACTCTTTGTGGCAGTTTGTTTTATAAATTGTGTAAGTGTGTTATATATTAAAAAGAAACCGAAGTGATGGAACGATCGTAAAAAGCAACAGTCTCCCTTTCTGGTTTATTTTTTACTTTTCGCTTGTTGTATAGTTATATTGTTAGTGCCTCAAGGAGTAACCGGAGTCGTTTGCGACCCCCACCGTCCCTTTCTCAGAGCATTGTATAATTTGTGTTGCCAAAAACCATTTTTCTTCTGATGGTACATTTTTTTTAGTGACAACGAGAAAAAAGGATAGATCACCAGGATTCCTTTGGAAGACGGGTCGTTTTATAATTACATAGAGTTTTAAAACTCTGCCACCGGACAGATGTCATCCTTACTGGCATACATTTGATGTGCCTCTGATTGAATGTCTTAAATATCAATCTCAGTGTGAGTTTTTATTTGCCGTTCATAGAATATTATGAATTTGGCGTCATTTATACAGTTTCAATTCTTCATCACTGATTGCATCAGACATACAGTTCACACATTTACGAATTGCTTTTCCCTTACTAGTATGTTTTGAATTTTACTGCATTCAGAATCACGCAGAATAGAGCAGGTAAAGAGATGATCGTGTTTGAGATAAGATCAAAGGAACAAATGACTCCTTTGAGGTGTTTAGGAATTCAGTGCCATTTTTCTGAAGAACAGAAATTAAGAATTCAAACAAATTACTAGCTGGTTTATTAAGAAGGATTTGTTGAACATCTCTCTGAGGCAAAAATACTATTTGAAACTCTTAGATCACCAAGAGTTTTCTCAGTAATTTTTCCTCTTTTCTTTTTCATTGAATTTGCCAATCTAGTTGCCAGATCGAATAAGTTGTATGACATGTTGTAGAAGAGTCGCGGCTAATTTATTAAATTTTATCTCATTTTCGTCTGTCTAACTAAAGTTGTCTTGCATTATAATTTCTCAACGCCAAAGATATGTGAATGTTTTCTTGATGATTCCAATGTAATGTGTGTGTAGGTGTGTGTAGGTGTGTGTAGGTGTGTATTTAACAGTTAGGGCGATAGTTGTTTGAAAGCATCGCATCCTTACAGCATATTCTGATATATATGAGGCGATTTACATAAAATACGAAAATGTATAATTTTGAACAGTGTCACTACTATTAACGGAATCGATGAAGAAGTATTTTCACGCGACATCGTTCAATCTCTATGCATATATGCAGAACATATAATTATATTTACCATGTTATACATATCGTTTGTCACCGGTATATTCCATGGTAACGTTTACATGTTACGTTAACATGACAGGATAGAGAATGTATAGATAAATGTGTATCAATTCATACATACACGTTGTTCATTCATTCCATGCGATTTTGACACATCCTCGTTTGTAGATTTGTATTGCAGAGGATATAAATATAATGTCGGTACTTTATTTCCCGATAATTATAACAAAAACTAAGTCAAGCTCACAGATATCGATCTTATATTTCAACTTCCTGTTGATCATATTTATTGTCAAGAATTTAACATATATTGAATAGTTCACGTGGTTATTAATTTTCTAATTTTGTAGTCGTTGAATGAAATAGGACAACAATTTGAAATTTAATATATTTTCTTGTATAACGTTTCGAATAAACTGCGGTATCTTAAGAGAAAAGATAATCACCAAAATTTTCTATCCTCCCCTGACAGTTGATTGTACTTTAATCACTTATATGCTGTTTATACATTCATTCTTATGTTGGACCAATCTGTCTACCTGTCTGTCCTTTGGATTTTACAATATAAACTAAGGCCCTTATAAAAATGTATGCTTTGGTACCTAGCATATCCCTCACTCTGTCTCCTGATTCTGTGGCATAGGACATGATTCTGAATCGATGCACCAACAATGCAGTCCAGTTATCTTGGAGTGGCGTTAATCAATAACAATATAAAAACAAAACTTAAAAATTCAGAAAACAAAGTTCAATACATTTCCTTTCCTCAATAATGAATTGTATTATTATAAATTTATATGATGACATCACGGCTGGTGTGACCTGCCGGCAGGTGATGTATACTCCCCATGGCATCCTTTCATATGACACCATCAAAAGTTTTGTTCCCCTATACTTAAGGAGGAGAAGCCCGTACAAAAATGGACGGACGGAGAGACGACAGCGGTATAGCATAATACGCCCTCATTTTTAAATGCGGGCATATAAAAATGTAATAGGAAGATATGCGTATCTTTCATCCATCACAAGGATCAATTAAGTATACATTTGACACTGTACAAATCAGTACTTGGTACATAGAAAATTTCCGGTCACATGCACACACAACTGTATTGCATTTTAATATCCTACATGTACTCGAAGTCTGTTTTAATTGTTTATTTTGAATCCACAATTGAATAGGTGTCGCACTTTGTGACTGATATTACCTCGAATTAATTTGAGGAAAACATTACGAAGATTTTATGATTCTGTCGGAATATAAGGAAATAGATGAAACATGTACCAGCTAAAGTGATATTTACATTAAAGTCTCTGCAAAATATTAACACAATGTACCCATGAATATTGATGAATAGGAAGTTTCAAGGGTCCGTGCACGTCCACCATGGTGTGTTGTAGTGGATCAATAATTGAAAGTGCTATAGTTATAGTCGTAATTTATTTGATTAAACCGACGGTTTCACCACTAGTATACGTTGGAAACTTATACATGTAGATAAAATAAGACTATTGTAGCGTATCAAGCATTCAATATCTTAAAGACACAACTAAAATTAAGCCGGCGTGGCCTAGTGGTATCGCGTCGGACTCCCGCTCTGGTTATGCCGGTGTCCTGTCTTTCGGATGAGACAGTAAAAACCGAGGCCTCGTGTCGTGGTATGCATTACACGTTAAAGATCCCTCACTGCTTCGGGTTGGTCCGTTGCAAAGGTCAAAATTTGTATGTCCCGCATCAGGCAGATGCCGTCACCACATACGTGAAATATTCGTGGTGTGACGTAAAACAAAACTCAATCAATCCATCAATCAATCACAACTAAAATTCAAGGCAGGATATTTATTGAGAGAAAAAGCAATATAGTCATTAAAACTGTATGATACAAGTATTACAGTGAACTAACTGTATTGATTTACACCTTCAATCACGACTATTCTTCCCGAACTCAAATGGTCATATGGTGTGTCGGTAACAACGTCATCGACGTTCATGTTTTCATTTTCTTCAATCACAGAGGGCTGTATAGTTAGTACATCTATATGTTCATACGTATTTGATTGATGTGCTTCCCCTTCATTTGTAAGTTCCGTGTTGAATATCCTCCTTGCATTTTGACATTCTGCGGTTGTAATATTTTGCCTAAAAATCAAATACCTAGTTTATATGTATAAAATTCCTATATCTTGTAAGAAACGTAAACCTCCCCAACATCCCCGGCCCGATAGGATATTACATGGTAAATGTAAGCATGTGAAAGATAATTCACTGATCTGGATTGGATTATTCCATTGAGCGAAACCATGGTCCAGGCTGCAGACAGGTGCAGAAATATTATAACGAGTTGCAAAACCTCAGAAACAATAGAGCACAATTTCCGCTAATGGTGAGTAAGTGTTTGATGTTTCATTGCAATAGGACTAAACGTATTGGACTATGGTCTGGAAACCAATGTTTGATAGCCCACTCCAATAACCTTGACCTTTGAACTTTTCTATTTCATTGCAATAGCACTAAACGTATTGGACTTATGGTCCGGAAAACCAATTGTTAATACCCCACTCCTATGTCCTTGACCTTTGACATGCTGACCCCATTCAGAGTGAGTAAGTATATGACGTTTCGTTGTAATAGCACTAAACGTATTAGACTTATGGTCCGGAAACTAATTTTTATATTCTACTACTATGACCTTGACCCATGACCTTTGACACCGGACACAATAGGGCACATCCTCCGCTCACAATGAGTAAGTATGTGGAGTTTCATTGCAATAACACTTTTTGGATTTATGATTTATAGATGCATTCAATGTGATAATTACTTGTAGTACACAAATTCTTGCACAATGAATAGTATACTTACTTCTTTTTGCGGTGTATGATATAGAAGATAATAATATTTAGTGTTAAGACAATGATGAGGAACGCGACTACAAATAAAAAAAATACCATATAAATATGTTATTAAAGGCATACATTTAACAGAGTGTTTAAACTATGTTCAAGACAATGGAATAGTAAAAACATGTTGGTGAATGAAAAACTGGAAGTAAAGAATCTACATATGTTTTAAGGTATAAAATTAATTTCATTTGCAAACGGTGAATTATTAAATATATCTGTATAATATGGACTACATATTTTCTAATATCTATCTCCTTCGTTTTTCACTAATATTGTATGCAGTGTATTCCCTATTTTATGATAGTGTGTCAATGATAGAGTTTGAATTTTTACCAATAGCAGATATTATTGCAATGGTGATGTCATTCAATATTGTTGAATCTGTAAAAAAAACAACAAAAATGTCAGCAAAATTTAATATCAAGGCCATCTTCAATGGTTACGTTTCAAAAATACTCAACATATGCCTTAAGCTGTTAAAATTTATTTTAAAAAGTTTGTTGTATATTTATGTTATCAATATCATTTCTCAAGTGTTTGATTGAACCTTGATTGATTTCATATATACACTGGTTGAAGTACTGTTTGGTTTACTATTACCGTCCGAAACTGTGGCGGAATGGGCTCTTGATGATGACTCCATCCTGTAAAAACATTTATACAAAACTGGTTTAATTTATGTTGTTAAGATGGCATTCTATTTAATAAGAAACAAGACAAATATAAACCTTCTGCAGCAAAGAACACATAAATTTTACTAACCTGGAATTTAACTGGAGCTCCTGTCCGAGGAAACACACTGGATCTTTAAGTATTAAAATATATTTATTTGAAGTTAAAATTGAGAATCATAAATGGAAATAAACAGCAGGTTTGTAGTACTTCACTTCTTAAATCGTTTCCTGCATTTTTATTGTTACATTTATCATAAATATAGAATATATATACCATTTAATTTTGTGCACCATATACTCATTTCGACAAGTTATGTCTCTTCAGTGATGCTCGTGGCCGAATGATTGGAATTCTCAAAAATATATGAAAATATGAAGAGCAGTGTTGAAGCCAAACTGACCGAAAAGTGATATCACGAACCATACTAGATCAAGTAAATCTTTTCCTAAAGACGGTCATGACTGAACTTATCAATAAGAATTCAAAGATTACAATTGTTTGCTGGAAAGCGGTATTTATCATACAATAGATTTTAATTTGCAGATCATCAGTGTTAAAAGCTAAATCCAATAGAGAATCTTTTGCAAAATTGAAAGTTACATTTGTAGAGCTCGTTTGTTTGGAAATATGCTTGTGGTAGATTTTGTTCACTGCATTCTTTGGTGAGTATTGGTATGTTGTAAGTACAGTTCCACGGAATGTAAGCTAGTGTTGCGTTGAAATCAAAGATAGGACAAACTGAAATGAACAATATTATTATAGAATTTTAATATAGGTCTATGTCTGATTTAAGGGGGGTTTTTTTATACACTTTCATTTTTTACTTGACTTAATAAATTCCATCCGGTCCGGATTTGTATAAGCATACTGTTCATAAAAGTGAAAATTTGTAGCAGCAGTTTGAAGTAAAAAATATTGCAGGTAGTTTAACCTCGTTTAAATTTCTCTCACTAGGACCCATGGGTAAAACAAAATTCGATAGTAGCTGAGGCATTATTGCTGTAGCATTGACAACGTATCAAGTGAGACATGGTAGTCTGTTAGTCAGGGAAAGGAGAAACTTGTTCAGTAGCAGTAGAAATTTACCATTTCGCCAGCAATACTCGTAGATAAAAATAAATCCTATAAAGAATATCACAGTGACACATCAATTTAGGAATATAATGAAACTTAAGTTCATTTTCTGTCAACACCACACTGCACAGGAATACATTAGCAATAAAAGCAGTCACATTTATAGACCTCTTGAAATAATGGGAAAGAGTTTGTTGCCCGTCAAGAAGAACAGATTCAAATTTTTCGTGGCAAGACACACCTACATTAAACGTCTAAATGACATAGATGACACAAAAATAGATGATGACCGCAAGCCTTTACGATGAATGTGTGACGAGTAAGAAAATACGACATATCACAATGCAAAAACAAAATCTTAAGAAGAATCACACATTGTTTATATTCCCCACCTATAAATAGATATGAATAAAATATTTGGAATAGTTATAATTACTCAACGCAACCTCTAGAATACTGCATTATAAGTCAGAAAATGAGCAAACGAATATATGGCCTGGATGAATATGCATAACAATGATAGCAAGACTCATATTTATGTAACTTCAATCTACACATCAAATTTAAGAAATGCCACGGCCACACATACACATATATGTCCACATTTGAATTAGATTCAACTTATTATGAAAAAATGCAGTATAAAAATCCTCTTATCTACTAGAAAGAGATTCTAACAAGGTCATATTTTACTCTGTACTGAAATAAACTATATAGAACGACAGAAAAGGACGAGGAGGGGAAGTAAACATCTGAACCTGAAATCTGAATTTTGAATACTAGAAAATATAATATATTCTTATACTAACGATATATTTAACAGTTAGGACCATGGTTGTTTGAAAACATCACATCCTTATAGCGTAGCCTGAAACACGAAAATGTACAATTTTGAACAGTGTCACAAATATTAAAGGAATCGATGAAGAAGTATTTTCACGTGACATCGTTCAATTGTTGCTTGTTCATTTCCATGAATAATATGCAAAACATATAATTATATTTACCATGTTATACATATCGTTTGTCACCGGTATATTCAATGGTAACATGACAGGGAAGAGAATGTATAAATAAATGTGTATCAATTCATACATACACGTTGTTCATTCATTCCATGCGATATCTACACGAGTTGTGACACATCCTCGTTTGCAGATTTGTATTGCAGAGGAAATAAATATAATGTCGGTACTTTATTTCCCGATAATTATAACAAAAATTAAGTCAAATTCACAAATATTGACCTTATATTTAAACTGTCTGTTTATCATATTTATTGTCAAGAATCTAATATATATCAAACAGTTCACGTGGTTATTATTTCTTAACTTTGTAGTCGTTGAATAAAATTAGACAACAGTTTGAAATTTAATAAATTTTCTTGTATAACGTTCCGAATTTACTATCTTGAGAGAAAAGATAATCAAGAAAATTTTCTATCCGTCCCCTGACAGTTGATTGTACTTTTAATCACTTATATGATGTTTATACATTAATTCTTATGTTGGACCAATCTGTCTGCCAGTCTGTCCTTTAGATTTTACAATATAAGCAAAGGCCCTTATAATGTATACTTTGGTACCTAGCATATCCCTCACTCTGTCATCGATTCTGTGGCATAGGGCATGATCCTGCAGCGATGCACCAACAATGTAAGTGCAATTATCTTGGAGTGGCGTTAATCAATAACCATATAAAACAAAACTTATAAATTCAGAAAACAAAGTTCAATACATTTTCTTTCCTCAATAATGAATTGTATTATTATTATTATATATTTATATATGATGACATCACCGCTGGTGTGACCTGTCGGCAGGGGATGCATACTCCCCCATGGCACCTGATACCACCTCTGGAGTTTTCTGGGGTCAGTGATAACTTTTACACATAAATTATTCGGTATCTTATTGTTTTAACATATATGTATGTTTATTTGCATATATATGTAAAATACGAAAGTAACTGGTGTCACATGACTATGACACTAATAACTGCTCGGGTTGTGGACACATCAATTTTTGCAAACGTAGTGTCACAGTCCATGCCTATGCTAGAGCAGGTAGAATGAAAATAATAGAGTTTCCTTATTTTTCACTATTATATCTACTTATCCAGATCGTAATAATTGGTGTTTACTTGGTGCTGCAGAGTATACATCTATTCTAAAATATTTCTACTTTTTATTTTGCTAGCAGCTTTATGTGACTGATTTGACTGATTATAAGAGAACTACAAATACCACGAGGCATTTATTTATTCATTTATTAATTTATTGTGTCATCGACTCCATCTGTACGTCAATCAGTCTGCTCGTAAAAGGTCCTGAGGGCAATATGTTATGTAGTTACATTGGATAGGAATGTAATACCAAAACCTTCAATGCAAAATGAAGCTGTAGGATACGCTTTGGTGGAGGGGTCGAGGGTAGGGAGTGGTTGTGATTAAACCGAATTTTTATGATACTTCATGTTCTATGTTATTGGAATATGTAAATATTATAATGAGAATTTTCATAAAAATTAATAGGAAAATAAAACACGACTTTCTCAAGTAATCACACTGGTCATTATCAAGAAAACAATCACGCATACACTATGGTACGTTGAGATTGCACTAATTGTTTGTATAGTCACCAATGTTTGGGTTTTTTTTTTTTTTTTTTTTTTTGGTTTTTTTTTTTTTTTTTTGTAAATCTGCAAATGATCAATTGTTTGAAAATATTTAGATGGATGTAAATTCTAGTTTCCAACCAATAATATAATAATTGTATAACGCTCAGCTATATGAAATAATTGTATAAATGAAAAATAAATATCTATATTGTACAGATATTATTTCCTATTTCTAATAAATTTCCGATGAGATAATTATTTCCTGGTTTACCTTTTAATATATATTTCCGTTGAAATTTAATAAAGTCGGCTAAATTTTGATCACATCACTGAATGTTTAACATATTTTATATTTTGAACTTTGAATCGTATCGTACTTTTTGGAATTTATATTAATAGCGACGATGGTTCTTCTTGTACATATAGATTGTGCTTTTGTCGGTATTGACTCAAGTCAGAGGAAGAATGAAACTCCAAATTCCATTCAAATTGTTCTGTCAGGCTATCAATAGAATAGGAAGTAAATCAGTATGGGGAGGTTTGAATGTTATAGGCGAAACCATTGTTTAGTATTTGCATATCACAAACATCATGGTGAACCGGAGGAAAATAAAGGTACTTACTAATCTAAACCTGAAATACAATGTTTGAGTCCTATCTTGAACACGCAGTTTAGTAGATTTTACGACATAGAAATACAAAAAAAAAGATACCCAATGATAACGGAAATTATAAAAGGAATATATATATATATATATATATATATATATATATATATATATATATATATATATATATATATATATATATATATATATATATATATATATATATATATATATATATATATATATATATATATATATATATATATATATATATATATATGTATATATATATATATATATATATATATATATATATATATATATATATATATATATATATATATATATATATATATATATATATATATATATATACATATATATTTTCGTTTCGTTTCTTAACTATTTCATTTCATATTTTAGTGACCTTGTTTAGTTTCTAGATTTTAGGTTCCCTAATTGCAAATACTATTTCACCTACATGTTCGCTAGCCAAAGTCTCGATTAGCTTCTCTCTTTGGAAGAAGATGTTTCACTTATTGCTCTTATCGTGGTAGCTTTTGTTCTCAAAGAGGCCAATGTAAACCTTAAATTAACCTTACAGAGGGCTGACATTATTTTGTAAGGTACGAGCTGCTGCTTATAGTATATAACATAAAAATAAATTATCAGTGATAAATGGAAATAAATGGAAATAAATAGAGAATATTGAATAAAAACTGATAACAAAAATGATACTAAATAACTGAATATACCAACCAATATCAAAATGAGAAAACATGATACACAGAAATGATTATTTATATTTATAAATTGATATAAATAGCCCGGACAGTGGATGACAACCGTTTAAATTAAAATGTATCCAAACGCTGCTTCATAAGTAATAAAATATTTGACATTTTGGAGGGGTAGAATGAGCTATTGTTTTGATATTCAACAAGAGTTTATCTCAGGATACATGACCAATGGTTACTTCGTAAGCCGATGTGGCCTAGTGGATGAGATGCTCGACTCGTGACTAGAGGGTCCGGGTTCGATTTCCTGCCCTGGGCACATCGGTGTTCTGTTTTTCGGATGAGACACTAAAAATAGAATTTATATTTAACAATTGTAGGGCCTTTCTTCTGTTATTCTGAAAGTTATTTTTGTCTTTACATTTGTTATTATTATTTTAATTTCTAGCAAACTTTAACAGTAATTGTTTGAGAAAGGGCTTTATCAGCAACTTTGTTTCAGCTGCTGACTCTCCATGCCAACATAAACAGGTCTATAAGAGAAATGAAAATTCAAATTTTAAGAAATTTACTTAATATTTAGTTATTAAATTCTTTTGCACACAGCATTTATAATTTAGGCTAGAATCCTCAATTCTTTTTGTAAACCTTAATAATAAAATCAATCTATCACAGTTAAAGCGCTGGTTGAGTTTAAAGTTTTTAAATATTGACGTAATTTTCAAAGTTTTTTATTCTAAATCTTAACATTTCAAAAATATCACAGAAAAGTTTAAAATTAAATTTCAGAATTTAAAATGGAAATGTTTCAATATCTTAATCCCAATTTTAAGTGAGGAATTTAAGATTTTCAAAAATAATATAACTTTGTTTTTACTTGATATTAGATATCTTCTGTTTTCTCTTGCTTTGTTTTTAATTTCGTCTGATGGTGAGAAAAAATATACAGTTATTGAGAAAGGTTTCCCTTTTTAATTAATTTTGTTATTTTCGAAATACTTGCCAATTTTCTAAGCGAATGCGTTAACGCTATCGAGAGCGGTTCCTGGGGAACAATGCGTGTTCCAGTGTTTTATGTATTCAAACACACAACTTCGTCGGGTAAAATTATTAAATAAAGAATACCATTAATATTGCTTTACTCAGAAAATTATTGTTCTGTTTTCAGACATTGTATAAGTAACATTCAATGTATCATCATCGTAGTTTTATGACTCCTAAAACACACAATACATGCGATAAATGCATGTATTCATTTAAGTGCTTCGACTGTGTTTATAGATATCTAGTATATTTACCATGAAAATTCTTTTAATTTCATTTGGTTATTTCTTGTTCTTATTGTTTATTTTATTCATTTTAATTTATCTTTAATTCGAATTTTAAGTTTTTTATTTCGAGGGGGGTATCGTTATGACATAGTTATCCTAGTTATTTTTACCTTTTCTACTCTTTAATAAGGAGACCTTTCGTGTTGCGCCAACAATAGGTAAGCTCAAGTCGGCCCTATTTCGTTCATTTACAAAGTTTGTCGTAAAGGTTGTACCGTATTAAAATGATCCAAGAAAGTGACCTATTTTTAACAAATTTATTTTCAATGCTGAAAGTTCCTACGTAGTTATGTATCTTGCGGTATATTAAAGCGTCAATGGTTGAGGAAGAATCTTGCCTTTATCAATCAAAGCTTTCAAGAACTATAGCCATAGAAAAAAAAGTGTTATGCAAACTTGATATCCACATTGGTTAATAGAATAATAGGTGTTCTCCCCAAGTTTACCCAAACATTTATTCTAAAATATTAGTGTACTTTGAGTTATCATGCATGAATACAACTATCTGATAATAGAACTATGATAACAGAAGCATAAATCAAGCATTTGGCGCAAAATCCAAACAACTCTTAATTTCATTTTAATACATCAATTATAGGCTATAGGTATTCTTATAAAACTGATATTTATCTTTCTAAGTATCAAAGTCAATCAGGAATTTACTCTGCTAAATCTTAAAGCACACAGGCGGTATCTGAATAGTTACAGAAATGAATGTTGAAAAAATACTAATCATAATTGGCAGAACTTAAACATAGATGTATAAGCGTGTTAAGTATTGTTTTCTTACTTTTCGGTCTCAGTATACGTGGAACCATACAGAACTCCTCCAGCCTACCAAGCACCGTAAGTCCACAGTGATATGACCACGGTGTACAGTTAAAGATTTTGCTTCTATTAGCCCATGCCAAACTGTCCATGGGACAGGTAACCACGCAATGCACTGCAATTAAAATAGCTACAGTAAATTTGTAAATCCTGCGAATGTGTGTACAAACTGTCATTTCCGAATATCCCCGTCTATACAAGTCGCGTGCATAATATGGAAATATGAGTCCGTTATATAGTTTTACAGGAACATTGGTGACACCAGGAAATGAAAACAATCGTTTGCCATAAATGGTATTCTTTCCTTTAACAGTTATGTAAATTAAATTTGGAGATTGTTTGTTCAGTTTGATTAAAATTATCTATTGAGATAATCTATTCCGCTTAGGGTGTATCATTTGGTAAGAATTACGTATACAATGCATTTACATATATATTTGTTTTAAATGACAACTTCATCGGTAACATATTTCTCACTTAGATACTTGAAGTGATGTGAAAAAGTAAAACGATAAAATATATTCATTCCGTATTGATTTCATTGATTTCAGCGAAGCATAGGTTTGGAGAGGAGTCAGTTATATATATTACACAGCAAGGCTTCATTCAGACAGATTTATTGAAAGAACATAAATGTAAACTAAACATTCCACCACTTAGATCAGGTCAAGCACAGTTCATTACAGAGGAGGTTATGAAAACTCGAGAAATAACAGAACCTAGGATTACAAAAAAAAATACAGAAATACTGCAAAAAGTCAGAAGTAACTTCAAGTATTTAAAGTGAGAAGGAGTCTTCCAAAAGGAAAAAGAGACAAGAAAAATATTAATAAGTGCTCGAGACACGACAGATTCCGAAATGAAAAATAATAAGGTCTTTTTGAATAAAATGATATATATGTATACATAGGATATTAAACATTTTTGAAAGTTACATTACTCTTTTATTTTGATGCTAGGTGAAATGGTTCCATGTGTGCAACCTTCAAACTCCTGCCAACGGCAGAATTGTCAAGAACACTTATTGTTTGTAGAGATCAAGGGGCCGCCAAGGCCCAATTAGAAAGTTCAACGACCAAAGCGCCTGGTAGCATTAGGAATAGGTAAAAAGTAGCCCTTTTATTAATCCCGGTGCTACTAATAATGGAAAAGGGAGAGATGACTGATATAATGCAAGCCTCATAAGTTTAAAATTTGGTGGACGTATTGTATTATTTTTCAACATAATCCCCTTCAGCATCTATACACCTTTGCCAGCGATGTTTAAGGGCCTCAGTGCCACTTTTAAAGAAGTCCATTTCTTGACCATTTCAGGAAGTCCTCCACTGCATGTATGACGTCAATATCTGACTGAAAGTGGGTACCAAAAATGGTTTTTCAGTTTTAGAATAAATGAAAGTCTGATGGAGCGAGATCAAGCGAATAAGGCAGATAAATTAATTTTGATACTCGGGTAAAATGTGATTTTCATAAGATGTGTTGGTTTATTGAGTTGATGTTCCGGATGATACATGTGTTTAACATATTTTTCATACTCAGGGTTATCGATGGTAAGCATATCATCCAGATATCTAGATCTGTTACTCAACTTATTCATAAGTTTAAAAAAGTGCACACTGAATTCCAACTGTCTGTCTATATATCTTGCAGTTAAATTGCACATAAATATCGTCCATCAGGAAAGTGATGGCTTTATAAATATCAATGAAAGTCCAATATCTGTAAAAATTTTATTGTTTATTAGAAAAACTCCGGAGTTATTAGAAGTGCGAAGTATGTTTATACTTTGTGCTGAAACACCAGCTTATTAGAGATAACGATTTATTTTATTAGCTCGTGAGGTAAAGAACTATACAAGGTAGATATATAAGTCAAAATTTGAAACTTCACTTGCTTGATAACTTCTAGAATTAAGTTAATCAATAATTGGGCCAAAATTAGACCAAAAGTTATTATGTTGTTATTTTCAAAAACCACAATACAATATTTAATAATATGGTCTTTCACAGCTGTTAATGCTGAAGTAATATGTTTAGACAGAATGGTAATTTAAATAGAATTTCTTAAAACACGAAATCAAATTTATCAATGCTGATTTTGAAATCTTACATTACCCTCCAGTGTTCAAGAAGTTCCGTTTCATCAGGGCAGCGGTACTAAATGAAGATACTAAGGAATCTGATGGAGGGATTGCATCAAAAAGGGCATCCAGAGATAAAATAGATCTTAAACTTCATATTCTGAAGCTAGTAGATCAGTAATGCAGGTAACAGATTGCCTCCACTATAAGCCAAAGTAAGAATATTCAATAATACATGTAAACAGCTCGCCGACATCAAAAGCCAAGGTAAGTACATTCAGTACTACAAGTAAAATGATATTTCATGAAGTCAGTATATATATCCACCATCATGGGAATCTACTGAAATAAATACACATTGAAACTGGGTATTACTATGAAAGTTCTTGATTCCTTCAAATAAAATATACTTACAATATCTTGATTAGTATCTACGTTAATATCCAGGTCAGAGTATCTCCCCATGAGTGATCTGGATTACAGAAACTGATTTTATCATTCCTAGACTACAAAAACTGGAGAATAGAATGTAAATCTTCTAATATCTGGATCATATAACCTGGACCTTACAGTATGAAGACCACAGAATCTGGATTTCGTTATATAGCTGGTTTATTTGCATATATATGTAAAATACGAAAGTAACTGGTGTCACATGACTATGACACTAATAACTGCTCGGGTTGTGGACACATCAATTTTTGCAAACGTAGTGTCACAGTCCATGCCTATGCTAGAGCAGGTAGAATGAAAATAATAGAGTTTCCTTATTTTTCACTATTATATCTACTTATCCAGATCGTAATAATTGGTGTTTACTTGGTGCTGCAGAGTATACATCTATTCTAAAATATTTCTACTTTTTATTTTGCTAGCAGCTTTATGTGACTGATTTGACTGATTATAAGAGAACTACAAATACCACGAGGCATTTATTTATTCATTTATTAATTTATTGTGTCATCGACTCCATCTGTACGTCAATCAGTCTGCTCGTAAAAGGTCCTGAGGGCAATATGTTATGTAGTTACATTGGATAGGAATGTAATACCAAAACCTTCAATGCAAAATGAAGCTGTAGGATACGCTTTGGTGGAGGGGTCGAGGGTAGGGAGTGGTTGTGATTAAACCGAATTTTTATGATACTTCATGTTCTATGTTATTGGAATATGTAAATATTATAATGAGAATTTTCATAAAAATTAATAGGAAAATAAAACACGACTTTCTCAAGTAATCACACTGGTCATTATCAAGAAAACAATCACGCATACACTATGGTACGTTGAGATTGCACTAATTGTTTGTATAGTCACCAATGTTTGGGTTTTTTTTTTTTTTTTTTTTTTTTGGTTTTTTTTTTTTTTTTTTTGTAAATCTGCAAATGATCAATTGTTTGAAAATATTTAGATGGATGTAAATTCTAGTTTCCAACCAATAATATAATAATTGTATAACGCTCAGCTATATGAAATAATTGTATAAATGAAAAATAAATATCTATATTGTACAGATATTATTTCCTATTTCTAATAAATTTCCGATGAGATAATTATTTCCTGGTTTACCTTTTAATATATATTTCCGTTGAAATTTAATAAAGTCGGCTAAATTTTGATCACATCACTGAATGTTTAACATATTTTATATTTTGAACTTTGAATCGTATCGTACTTTTTGGAATTTACATTAATAGCGACGATGGTTCTTCTTGTACATATAGATTGTGCTTTTGTCGGTATTGACTCAAGTCAGAGGAAGAATGAAACTCTAAAATGAAACTCTAAATTCCATTCAAATTGTTCTGTCACGCGTGGCTATCAATAGAATAGGAAGTAAATAAGTATGGGGAGGTTTGACTATTATAGGCGATACCATTATTTATTATCTGCATATAAAAAACCATCATAGTGAACCGGAGCAAAGTGAGGGTACTTACTAATCTAAACTTGAAATACAATTTTTGAGTCCTATCTTGAACACGCATTTTAGTAGATTTTACGACATAGAAATACAAGAAAAGATACCCAATGATAACCGAAATTATGAAAGGAAATATATATATATATATATATATATATATATATATATATATATATATATATATATATATATATATATATATATATATATATATATATATATATATATATATATATGTATATATATATATATATATATATATATATATATATATATATATATATATATATATATATATATATATATATATATATGTATATATATATATATATATATATATATATATATATATATATATATATATATATATATATATATATATATACATATATATTTCGTTTCGTTTCCTAATGATTTCATTTTATATCTTAGTGACCTTCTTTAGTTTCTAGATTTTAGGTTCCCTAACAGCAAATACTATTTCACCTACATATTCGCTAGCCAAAGTCTCGATTCGCTTCTCTCTTCGGAAGAAGATGTTTCACCAATTGCTCTTATCGTGGTAGCTTTTGTTCTCAAAGAGGCCAATGTTAACCTTAAATTTACAAAGGGGGATGACATTATTGTGTGAGGTACGAGCTGCTGCTTAAGGTATATAGCATAAAAATAAATTATCAATGATAAATGGAAGTAAATAGAGTGAATATTGAATAAAAACTGATAACAAAAATGATACTAAATAACTGAATATACCAACCAATATCAAAATGAGAAAACATGATACACAGAAATGATTATTTATATTTATAAATTGATATAAATAGCCCGGACAGTGGATGACAACCGTTTAAATTAAAATGTATCCAAACGCTGCTTCATAAGTAATAAAATATTTGACATTTTGGAGGGGTAGAATGAGCTATTGTTTTGATATTCAACAAGAGTTTATCTCAGGATACATGACCAATGGTTACTTCGTAAGCCGATGTGGCCTAGTGGATGAGATGCTCGACTCGTGACTAGAGGGTCCGGGTTCGATTTCCTGCCCTGGGCACATCGGTGTTCTGTTTTTCGGATGAGACACTAAAAATAGAATTTATATTTAACAATTGTAGGGCCTTTCTTCTGTTATTCTGAAAGTTATTTTTGTCTTTACATTTGTTATTATTATTTTAATTTCTAGCAAACTTTAACAGTAATTGTTTGAGAAAGGGCTTTATCAGCAACTTTGTTTCAGCTGCTGACTCTCCATGCCAACATAAACAGGTCTATAAGAGAAATGAAAATTCAAATTTTAAGAAATTTACTTAATATTTAGTTATTAAATTCTTTTGCACACAGCATTTATAATTTAGGCTAGAATCCTCAATTCTTTTTGTAAACCTTAATAATAAAATCAATCTATCACAGTTAAAGCGCTGGTTGAGTTTAAAGTTTTTAAATATTGACGTAATTTTCAAAGTTTTTTTATTCTAAATCTTAACATTTCAAAAATATCACAGAAAAGTTTAAAATTAAATTTCAGAATTTAAAATGGAAATGTTTCAATATCTTAATCCCAATTTTAAGTGAGGAATTTAAGATTTTCAAAAATAATATAACTTTGTTTTTACTTGATATTAGATATCTTCTGTTTTCTCTTGCTTTGTTTTTAATTTCGTCTGATGGTGAGAAAAAATATACAGTTATTGAGAAAGGTTTCCCTTTTTAATTAATTTTGTTATTTTCGAAATACTTGCCAATTTTCTAAGCGAATGCGTTAACGCTATCGAGAGCGGTTCCTGGGGAACAATGCGTGTTCCAGTGTTTTATGTATTCAAACACACAACTTCGTCGGGTAAAATTATTAAATAAAGAATACCATTAATATTGCTTTACTCAGAAAATTATTGTTCTGTTTTCAGACATTGTATAAGTAACATTCAATGTATCATCATCGTAGTTTTATGACTCCTAAAACACACAATACATGCGATAAATGCATGTATTCATTTAAGTGCTTCGACTGTGTTTATAGATATCTAGTATATTTACCATGAAAATTCTTTTAATTTCATTTGGTTATTTCTTGTTCTTATTGTTTATTTTATTCATTTTAATTTATCTTTAATTCGAATTTTAAGTTTTTTATTTCGAGGGGGGTATCGTTATGACATAGTTTATCCTAGTTATTTTTACCTTTTCTACTCTTTAATAAGGAGACCTTTCGTGTTGCGCCAACAATAGGTAAGCTCAAGTCGGCCCTATTTCGTTCATTTACAAAGTTTGTCGTAAAGGTTGTACCGTATTAAAATGATCCAAGAAAGTGACCTATTTTTAACAAATTTATTTTCAATGCTGAAAGTTCCTACGTAGTTATGTATCTTGCGGTATATTAAAGCGTCAATGGTTGAGGAAGAATCTTGCCTTTATCAATCAAAGCTTTCAAGAACTATAGCCATAGAAAAAAAAGTGTTATGCAAACTTGATATCCACATTGGTTAATAGAATAATAGGTGTTCTCCCCAAGTTTACCCAAACATTTATTCTAAAATATTAGTGTACTTTGAGTTATCATGCATGAATACAACTATCTGATAATAGAACTATGATAACAGAAGCATAAATCAAGCATTTGGCGCAAAATCCAAACAACTCTTAATTTCATTTTAATACATCAATTATAGGCTATAGGTATTCTTATAAAACTGATATTTATCTTTCTAAGTATCAAAGTCAATCAGGAATTTACTCTGCTAAATCTTAAAGCACACAGGCGGTATCTGAATAGTTACAGAAATGAATGTTGAAAAAATACTAATCATAATTGGCAGAACTTAAACATAGATGTATAAGCGTGTTAAGTATTGTTTTCTTACTTTTCGGTCTCAGTATACGTGGAACCATACAGAACTCCTCCAGCCTACCAAGCACCGTAAGTCCGCAGTGATATGACCACGGTGTACAGTTAAAGTTTTTGCTTCTATTAGCCCATTCCAAACTGTCCCTGGGACAGGTAACCACACAATGCACTGCAATTAAAATAGCTACAGTAAATTTGTAAATCCTGCGAATGTGTGTACAAACTGTCATTTCCGAATATCCCCGTCTGTACAAGTCGCGTGCATCAATATGTAAATATAAGTCCGTTATATAATTTTAAAGGAACATTGGTGACACCAGGAAATGAAAACAACCGTTTGCCATAAATGGTATTCTTTCCTTTAACAGTTATGTAAATTAAATTTGGAGATTGTTTGTTCAGTTTGATTAAAATTGTCTATTTAGATAATCTATTCCACTTAGGGTGTATCATTTGGTAAGAATTACATACATAATGCATTTACATATTTGTTTCAAATGACAACTTCATCAGTAACATATTTCTCACTTAGATACTTGAAGTGATGTGAAAAAGTAAAACGATAAAATATATTCATTCCGTATTGATTTCATTGATTTCAGCGAAGCATAGGTTTGGAGAGGAGTCAGTTATATATATTACACAGCAAGGCTTCATTCAGACAGATTTATTGAAAGAACATAAATGTAAACTAAACATTCCACCACTTAGATCAGGTCAAGCACAGTTCATTACAGAGGAGGTTATGAAAACTCGAGAAATAACAGAACCTAGGATTACAAAAAAAAATACAGAAATACTGCAAAAAGTCAGAAGTAACTTCAAGTATTTAAAGTGAGAAGGAGTCTTCCAAAAGGAAAAAGAGACAAGAAAAATATTAATAAGTGCTCGAGACACGACAGATTCCGAAATGAAAAATAATAAGGTCTTTTTGAATAAAATGATATATATGTATACATAGGATATTAAACATTTTTGAAAGTTACATTACTCTTTTATTTTGATGCTAGGTGAAATGGTTCCATGTGTGCAACCTTCAAACTCCTGCCAACGGCAGAATTGTCAAGAACACTTATTGTTTGTAGAGATCAAGGGGCCGCCAAGGCCCAATTAGAAAGTTCAACGACCAAAGCGCCTGGTAGCATTAGGAATAGGTAAAAAGTAGCCCTTTTATTAATCCCGGTGCTACTAATAATGGAAAAGGGAGAGATGACTGATATAATGCAAGCCTCATAAGTTTAAAATTTGGTGGACGTATTGTATTATTTTTCAACATAATCCCCTTCAGCATCTATACACCTTTGCCAGCGATGTTTAAGGGCCTCAGTGCCACTTTTAAAGAAGTCCATTTCTTGACCATTTCAGGAAGTCCTCCACTGCATGTATGACGTCAATATCTGACTGAAAGTGGGTACCAAAAATGGTTTTTCAGTTTTAGAATAAATGAAAGTCTGATGGAGCGAGATCAAGCGAATAAGGCAGATAAATTAATTTTGATACTCGGGTAAAATGTGATTTTCATAAGATGTGTTGGTTTATTGAGTTGATGTTCCGGATGATACATGTGTTTAACATATTTTTCATACTCAGGGTTATCGATGGTAAGCATATCATCCAGATATCTAGATCTGTTACTCAACTTATTCATAAGTTTAAAAAAGTGCACACTGAATTCCAACTGTCTGTCTATATATCTTGCAGTTAAATTGCACATAAATATCGTCCATCAGGAAAGTGATGGCTTTATAAATATCAATGAAAGTCCAATATCTGTAAAAATTTTATTGTTTATTAGAAAAACTCCGGAGTTATTAGAAGTGCGAAGTATGTTTATACTTTGTGCTGAAACACCAGCTTATTAGAGATAACGATTTATTTTATTAGCTCGTGAGGTAAAGAACTATACAAGGTAGATATATAAGTCAAAATTTGAAACTTCACTTGCTTGATAACTTCTAGAATTAAGTTAATCAATAATTGGGCCAAAATTAGACCAAAAGTTATTATGTTGTTATTTTCAAAAACCACAATACAATATTTAATAATATGGTCTTTCACAGCTGTTAATGCTGAAGTAATATGTTTAGACAGAATGGTAATTTAAATAGAATTTCTTAAAACACGAAATCAAATTTATCAATGCTGATTTTGAAATCTTACATTACCCTCCAGTGTTCAAGAAGTTCCGTTTCATCAGGGCAGCGGTACTAAATGAAGATACTAAGGAATCTGATGGAGGGATTGCATCAAAAAGGGCATCCAGAGATAAAATAGATCTTAAACTTCATATTCTGAAGCTAGTAGATCAGTAATGCAGGTAACAGATTGCCTCCACTATAAGCCAAAGTAAGAATATTCAATAATACATGTAAACAGCTCGCCGACATCAAAAGCCAAGGTAAGTACATTCAGTACTACAAGTAAAATGATATTTCATGAAGTCAGTATATATATCCACCATCATGGGAATCTACTGAAATAAATACACATTGAAACTGGGTATTACTATGAAAGTTCTTGATTCCTTCAAATAAAATATACTTACAATATCTTGATTAGTATCTATGTTAATGATATCCAGGTCAGAGTATCTCCCAATGAGTGATCTGGATTACAGAAACTGATTTTATCATTCCTAGACTACAAAAACTGGAGCATAGAATGTAAATCTTATAATATCTGGATCATATAACCTGGACCTTACAGTATGAAGACCACAGAATCTGGATTTCGTTATATAGCTGGACCAAAGACTCTCGCTTTATACACTTTTGTTACAGAATTTGATTTTTATCTGGATCTCATTACTGCAAGACCATAAAATCTAAATCTTATTTGGAATACACCATGCCAATTTCCCATAATACAAGTAGTAGAAAACAAGTTGGAATTCCAAAAGAATTGGTTAAACTGAACTAAAAATCAACCAACCAACCAACCAATTTATCAGGACACCAGCAACCAATTGGTGGGACCTGAACACTCGATCTCTAGGTCATAATCTAATGATTTTATCGGTTACATAAGTCGGGCTGATTAAAGTAAATAATGGTTAACCCTCCTTAAAAGAAGATAAAATACAAAGTCAAGGGTTTCTTTGTTTTTAAATATTTAATGATAATCTTAAAATAATTTTAAATCATAAATAATCAAATGAAATGTCATTTCTTTTTGCCTTTCTTTTTACCACTGCCAGTGAGGGCACTTGGGTCAAGTCCTTGGGCAATTGCCAACTTCTGCTTGAGATCCAGTAACTTAGCAACTTCTGTATCTATGGTAGCTTTGTCAGCTTTTTTACTTTTAAGGTCTCTCACTACTCCTCCCTTTGGAAAATAATAATAATAATGATGATAATAATAATAATTGCAATAACAATAATAATAAAGTAATGATAATGGTCATATGGAAAGTAGAACTAGTTGTTTGTTGTCAAGTGGATAGAGTCAATTTTAGTACGAAAATATCATCATCACAAGTGTTTAGTCTTACCATCTTGTACTGTTTGTTGACTTATTGGAAAGTTGTATTTAACAAGTATTAACCAGAAATGTTGAAATCTGTTTTGAGTGAGATACATAGTGCATTTAAGATTGTTGCCATCCATCTCCATACAGCAGCTACATGTAGCACGACCCCATCATGACCCCATCCTGGTTACAATGAAGGTGTAGCATGACAGCTACATGTAGCACGACCCCATCATGACCACATCCAGGTGACCATGTAGGTACAGCATGGCAGCTACCTATTGCATGAACCCACCCTGGTTACTGTAAAGGTACATTGCATGACCCCATTTTGACCCCAACCTGAAAATTCTATTTATGATGGGAATGTAGTCCCAATCAAACATTTAAGTGATTCTTATGAATAATGGTAATGTAGTCATGATCATGTGCAATTTCATACAATAATAATATAATATATACTGAAGTATACCACAACCAATCCAATTCCTCCAAAATGTATAAACAAAGTTGATAATTATCAAAATCATTGGCAACCAACCTGCTTTTCAACCTCTGCAGTCAGTTTATTTATTTCTTCTGTACTTTGGGTGTTGTTTGATGAGGCAGTCACAGGTTTACTGTCGGCAGATGCTGATTTACTGTCAGCAGTCACAGGTTTACTGTTGTCAGTCGCTGATTTACTCTGTTGATAAAAAAAAGATAAATACTATAAACATTCAACCATTATTTGAAACATAGTGTATCAGATAAAAGAAGAGGCCAGACCAGGAATTGATCCCAGGACTTTCACATACAGTGCAAATGCTCTAATAACTGTGCTATCTGGGCAGAGATGCCAACATTTCATAATGTATCAGAGGAGCAGGGGGTCAAGGGGGTGGCAGCCCCCTTGTCAGGTTCAGGGCAAAGCCCCCCTAAAGCCGAAACAAAAATGGAAAATATAGTTTTCAAAATGAGTACAAATTGAGTGTTATTGTAGTTAAAATCTTTAATTTATGACCTTCTTGAACAAACACAAATAAATAATAATAATAATGAAAAAAATCAAAGATCAAAAACTGGGTGAAAAGAGTGTATTATAGTTCTAGTCCTTTATGCAGTCTTTTATTGCAACATTATATTGCTGACTATGCTGGCGTTTAATTTTTTTAGGCGTGGTTTTATTGTAACCATCTTCATTTCATTGCCGGCACTTTTTGTTTTCTTCTTCGTCACTGTTACCCTCCATTTTTGGCTACTTTCGTTTTAAATTCATTGGATTTCCAGCTGCGGTGATGCCGAAAAAAAAATCAGAGCAAACTTTACATCAATCGGAGCGCGGATTTAGGGGCTTGAAATCGGAGATGCTCCGCCGAAATCGGAGCAGTTGGCATCTCTGTCTGGGCCACCCATCATACCTACATTATATATCAACAATCTGCGTGACCTTGCTTTACATCTGTGTCATTAGAAATTAAGTGTAGTTAAAAGTCTTGCAAGATTAAATTTTAGTCTGAAAAGAAATCATAATATGGATATCACCACTTCCCCTCTCCCAGTACCCTTTACTTGAGATACCAGATTAGAAATCAAATAATAATTTACAAATATTTATCATTATAGTCTGTCCTCTTACCTGTTTCTTCCCACCTTTCTTTTTCCCACTGACCTCTGCCTCTGAACTCTGACCTTGGGCAGCAACTAACCTCTTTTTTAAATCAAGCAGTTTAGCTACTTCTGTGTCTATGACAGCTTTCTCTGCCTTCTTTGCCTTCAACTCTCTCACTACATTACCCTACAGAAAGAAACTTTTATTTCAAAGTTTTGTAATAATTCTCAAAATTAATCAACAAGCAGGTGAAAGTTGTGCAACATGTAGTGAAAGTTTAAACAATCATTCCATATGTTATTATGCCATACATTCAGTTCAATCCAATGCATAATACGAAAAAAATATAAAATATTATCATGATATAATATATAACATAATATAATATTCAGTAAATATTTTGAGCAAGTACAGAGGTCCTGAAAACTTGACTGAGGACATCCTCGTGTATCCACCCAGTGACCAAATTCATCTGAAAACAACTTAGCTAATATGAGTTACATTCCTAATATAAAGAATCATGTCTTTTTTTTATAAACATTAATTCATCACTTGAATATGCAATTAAATCACGATTCTCTAAGATTTCCAGAAAACATTTAGCCATGAAGCAATTCAAACCCCAGAAGACTTCATGTGTGTGAAAATGTCATGATTTCATCACATCTGACCTGCTTTGTGACTTCTTCTGTCAATCTGGCTGCCTCCACCGAGTCGCCTCCCTTCGTTTCACTTGTCTCCCCTCCTTTACCTCCCTGTAACAGATAAGTCAGTCTAAGTAAAATGCGTAATCATCCATGATCCATTTAAAGACATAGTCTCGGGGAAAGCTTTTATCACTCAACTAGTTCCTAATGGCAACCAGACTTATACTTGGCTTTCTAAATATCTAACAATGGAATCTAGGTGGCCCATGAATAAAGTTACTATAACTCATCAGAGGTGTGGTCTAGTTGCCAATGGTAACCAATAAATAAAGTTACTATGTTTCATTGGTGTGTACAGGACAGAGCTTGACTATTATAACAGTAAATAGTGCATCTAAACTGATGATGCATATGTCACTTAAGGACTGATATAATGATATATCACTGATAAAGACTGATACATCAATGTATCATCGATACGTATGACTTAAATATCGTGTATCAATGTATTATTGATACACGACTTATATATCATAGATACATATGACTCAATACATAGAACTGATGTATCGATACATAAGACTTGATATGATACACTGATATATCATTGATTAACATGTGTGATATACCATCAATATGTATGACTTTGATCCCATATAAAAAAGAAACAAGTGTGGAATATTTTTATCCAATGTTCATGAACTTCGTTTTTGTCCACGCTGATTTTTTCTACATAAAGATACAACTACATGTAATTTCTGAACTTCTCTTGTAATTCTTGTCTTAATTGACTTAATTTTAATACTGCTTTCTGCATTAACTGGTTTTGCTTGAAGACTTTAAACTTTGCACGCTCATTATAACACAATTCCAAAAGAGGGGGGGGGGGGGGGGAGAGGAACCACTAAAAGACCAGTCATACATACACTGTGTATAGACAATCTGTGTGATATAACTATAAAATTTAATCCTGCTCCTTCCTGCTTCCGACAGATGTGCTTTGAATGTGCTGTGAATGTTTAATTTTACATTTCTTATTGCAGTAGAGGATTTGAAAGTATTTTTTCGTTGATACGTCTGTCAACTGATACACAGATACTGACATCTACAATACTGACATCCCTAATACAGATCATGGGCCATTTCCAAATTTCATTTTATAATCTTATATTAAATTTAATGTATCTGCATACACTCTCTTGTTATGACATTCTTTAAGATTAATAAAAAAAAGGGGCTTACACATGAACAAACCCTGAGGAAAGCAGTCTTTCTACCAAGATCTTCAGTTTGTAAAGTTTGAAATTCTAAAACTGAAGAGTGATTGCTTTTTCTGGTAATACTTATTTCAATTTGAATTCTAAACCTGATATGTAGTTTATTTTTTTTACTAGACTTTTCCAGCCTTGACCTGCACAAGGTAAGGTTATTTAGAAACAGTGTTTTTCTGTTAGTAGTATTCCAGACTTAATCTACATAAGCTAACTCATAATTAGTGTATTTGTTATGCTAGTATTCATGACTTGACCTGCAAAGGATGAGTGGTGATACATATCTCTAACCTTTTTGGGTTTCGTCGCCTCAGGAGCAGGTTTCCCCTGGAATTTTTTCTTCAGATCAGCTATAAATGTAGAATCGATTTTTTGGAATAAAGGACTGGGCTGAAATGAGAAAGTATTGCCATTATTTTTTTGCAACAAATTCAAAATACACTTATCAGCAGATCTGAAATCTTCTCACTGATGAAAATGACACCTGCAAACAAATTAAGAATATAATTATGTAACTGAATCAAAACCCTAGTCTGATAACCAGAAATTTGTAAGAGTTATCTCACCTTGTTAATACGATGACCTGGCAACAGATGGCACACAAACTCATGGTGTATAACATTACATTCTGGAGGCACGGCTAGCTGGGATTGTATGGTGGTGCTGGTCTCTGGCATGTAGGGCTGTAGTAATATAGATAGAAGGCAAGCGATGTTCGCTGACAGACTGACGACCGATCCTGCTCGCGCTCTGACAAAAGAACAAGACGTGTATGTGTCACTTATCTCCCACAATATATATCTGATTGAAGCAGGGTACTTTTAATCTTGAAAAACAAGATATGTGTGTGCATAATATGCCCTGGTCCACAGTTGAGAAACTGCAGTTGAGTTTTGGTGAGTTTAGTATTCAGGATAAAGTGCTCATTATGCTCATTATTTATAAGAATGATGTTTTTTTCCTTTTATGAAGATGGGGCATTTAAGATACCAGTGAGTTAATTTTACTGCACTAGAGTATTGTCTATTCAGCATGATGTGGAAGGGAAAGTGAAAGGTTACCCACAACCAAAGGTGATAAAAAGGGTAACCAACCTCTGGATCTAAATTAACAAATATGGGCAATGCAATGCTTCAAACATGCACACTTTACAGACGTAGAATTGTAACGTCTATATTCTGCAAATCGTTAAGTGGAAGAATATAGAACTACAAACTATGCTTGTGTTATCGTAAAATGTACATTCAGATATGCATAAATAGAAACTTATTGTTTCATCAGAGTGGTTTTGCAGTTATAATTGCCCATGCAAGTGCATACGTAAAACATACTACTGCAACTAGTACAAGTTTAAATAATACATTTGTATAAAGTACATGTGTAAACAATACATCTTCAATGTAAATTTACAATTCTACGTGTCTGGATTTTGACTACCAATACCCTCCATAATGGTTTCCTCTCATTGGTGAACATGAGTTACCTTTCCTGCTCTGTTCCTTTCACAAGGACCCAGGGTTTATTGACCTGCATGAACTGGTTACCAAGGCGAGAGATACTCAATATGTTCCTGATGGAATCTCGAATCCTGGAAAAGAATCAGTTTATTAATATCAGACACAAAAGAAAAAAAAAAAAAACAAGACAAGAACTAGGATATTAGAAGATAAAAAACATGAAACTAGATACAAACATGTTGAGGTACGAAAACAAACAAAGTAACAGAAAGTCCACTTTCATACTGAATATAAAAACTGCATTCTTTCTCAAAGTCAAATGTCAAGGCACCAAGTATTACGTATGATCAAAACTTCTCAGCTTGATATACTTTGATACTATAAATAAGAAAGAAAAGATAAAGGCATCTGACTCCGCTGTATGACAAGCTTTACCACAGAGATGCACTGTTAATGATGCAAATACTTGAAAAATACACATAAGAACATCAAATACGCCCGTTGCTTACTTTGGACGGGATCAATGTGAAAGTATGGTTTTATTACCCCCAAACTTGGGGTCTCTTTGGTAATACTTTTATGAAATATTGAAATCCAAAAAGAAGGATCCAAGTCCCATAACTCTGTAACGACAAAACAGAATTTGCTCAAAGCTTAAAGGTGGCTTTCCCTACACTATCTAAGCATTTTGTATAAGTTTCATGAAAAACAACTGATGTTTACTTTAGTTATCACTTACATAGCATCTCCATAGCATCTTATTATAGTAAAAATAAAAGCCAAGTCCCATAACTCCGGAAAGACAAAACGGAATTCGCTCAAAATCAAGAAGCAGCTTCTGCTGCACTATTAAAGCATTCTGCATGAGTTTCATAAAAAACAGCTGACAATTACTACAGTTATTGCATTACATAGCATCTTACTATAGCAAAAATTAAATCCAAGTTCCATAACTTCATAACAACAAAACAGAACTTGCTCAGCTTCCCCTACCCTATTTAAGCATTCTATATGAGTTTCATGAAAAACAGCTGACGTTTACTAAAGTAATTGCGTTTTATAGCATCTTATCACAGCAAAAATAAAATCCAAGTTCCGTAACTCCAGAACGACAATAGGGAATCTGCTCAAAATCAAAAGGCAGCTTCCAATACATTATCTCAGTATTCTGTACGAGTTTCCTGAAAAACAACTGACCTTTACGTAAGTTATCACATTCCATAGCATCTTTTTATAGTAAAAATAAAAGCCAAAGGACATACATTTAAAAATCTATAAATAATCCTCTATAGTCACTAGAGCACTTTGTAATATAAATTTTTCGTGATAGAACTATTCATCACATGATTAGATAACAGCATAACTGTTGCATCTTTGCACAGAGATCAAGAAATTACTGCGAAACAGTGAAAAACGCCTTATAATAAATCATACAGTAAATTAGGTAATAATATCTCTTACTTGGCTTCTTCCAAGTTCTCAATATATGTTTGCAGCTCCCTCTGGATCAAGGCCAGTAACTCCTGGTCCTCTCTTATCAGAGGCATCTCCTGAATGGTGCCCTCAAAGTTGTTACTTACAAACATCAGAGCTCTACAACACATAACAAAGATTGACTGACTGATTGATTGATTGATTATTGTTTTACGTCACTCCACGTTTATTTCATGTATATGGTGACAGCATCTGCCTGATGCATTGCATACACATTTAGACCTTTGCAACGGACTCATCCCAAGCAATGAGGGATCTTTTACGGGTCACGCTTACCGTTACACAGGACCTCAGTTTTTACTGTCTCATCCGAAAGACAGAAGACCGGTGTGTCCAGGGTGGGAGTCAAACCTGGGACCTCACAATCATGAGCTGAGTACCTTATCCACTAAGCCACACCGCCTCTAAAGACTGATAGAATCCTGGCCAAGTTAAGTATGCTATCCAAGTAATAAAATCTGTCAACCCTCGAGTTGTATTTGTACACCGGTTAAATCTGGTATATTTGTCAAAGGTGTGAAGTATGCCAGATAGATCTCAGTTTGGCTGATAGCTTCAGGAGAAACCATGAATAAATATATAGCTTAGCAAATGAAAAATGTGGAAGTTTTACTATCTACATTACAGCCATGATTTCTAATTGTAATTCAAATTCTTACAATAGTGCCTGCCTTTATACCAAAAGTGATTGAATATGCAGAAATTCACTACAACTGTGCTGCAGGGAGAGTGAGTTCAGAATCACTGAGAAAATGGTTGGTGAATGGTGCAAGAAAAAAACTGAAACTCTGCAGTACACATAAATCTGCTAAAGACAGTTACAGTAAAGCCATGGAAGATAAATTGCATGAATGGGTCTTGGAGTGCCAGTTGAACATACTTATTGTTACAATGACAGCCATAAGAGTATGTGCATTGCAATTGTCAAAGGATCCTAAGTTCAGCATGATTGATTTAAAGCACCCCCGAGATGGTGTCATTGGTTCATGAAACGCTGAGATCTAGTACTGTGTCCAAAGACACATACTATCCAAAACTTTCCCTTGGATGTTGATATTAAAGTTAAAACTTACAAAAGTTTGTTATTTCTCTACAAGTGACAATGGTTCATGTGACAACGGTTTAGATTTCCCCGACTACTGGTGACACTGGTTTATGCGACACTGGCTCAGATTTACCTGACAACTGGTGACACATTCAGGTGACACTGGCTCAGATCTACCTGACTACAGGTGATATTGCTTCAAATTTACCTGTTGATGAAGTTGCCAAGGTTATTCAATAGCTCACTGTTGTTCTTCAGGAGAAAATCATCCCAAGAGAAACTGCTATCCTGGAAATAAAAAAAAAAACAAGGCTCAAACTTATTCCAACAGAAACAGCCATCCTTAGAAATAAACCCGACATATATAAACATGCCAACTGAAACTGGGATATTTCACTATACTGTTGACAGAACCACACAGTTGTATTTGAATTTTGCACATTTAATATATAAAATACTAGAAGACTAAACTTATATTCCTACCAAATCTTAGATTTTATCCAAATATTGTTAAGAAATGATTAGCTCCACTATGGAAAACCCTGGAATTGATTCAATGCTTCCAAGTTGCCATTGTCGTTGCCATGGTGATTTCACCAAACAATGCTGCTGAATACATGTACATTACAATGAGAACATTAATTAAGCATGTGGTAACCAGAAAGCCTTAATATTTAGTTTTATATCCAGTAGAATATAACAACAAAGTCACTAGCTACTCATCCTGGTCTCTTCAATGTTTACTCTTTCATTGTTTTCTGGTCAATGTGAAGTAAGTTGAGCGAGACGACAGTCTGAGTGACCTCTGACCTTACCTGAGATTCCGGTCGCACAAAGAGGAGGTAGAATCTGTAGATATCGGCTGGGATGTTTGTCTCCTTGGCTTGGTTACCAAACACGCCACTACCACGACTCTTAGAGAACTTGCCATCCTCGTAGTTCAGGTATTCTGAAACGAAACAACGGTCCTTGATATAGCACATACCTCATTCAACATGACAACATCTAATACATTGCTTTTAACAACACAGTATATTGGATAATGTACTCCCCCAAACATTGAAATCCAGATCATACATTTATATACAGGAAAAACCTGAATATAACGGACACTCAAGGGACTGAAGGTATTTGTTATTGGCAGGTGTCCGTATAAACCAGGCTCACATAATAATACACCCAAGTTATAGAATTGCACTCAAAGTCCTCCAAATTTTCAGCCTTCCGCTTTAAAATGTCACAAGCTTGAGTTATTCCAGTTTCAAATTCTTTTGCCAATTTGTGACATCCCTTTCCATTTGCTGTAGAATTGATCAAACCTACCTTTTTTTTCTAATGATTATTAATCTTATATGACAACAGTATCTACTGGATGCTATGCACAAAAATTGGTGGTGGAAGTGGAAGATTTCACCACATCAGGATTGCTTTACATCCAAGGCAGTAGCCAGTGTATACTGGTGGAGGATAACACTACACCAAGATTATTTCACCTTGATGGTGGTGGTTAGTGCTTAGTGGTGGAGGACGACACCATTCTTGGATTATCTCACCTATATGGTGGTGACAGTATTTAGAGGTGGAGGGTAACACCACACCAGGATTATATCACCTCCATGGTGGTGACAGTATTTAGAGGTGGAGGGTAACACCACACCAGGATTATATCACCTCTATGGCGGTGACAGTCTTAAGTGGTGGAGGGTAACACCGCACCAGGCTTATATCACCTCTATGGTGGTGGCCAGTGTTTAGTGGTGAAGGGTAACACCACACCAGGATTATATCACCTCTATAGTGATGGCCAGTGTTTAGTGGTGGAGAGTAACACCACACCAGGATTATATCACCTCTATGGTGGTGGCGAGTGTTTAGTGGTGGAGGGTAACATCACACCAGGATTATATCACCTCTATCGTGATGGCCAGTGTTTAGTGGTGGAGAGTAACACCGCACCAGGATTATATCACCTCTATGGTGGTGGCCAGTGTTTAGTGGTTAAGAGTAACACCTCACCAGGATTATTTGACCCCTATTGCAGTGGTCAGTGTTTAGTGGTGGAGGATAACACTGCACCAGGATTATATCACCTGAATGTTGCTAGCAAGTGTTGAGTGGTGGAGGATGACACCACACCAGGAATTATTTGACCGTCATGGTTTGAATCAAGTCAGTCACTTTAGACCATTGAGATGGGTCATGCCTCATCATGTATGAAGTATTTTAGAGTGCTGTTATTAAATTAACACCCTTCCATGGTTCATAAAAAAGTTGACATTCGGACAGTTTTCAATTGTGGTATTGGTATTGTCATAAACAATTGCATTATTTGTTGGAGTTTCAATAGACGTCAGATGACGTCATCACAATGAAAAACTGTGTGTGAACAGGTGAATGAATTTCTACAAGATGGAATTTCAATATATTTGTACTTCGCTCATCATGAGAGACATCCTGAAGTTTATTACATTTCATCAACAGTATTGCATTCTGACGTTTCCATTGGTTGACCACTATTTGTTTGTCTTTTAGTTTTTAACGGTACACAGTATGAGATATGACTTACCTGTAGCTACCATGTGCTTGACGACTGTCCAGTTGTCTTCAGCCCCTAATAGTGTACAGGGAAAGATAACTGAATGGAAGGGCACGTTATCTTTGCCCAGGAAGTTGTACACCTCCACTTTGTCTGGGTTTTTCCACCACTGTTGCCATTTGTTGGTATAATTTGCGGTTATGGAAATGTAACCAATTGGAGCATCAAACCAAACATAGAAAACCTGAGAGAAAAAACATGTTTGTGAAACACTGATACCCCTTGACAATAACACTATCCAGTATTTTGAGAATTCCATATTCAATGTGATAGGTCAAAACTGTAGGAGACCAATGGAAAGGCTCAATGTGATAGGTCAAGGTCAAGTTCAAAGCAATAGGTCAAAGCCTTAGGCACCAATGGAATGAACAAAGGGACAAGGTACAAGGACAACAAAAGTAAAATCTCAATGCCCTTTTTCTTCTTCTAAATCGCAACAAAACTTGGAACACTGGCTATTACTTGGTGGGCATATGGGACTTTAAAATACTTGAAATATTTTATATACTAGTTTTTAATTTGGCATTTTTAAACAGTGATTTAAGATTCCTTAGAAAGCTACAATAATGCTCTGTTAATCTGTACATGTTTGTTCCTGGTGAATTTTCCAGATAAACAAATCTGTTTCCATGTTTTTAGTCAGGATAAGAAAATTTTCCAGATAACCGGAGTCTGGGTTAACACAGACATCACTGTACTTGGTAATTTTTTTGCGAGTTACTCTGAGAAGGAATCTACTGTCAGCAAATGACAGATATCAGAGTAAATTCCAAAACACCTTACCTCTGTCCATTCAGGAGATATGACCAACATGAAAGTTAGTGAAAGGTTGATCAAAAATCAAAGGTGATCGGATCAAAATTTGTTGGTTCCACCAAAAAGGCCTTATGACTAGAGATATAAAGGTCATGTGACAGAGTAAGTACTGAATGTTCCATGCGTACAGACTTGATCAATCGATCTCTTGATTTCGGATTATGACTAGAATAAACATGAATGACCTACAGTGGTGGTAAATAAGCCTAGCTTTTTTTGATTGAGCAGCATTTATATTTCATAGGACACAGAATGATACATGTGTATCAAAAGTAAAAGCCTTGGCTCAGTGGAAAAGGTGTTCAGCTCATAATCGAAATAGTCAAGCTTCGACTCCTAACTTGGTTACACCTGTGTTCTGTCTTTTGGATATTAACCCTTCAAACATCGCTAAGCCATTATGGCCTAGTGGATAAGGTGCTTGGCTGGTGATCGAGGGATCGAGGGATCCCGGGTCCGACTCCCGTCCTGGGCACACCGATGTTCTGTCTTTCGGATGACACAGTGAAAACTGAGGTCCTGTGTCACGGTAGGCGTGGCACATCGAAGATCCCTAACTGCTTCGGGTGGGTCCGTTACAAAGGTCTAAATTTCAATGCATCAGGCAGATGCCGTCAACATATTATGCTTAATATACTATGTGAAATAATCATGGAGTGACGAGCCACAATGATCAATCAGTCGACCAATAAATGTGATACCCTCAAAAAATTCATTTCACAGTATAAAGCGCAATTTTACATGTAATATAAATCAAAAATGAGGTAACATTTCCTTAAATATGAACAAATCTGAAGAGCAAAACCAAAACATAAACAAAATAGAGCAAGAACTTTGTGCAACAGGGTATCATAGCATTAAATACAATAAAAAAGAAGAAGAGCTGATCCTAGAAATAGGTCGATTCCGGCATGTCAAACCCGACAAATGACTCCGGCATGTCAAACCTGACAAATGATTCCGGCATGTTAAACCCGACAAATGATCAAGCAAGACAAACTTGTACCCGGTAAATCGCAAACTGAAATTGTAAAACTCTGCAGGAAACACCAAAGATTATGTTTATCTTCAATACTTCAAAGGATGCACCCTGATTCTAAACTCTTGAGTGAAAATTTGATACTCTGCAGATCTTGATACTTTAAAAAAAATTATGGACCTTGACTCAAGTGTATCTTACCTTATCTGTGTATCCCTCTAGAGGTACCGGAGTTCCCCACTTGAGGTCTCGACTGATACACCGTGGCTTCAATCCGTCTCTAATCCAGGAAGTCGTGATGACCTTGGCATTGTTGGTCCAGGTCCCCGATTTAAAGACTTTATCGAGATGACTCTGTAACTTAGCTTCTGTCTGACAGGAGAAAAGAATCCAAATAATGATACTTGGTATTGTATAAATATGGTTGGTTGATTGGTGTTTCACTTCACTTTCAACAATTTTTCTGTTATAACTTGTCATGGAAGGAGGTAATCAAAGTCTTAAGCATAGCGGCATTGTCCAGGATTCAAACCCAAAACATCTGCACTATAAGCCAGGAGCTTAATCACTACAACATTGACAAAGTTTGCCCATATATTGTTTAAAATATACTGACAAAAAGTACCATATTTGTTTACGTACTATCTCGAAATTCAAAGACAAGTAAAAAATAACATTATTATAGGAACAACACTATACATGTACTGGAATGACAAGACATCACCACTTAGTAAATAAGCAGTACGTCTCAGGCAGTCAGAAGAGTAAAACCGAATTATAATTGATCGTTGCAGATGAACTTTAAATTATAAGCTACAACCATTAACAAGGTGTGGGTAAAAAATGAAAATATTCATTACCGGTTCTTTATATTTCATCTCCTACCCCAATCATAAATTTTGTTTCAAAAGCCCGTAAAATTAGTAACAAAGTACATGTGTAACAAATTCTTATAGTGAAAATAAGCATTATAAAAATGGAATTCATCCAAATAATTGCACTAAATTGGAATTCCACTTTAGAAATAACTTAAGAAAATTATCTGGTGTATTACGTATTTTAATAAATTTTTCCCTGTAATTTGCACTTCAATTTGTTGACAAAAGAAGGGGGTAAGGTAAGTTTAAGCCTATACTGTCATATTTCCAACAGCTAAAACTATCTTCTGTTGTCTTTTTTCACCTCAGTGTGTGTCCAGTTTGCATATATATTAAAATAAATACAGTATTCACTTACAATTTCTTACCACATTTCTTTAAACACTTCAAAATGTCTAATTACGTGGTTTTGAAAATGGGGCAATGGGTATATATTTGTCACTATTTCCTTGTTTTGCCTAACATACTGTCATTTTCATTACCTTACATTTGAAATTTACTTGGCTTTATATTAAAACACATTTGAAGTGTTTGTCCATATTGGAATGTTTTTTATTGATGGAGATAACAGATATCTAGGGTGAAAACTATCACCAGACTGTGTGATTATGGACTTTGATTTCTGGCTATGAATTTAAATATGAAGAACAATTACGGTGAAAACTATTTTTCTTAGCTCTGATTACATTAAATGCAGCAAAATAAATTCTTTGGGTTAAGTTTTAAGCAAAATAAATGGTAAAAATCTTTATCATTGTGTTTAAACTATTTTAAGACCTAACTTATACACAGTATAATCTGTGTATCCCAAACCCTGAGCACTCTGATATTCACTTTACTCCTTACTTATATTCTACACTCCGAACTTTGCCTATTCTGAATATTTTCGCTCGTCCCACTGTAAACGGAATAGACAGATTACACTGCAGTTACAAAAATGACCAAATATGTCTGTTGATAGCAAGCTTTGTGGATGTTATAGAAAAAAGAATCAAGTACTGTGACACCCAACATCCTGGTGTCTTTTGATTTTGTGAATCCAACAGAATGCAATAAATAACGATAAAAATTTTACTAAGCTTTCACTGTTGCATTCATTTTGCAGGAAATGTCCTTTCTAACTTTCCCTGTTGTATTTATTTCGTAAGAAATGTCCTTAGCAGCTTTCACTGTTGCATTCATTTTGTAAGAAATGTCCCTAATAGCTTTCATTATTGAATTCATTTTGTAGGTAATTTTCTTAATTGTGAATAATAGCGTGTTTCTTACATACTTACTTTTGGAAGATCGAGGAAGAGATGTTGCGAGGTTTTGATGCAGGGTGTGGCACGGCATATTTTACATTTAGGATCCTTGAGATCAACGGCATTAATGAGTTTTCCGCAGGCATCACACTGATCTCCCCGGGCATCGTCAAAGTTACACAGGGGACAGGTGCCCTCTACAAATCTGTCTGCCAGATATCTGTGGGGTAACATATATAATGAAACACTCACACACACAAAAACAAGAAACCACTAAAGACGATACGACTGGTTTGCAAAGCAAATTCCAAACAAGGTCAAGGTCACAAGTCATGATATCCATTGAGAGCTCTGGTCATAAAGAACCAATGTGTCAAAGCCCTATCCCTTTTGATTCAAAAGATATAGCCAAAATTAAGGATTTTAGAAGTGGGCCAAGTCCAAGGTAAAGGACACAAGGTAGAAAGTCATGGCATGATTGGAAAGCTCTGGTCAAAACGAACCAAAAAATAAAGTATTATGTTTTTACTCCTTTTAGTTGCTAAGATTTTGCTTCAACTAGAAAATTAACCAAAATGTTGACGGACAGGACCAATGATATGTTAGGGCAAACTTATCATGTGATGAGTCCACTGAGATACCTTATTTTCAGTTCAGATGTTCTCCAGATATTTGTTTTTATTGTGTGATTAATGATACTGATATTCTTTATAAGAGAAAAGGGGTATCCTCAACAGGTGACCTCGATGTGAAATAATCTGTGAATTGTTGTATGCAAACTAACAAGCCATCATCTGTTGCAAGTCTTTATTGGAATCTTTCCAACAAGCCATGACTCAGTAATGGTCATTATCTGAACCTTATGTACAAGTCATGGCCCTGTAAAGGTCATTCACTGAGTCTAACTGACCTTAAATGTCACACTTTTGACACCTTGCAGGTCTTTACCTGTCACACTTCTGACACCTTGCAGGTCCTTACCTGTAACACTTCTGACACCTTGAAGGTCCTTACCTGTCACACTTTTGACACTTTGCAGGTCCTTAGCTCTCACACTTCTGACACCTTGCAGGTCCTTACCTGTCACAAATCTGACACCTTGCAGGTCCTTACCTATCACACTTCTGACACCTTGCAAGTCTTTACCTGTCACAAATCTGACACCTTGCAGATCCTTACCTGTCACACTTCTGACACAAAAGCTGTTCAACGGAATCTTTCAGAATGAATCCTTTCTTATATAACTGCCAGAAAATATCTTGTGCAATCCTACAAATGCATATAATATATATCATTTAATCTTATATTAACAAGCATTTTGATTAGTTTAAAAATTAGTGGTATATCTCATTCAAGAATTTTTTTACTCTGACGACGTCATTTCCCGTATTTTCGTAAGTGTGACTTCAATATTCATACCACTGCAGCAGAAATTTAGAGATGTTGAGAAAAAGTGCAGACGTAACTTACCAATTTCTGAGAATATATAATATGTTTGAAAGGAATTAAATGATAAGGAATGAATCTAATTTGTTTTTTGTTGGAGAGAGGTATACCACATAAAAAAAGGACGGAAAACTGCATTATTGCACACATAAAACGAAAAAAAATTTGATTCATTCCTTAAATGATATTCACTGCCATAGTTTATACCCAGCAAGAGTGCTTCAACATTGCCAACTCTTCTCACCATTGTTTCTCTGCTTTTTCTTTATAATAATTCTGAATTTACACAATTTTCTCTCAGACTGGCTACTAACAGAAGGTTAAAACAAAAGAATCTTTCACCACTATGCACAGGGACAGGTAAATCCTACCCAAGATTCACACTCCAATACAAGGCTTGACATGCTGACTGATCATTTTTCTCTCATCCCTTTTCCTCACACATCAACCAACTGGACAATTTACACATAATCAATCAGTTCTAGCATTCCAGAAAATTTTTAAGTCACACCAAGTTAATTTCCTGTTCTTCAGATTTTCTTGTAAAAAATACTTTATTTTCAAATCTTGAAGAGGCAAGAAGTGAGGGATTATAAGGAACTATAGTTCTATGTTTATAAACTGATACTGCTCAGAGCTTCTAGTGTTCCAGGATACTTAAAGAAAACCTCATGTGCAAGATCTGTGAGCAGTTGGCTGTAGTCACACTGCACGAAATCTAAAAGGTAAAACTTACTTCAAAGATAAATGGATATAACATGCAGCATGTATATCAGAGTGAAACAAAGGATAGTACAATAGTACAATAGTAACCCTAAGATCCTAGTGGATACAGACACACAGTATACAGACTCAATATACCCCGAGTTTGTAATTTGTCAAAATCCCAGGTAAAAACAAAATCATGAAATGCATCGTCGCCTGTTTAGTCGCATTTGGCTATAAACTTAACATCTGGTTCTGATCTTAAACATCGGTATGGTTCAGACTCTCAACTTGGGTATGGTTCTGACCCCAGACATTGGTATGGTTTCACACCTTACTTCAATGGTTAAGGGAAATGTATGTATTTCTTCAAGGTATAATTACCGCAATCTAATCAACTGGATGTTTGTATTTTAGACATTTCACTTACCAAACTGGTGTGGCCAATAGGATGAGGTGCTCAGCTTGAGACCAAAAGGTCCCGGATTCAATTCCCGCCATGGGCACACTGGTGTTCCGTCTTTCAGATGAGACAGAAAAACCAAGGTCCCGTGTCATGGTAGGCGTGGCATGTACAAAATCCCTCACTGCCTCATGTGGGTCTGTTGCAAAGGCTAAACTTTCTATGCAATGCATCAGGCAGATGCTGTCACCATATAGTGAAATAATCGTGGAGTGACGAAAAACAATAATCAATGAATCAAATGTACACTTGCCTGAGGAAAAAGATTAACCATCTAGGTGATTCAGAATGATGAAGAAGATAAAAGACCTTTTCACATTAAATGCGGAGCTGACGTTTTGTTTGACAAAATCATCACCGTGTCCATAAAATAATGCAAGATATAATCAATTTAATAGTATCATATGAAAAAATGTTGCCGAAAACATTATATTCTACTCAAAATGTCAGTCCCACAGATCTATTCTAAAACAGATACATTTGAGGTGTGGGATTTGAAATAAAACTTTATTTTCATTTTTTTCATTTCGCCAAATGTTGAAGTGGGAAATCCGAAAAAACGAAAAGAAAATCTAATTTAGAGTGGCTTAATACATTGTGACATCACTAGAAATTCTAGAAAAACCTGTCAGGATATGACACAAACTGGTCCCAAAACTCATAAATGTGAACAATGCTGTCTAGATGAGGGACAAAGATTTCTTACTCAGTTTGTTGTGGTGTTGTGGTGCGACCAAAATGGTCAAAGGAAATGTTGAACCACTGATAGATCTCACTATGTATGGCATTATATTTATCACAGATCTGTTTTGGGGTCAGGCCCTCCTCCAACGCCTTCGTCTCCGTAGCCGTGCCGTACTCGTCTGTCCCACATATGTATAGTACATTATAGTTACGCAGGCGACAGAATCTGTAAAGATAATAATAACCTTTATCAAACATCTTATAATCTAGTTGCCGATTATCCAGGACTCTAAATAGTACATCATGTGCAGGGAATTTTCTGAACACCCATCAGGTTTGTCTCATGGACCCTTTTTTCCAAATCATTTTTTCCAAAACATTTATGTGATTTTTAACTATTTGTCCCTCAAAGATCGTAATATGCTGAAAACCACTTATGTTTTATGCAAAATATTTTTTCAATGATACCTGTATCTTTCCATTTTCGAATATTTTGTCCCATTTGCATTACACTAATGTCTGGGAAAAATTTAGACAACTTTTGGGAAAAATCTATGAAATTTCCATTGGGAAGGGTCCTTTGAACGGACCTGACTTGAAGAAAGAAACCTCACTGTTATATGACTTTGTTATCTTGATCCTTTGGACATAGTCATGTGACATAATTTTCTCTATTAGTCATATACATGTACAGTACAGTCCAGGTGGAACTTAATTTGCCCACTGGTCACAGTGGCCAATTTTAGAGTGGGCATTAAAAATGTCCACTGGACACAGTGGACATTCTTGTAAGAGTCAGTTAGAATTTACATACAGGTAAGTGGACAGCTTGATAGCTCCGGTAAATGTCCACTCCTAATGCCCACTGAAATTTCAGGTGGACTGTCCACCCGGACTGTACTGTATATGTAAGGATATGATGGTCACAGCAAGGGTAGAAACAACTAAAATTTCTGTGCGGAGCCATGAAAAGTAAACATTCTTGGAATTAACGAGTCTTCTATAAGACATATTGTACATCTACAGTTTGGGAATGTTATATGGAATAGGCCTTTTTCATATTAAACTTATCTCCTATACACAGTGAGGCATATAACCATTTGCTTCTCAAATTCTTGTCATTCTATTGTGAAATTACAAAGTATTAATGTCATAATAAACATTCAACAAAAAATGCTTTTTTACGCCCCTTGTATCACATAAAATGTAAAGTTTCTGAAACAAACTTTTTTCCAATTTTAATTGGTGTAAGGGGCCTTGTACCCCATAAACAACTTTTACTGGAACTTTGATTATGACGTTAGTGCTTGGATTGTGATATCTCAATAATATGACGCAAATCTATGCGGCAGAACTTCATTTGTCTGATATTGCCCCTTAACTCGTTTAAAATTGGAGAAAGGTCCATTATTCAACAGGACATCTGGTATATAAATCAACCCACCACGAAGCATTATATTAACATCAGGTAAAAATAATCAGCGCATGACAAGAAAAACATTCCTTGTGACAACTTTGTGAATATTTTGAGAAATTTACAAGGCACACTGAAATCACTGATATTTTACAGGAAATCACAATCCAAGCATAAATGTTATAATTAAGATTTTGGTAAAAGTGATTGCTGGACATTGGACCCGTTTTATCACATAAATTATTTGTCAGAGTTGACGTGATTTGGGGTGTGTTAACTGACCCAAAATGATTACCTGGAGTATACATCAGCGCTGAGAACACATCCAATGATGTTACCCAGGTGTGGGACATTGTTTACGTATGGCAGAGCGCTGGTGATCAGAATGTTCCTCTCCCCGTCCCGAGGCAAACTGAAAGTAGATTGTCTCCGTCAACAATATTCATCACATCATTAACAGGTTATATCTTTTACATCTTTTTAGAAAACATTTTTATCATCTTTATAGAAGATATTCATGTCACATTTATCCAAAATATTTGTACCTTGACTATAAAAAATATTCATAATTACCCTCCTTATGGGAAATATTTTCATCTTTATAGAAAAATATTTCAGTATCTTTATAGAAAATATTTATATCTATGCTATAAAAATTATTCACTATTACCCTCTTTATAGAAAATATTTTCCACATCCATACAGCAAATATTTTTAGCATCCTACGGTAAACATTTTAAACATCTGTATAGAAGATATTTTCATCATCTTTATGAATTTTTTATAGGTTACATCGATACAATCTTCATGGTAATATTTGCATTATCTTTATACAATGCACATATATGTTCTTTGTATAAAGATATTTATATAATCTTCATGGAAATAGTTATGACAAAACTAACTTCTATCAAATTTCTGCAACAGTATGTCAGATATTTGTTATACCAGCAATCCTTTTAATGATATGGGTCAAATCTCCAATTAAATGTCAACCTAAAACGGGGCATTTTTGCTATAAAAATTCTTAAAGAAATAATTCAAACAAACCATGAAGAACCATATGCACTATATACTATCCAATCAGATCTCTTGAACTTTACATAATGTGATGAAGTATTATCCAATTAAATTACTTGAATTTTATCTCAAGCAGATTCAACCTATAAAACACATAATTATATAGACTTACATGGGGTGCTGCCTCTTTCTTGGCTTGGGACATTTGTCCTTCCCAGAATTCCAAGCTTTAATGGCTGCTGCTAACTCTTCAGCTGTAACAGCTTTCACAGGTACAGGCTACAAAAAAGAGACCAAAACAATAATGGCCATAAATCAAAATTAATATTGAAGTATTCAGAGTTACTTCCCTTGATTTATTTCTCAGTATCTATCATAAATGTATTTTGCTTACAGCAAACTTGATAAAAGATTATTTACAAGTTTTCAATTACAATTTGACATTTCTGATTATCACCTTCAAGCATGGAACTACAAACAATCATTGGCACTCAATTATACAATTTCAATCTTAAGAAATCTAAGTCTAAATTTGAGTATTCAAGAAATTAATCTAATTTCTAATTTTTTTTTTTTTGTTGTTGAATAGAGGTATACCATGACAGAAAACTGTAGCACATAATGCATAAGTTTTCTGTCCTTTTTTTACGTGCTATACCTCCAACCAACAAAAACAAATTAGATTCACTCCTTATCATTTAATTCCCGTCAAATATGTTTTATATTCTCAGAAATTGGTACTTTATGTCTGCATTAGGGGTGGGCCGATTCATCGATGCATCGCGATATTTTAACTCACGATATTAGGATCGATTCACGAGTAGTTGTATCGATACACGCTTCCAGAGAAATACGAATTCTTTTTACTAGCAATTCGCTATTCAGAGAATTGAAAGTGAAACTGTAAAACATGTTTGAACGCTGGGTCAAATTGGTTTCTCCCACAAACAGTAAATCTGCTGTGTGGGAGAATTTCGGGATGCCAATATATGAAGAGAATAGAACGAGACGCCACGACAAAGATCACATTATTTGTTTTGTTTGTTATCTTCAGGTAGAAGAACATTTATTTATTGGTTTATGTATTGTTCCTTTCAAAAAAATATTAGCTTTGCTTCAAATTGTCATTATTTAAAGTATCGTGATAGGTATCGTATCGCAAGGTTGGTATCGTGATACGTATTGGATCGGTCCATAGTGGTATCGGCCCACCCCTAGTCTGCACAATTTATAAACAACTCTAAACCTCTGCCGCAGCAGTGTAATGTGGTCTACTTACGCATTCAATATAAAAAAACTTAACTCAAATAGTCTATTCAGGTCTTGAATCTTTTTTTTATAAGGTATCAGCACATGGGACTGACTGCGCAGCACAGTTAAGGCCGATTTCGTCTTTTTTCCTAATAAGATTGAATATTATTTTTCCTGTCCCATATTGTCTTATTTAGCTATTATCTTTACATGACTTATTATTTTTTAATTTAACACATGTTCCGAATTGCGTTCCATACATATTTGTAATTGTCACGTGACTTCATAGCAACATAAATCTAAAAATAGAACAATGTCAAAGCACCGTAAATTTTTCAAAAGCACCCCCTCTTATCCTATCATTAATAGCATGAAATTCATATCATTTCCTTCGTTGTATCTCTTTCTTTAGTAAAAGTGCTGCGGGATCATGGGAAATTCCATTTATAATTGTATAATGAACAAAATTAACGAGTGTCATACGAAAAAGCGTCATTTTTCAATCTATTTTATGTTAATGCCGAGTTATTTGTTATTATAGTAGGATCCCGCAGCATTTTTCATATAGGAAATTTTATCAACTTTTCATATATCTAAAGACTTTTATCATCATTTGTCGATATGAGGGGGTGCTTTTAATTTTTCTGCAATGTTGTTAGATAAACGAGTGCTTAGATTATATTTCAAACGTTTCGGAGACGCCGGGAAAAGCAAGTAAATCCTAGATCTAAAAATAGACGAATAACTTTGTTATCCGCGAAATTTAACTTGTCAAGGAGAATTAAGGAAAGAACAATATCTTGAAAAAAAAAGATATAATATGTAATATATAGATAAACACTTCCCGAATCCGTAAAACCTATTTACATGTGTATATAATATTATCGTTATACAATGTATAAAAAGTGTGGGTCTCGATTATATATAGAAAAACACCAAAATATGTCAAATAATTCATGTGAAATCGTTGTTTCTTTAATCTTTTTTTTTTTTTAGTTTTAAAATAGTTACAATTGCTTTTCATCTGATAATAAGGCCTTTCTTCATCTTCGCATGCTTTGTTATTCACCTTTTAACGTACACCTGTTTTTTCTCGATTCCCCAAGCATTCAATCGACACTGAAGATGCAGTGGCCATGACTACAATCTACGGGGTTCACTCAAAATTTGTTACTATTAATGGGTCGTCTCAAACTGTATCAATGATTAAATGACAAAGCACTAAATTATTAAAGAAATAAACTTTAACTTATACAGTTTTCTTGAAATTAGAAATATAAAATCATAATAATGCATGCTTAAAGGCGTTGCCAAGGATCATGGAAACACGGGGGCTATGACGTCAATATCATTGCAACATTTTCGCGGAAAAAAATCTTGCATCTCTTCAAAAAACGCCTTAACTATGCTGCGTGATAACAAATGAGAAAGTGAATCCACAAGACCCATGTATTTGTCTACAAATGAAAGCAGACCTACAAAGTTATTGTTTGTAGACTTTTTAAATAAATAAGAAGATACTGAGGGAGATAACTCAGTCACTCGTATAACACAAATAGATACAGTCTTGCAGACATTATACTGTCTCCTAAGTTGACAGACATCACAATATGTAACAATTTCATTTATATTGCCCTTATAAATTGAGGTCACAAACAGTAACACTTTAAATCTACCTGGCTCATCTATCTAGGTCACAATATGTAACACTTCCAGCTTACCTGACTCTCTTCCTCTGTAACAGTCACATTCTGTGACACTTTCTGTGATTTTTGACCTGGTTTACTGACCCCAGCGTCTGCAGTTTTACTGGACAAGGATACAGAAAGAGGTAGAGGTTGGGCTAGTAGGGAAGCCTGCAATAAAAGCGATATATGATAAAAAATTACTCAATGTTATGATGCATATCAGTAAAAAATTCTGGTCAAGAAAGTTGTTGAATCTTTTGCCACTGTAACTACTACATCAAATACACAGCTCTGTATGTTATCAAATATACAGATATGATGTCTCAAATAGGTTTGTTCTGATCTTGTTTCCACCCTTTTCACTTTGCCTGCAGCGGGTATCGTCGTCAAATCTCTCAATGTCTTTTACAGAAATTCATGATTTCACGACTCTGGCACTTGATCCTGCTGCTAAGCTTGGCCTTCACTGAACAAATTCTACAATGAGGAGGCACAGATTTAGTGTGATGATTAAGCAATTAGTGCCCATTGCTTATAATCCAAATTTGATTTTATGATACGATGATAGCTTGTTAAAACTCCAAGCAGGGATTTCACTACGTGCTGGTACCCGCTGCTTCTAGTTGACTGTGAAATAAGAAGTTCTATCTAAAAGTAAATATCAAATTTGTTTTCTACATGTATGTAGATTTCGCATTTACGAAAGTATGATTTCTGCTCAAAGTTGATGAAATCCATCCATATCAAACCACAAGACCAATTATATAATGACATACAAGGACGGGTGGGTAATCAACGTCTTAAACATAGTGGTGGGATGCGGGAATCGAACCCAGATCATCTGCACTGCAAGCCAAGCACTTAACAGCTATGTCAATGCTATTCTTCAGACAATGTCAACAGACATTAAACTGATAGCACATTCACTGCAGGAAGGCTACAAAAACCTTGACTTGAGAGAGCTCCCCTGATGCATATAGCTGAATCAATAGTAATCTTCAGTGCAGGAAGGCCACATGGTATAGCTGACTCAATCGCAATCTTAATTGCAGGAAAGTCACAAATTCTTACCTTGATCTGAGAGAGGTCCCCTGACGGTATAGCTGACTCTATAGCAATCTTCAGTGAAGGAAGGCCACTAAGGGAGGCGAACCAACTCTTGATGTTTGGAAATTGACTTTCTTGACCTACAATATATCATTCCATGGTACAGATGAACTCTGGAGACAAATGGAAGGAGAGAAAAATGGATGTAGAGACAGATGGATAGACAGACAGATGGACAAATGGATGGACAGACACAGATGGAGGGTGGGACAGACAGAGAGACAAATGTTTAGGCTGTGGACTGGGAGCAAGTGATTCTAAACATTCTTTTACTGAATTTCCAAGAACTTCTAATTTTAGATCTAATTCAGGTGCGAAAATGAGGAAATCTGCAGAAAGAATGCTTAAAACAAATTAAACAACTTTTAGCCAAATATTTCTACAATTCTACTTTTAGCTCATGGTAAATTCCAATTTGAGCAAAAAAAAAATAAGCAAAAAAAGAAAAGGAAATTGGAAGAAAAAATGCTACTATAATTCTACAACCTTCAGCTGAATTTTTCCACAATTTCTAAATTTAGGTGAAATTGGAGAAAGAATTTTAAAAATCACTTGCCTCTGGACTTCTATTAAACTTTTTGATAAGAAAGTGTTAATAGTCTGGATGTAAACAAGTGAATGACAAAACAAACTGTGACGACTAAAATTTTTAGATGTTTTCAATTCCTGTCCATTCTCTTCATGTGAGAAATCTGGGTCCGTGACCATAGTCTGAGAAAATACTTTAGTCATAATTTCAAATTCCTCTGTTTAACAATGAATTAATAACTGGGATTTGGATTTTATTCAGTTTTATTCTATCCATAAATAGAATTAAACCATTTGAACGCTTGTTAATGGAATAAATTAAAATGAAATAATTGACTTAAGTATTTTCTCAGTTTATGGTCACGGACCCTGGACCAAAGCCCTAAGCTAAGTCCCAACCATTTGGACTGTTAGGGTCCAAAATCAAATGTTATGAAAAAGTAAATCTAAACTGTACACAAGAGCCTTTAGCCAGTAAAAAGTAAACTGTCATGAAATTTGAATTCATGTGTGTCTTTTCAATAATCAACTAAACAATAAATTCTGGTCTTTTACTGAAAAATGGATGGAAGCTGAGAAGTTTTAAGGAACACACCCATTTGGAATGAACCCATCTGGAGGGATCCATCTGGAAGCGACCCCTCTGGAAGGGACCCACCTGTAGGGGACCCCTCTGGAAGGGACCCACCTGTAGGGGACCCCTCTGGAAGGGACCCACTTGTAGCAGTAAGAGATTATATGTTATGTCTTCACAGGTTTTTTCTGCCTAATCAGGAAGACAGGACATAACCAATGAACCATATAGGATACTTGATCTTGTGACCTCTCGCTTTTGAACCAAGCAGCAAACCAACAGAACCATGACTGTTCTGAATTCGAATGATACTGATGTGAATTCAAAGCATGTTTTAAGGTTACAGACCCCAGCGGATGGCATCTTTGTATAACACAAAATCTGAATTTGAAAAATGTGTAATATATGTCACGAAAGTAAAACGTTGATATATTTGACCGATCTTAAAATTTATCGTAAGAACTTTGACAATATGTATTGTAAGTAATAAAGGGGGAAAAATCTTTAACCACAAGAAATGACACTTTTCCTAATTTGTATGTGAATAAATACAGAAAACCACAAATAGGGATCACATCCCCATTTTTCTCCATTAAATTTACAAATTGTTTCAGTCCCTAGAATTGGCATTAAAACAGAGGCTGTGCAAATCAATAAGATCTACATGTACAACATATGGCTCTTCTTTTTCTCCGGCACATCATGTCAAATATTGCCATAATTGGAGATTCAATAAAAATCAGTAATCAATATATTCACTGAACGTACCAACCTTTAAAAGCGCTGGTCCACACTGAATAAAGGGAACCCCAAACTACAACATCAGCAGCCGACAGCGACCCCTGTAATGATACCAAAGAGTAGGGTCAACATCAGCAGCTGACAGTGACCCCTGTAATGATACCAAAGAGTAAGGTCAACATCAGCAGCCGACAGTGACCCATGTAACTATTCCAAAGAGTAAGGTCAACATCAGCAGCCGACAGCGACGCCTGTAATGTTACCAAAGAGTAAGGTCAACATCAGCAGCCGACAGTGACCCCTGTAACGATACCAAAGAGTAAGGTCAACACAGAAATTTAGTCTTACTATAAGATTTATTTGCACTTGTTAACTACCATGCCAGTGTTATTCTACCTACCTTGTTGGACAAATGTATGTGAACTAAGTGGTTCTTTACTTTACAGTTGGGTACACATACCTAAACTATGCAGCTCATTCCTTTAGTTGGGCAGACCTACCTGAACTAAGTGGCACTTTCCTTTACAGTTGGGAAGACTTACCTGAACTAAGTGGCTCTTTCCTTTGAGTTCTGCATTCAAGAACTTCAGACAATTGACGAGCGCTGCATGGAGACTGGAATCTGTTTTCTTTTGTCCCACAAACTGAACCAAGTATGGCATCAGTATCGGCTGTATGATAGAAGAACAGCGATCATGATAAAAGCTCTGGTTACAAGTATCACGTCACTAGATAAAGGCAAAGACGACGTTAGCTTTCATGAAGTTATTCTATCAGTGCATTATAAAGATTCCTACGCTGAATATGACTTACATATGTTTTAAGATAATTCACCTTTCTATTACCGTATGTTTGAACAACAATTGAAAACAACTGAACAACTATTGAACAACAATTTGTACCCACATGTGAGGTAGGCACCTACATGGGATAAGCATCACTGTACTTAAAAAGACAGTTACAAAATCATTGATCATGTGGTCGTTCGACTTAAATGTTGCTCAAGCAAGAAAGGGATTTAAGTGCAGCTTTATATAAAGAGACTTGTACACTAATTTCAATACAGATAGGGCAAAAGTTATACATGTATGCAATTCGTGCACAATCTGTTGATCTATCCATATTTGAAACTGCATTCATTCGTCACCCCTTGTGACTGAATATTTGTTTATTTTAATAAAAAGTCATGACAAACAGCCTATTCAATTAAGCAGCTTGCACTGCATATTGTATCAATATGTGATGACGGTAACTATACACTGTACCTATAAGTAAAGACTGTACCTAAAAATTGTACCTATAGGTGATGATTGTATCTACCTGTAGCTGAGCACTGTCCCACTCAAGCCAGCGGTCAATGTGTGGGTCATCTTCAACAGTCTTCAGATTCATTATGTACCTACAATATATTCCATATAATGTACTGCACTGCAGCTCATACTAGCTATGTACCTAAGATATATTCTATATAATGTACTGTACAGTCAGTATGTACCTACAATATATCCAATACAATGTACTGTACTGTTACCCTCTATCTACAATATGTTCCATATCATGTACTGTACTGTGGCTATGTTTCTATAATATATATTTCATATAATAGACTGTACTGTCAGTTTGTACCTACAGTATATTCCATCAAATGTACTGTACTGTTGCCATGTACCTATCATATATATCACATAATGTACTGTACTGAAAGTATTTTCCATACAAGGTTCTGTATTCAAACTATATTTCATTACTGTACCTCAGTGATGCAATATGATATTGTATGTACCTATCATGTACCTCTCATGCTTAATCTGTCAAGCCAGCATAGCTGAGTCAGTAAGGCAATTGACTTTTGACTGAAAATGTATACAACACTGTATACTACATTGTATACTACACTATAGACTATATAGAATATAGAATATATAGAATATAGAACTATAGAATTCAGGAGAGAATCTAATTATTTTTTGGTGGATGGAGGTACGAGAACGACAAGAATGAAGGAGGGAATCTAATTATTTTTTGGTGGATGGAGGTACGAGAACGACAAGAATTCAGGAGAGAATCTTATTATTTTTTGGTGGATGGAGGTACGAGAACGACAAGAATTAAGGAGAGAATCTAATTATTTTTTGGTGGATGGAGGTACGAGAACGACAAGAATTCAGGAGAGAATCTAATTATTTTTTGGTGGATGGAGGTACGAGAACGACAAGAATTCAGGAGAGAATCTAATTATTTTTGGTGGATGGAGGTACGAGAACGACAAGTATTAAGGAGAGAATCTAATCATTTTTGGTGGATGGAGGTACGAGAACGACAAGAATTAAGGAGAGAATCTAATTATTTTTGGTGGATGGAGGTATACCAGGGAAAAATGATGTAATACTGTATCAATGCAAGTATTGCCTGCTGTGTGGTTTTCCATTCTTTCTTTAAGTATACCTCCATCCATTGAAATATATTTAGATTTATTCATTATCTTTTTATTTCCCTTCAATATTACAAAACATTACTGTCAAAAGAGAGTTTCATTTGGGAACTATTTTTTAGAATACAGAATTAAAAAAAGGAAGAATAAAAGCCGTGTGACAAAGGAAAACATTTTTTGATGGAGGTCTGCGAAAAATTCAACTAGCAAAAAGAATGCAACATTAATGATTGATAACTCCATAGACGATATGTGTTGTGTTACACCTGTCAAGATGGAGGTGTGTAAGACAGACTGATATATCCCTAAACATGGCACTGATTCGCAAGGGACACCAGCAATACCGTACTTTAATTCTCTCCACACATTGTACATGTATGTACCTATTAAGTACCATTCATGTTATTTTGTTGTGCCAGCATAAATGTAAGCGTTTTGGAGAATACGAACAAAACAGTGGGAAAATTACATTATTTCTCATGGGGACAGCACTGTACATTGAATCAAAACTCTTTTCTCTCTACACATGAAAACCAGTGGTGCTGAGTTTAAGATATGGATGAATTGTCTTGATTTACCTGGTTGCTGTATTTGGTGAGAATATGAACTTCCTGTCTGTTACCTCCAGTACAGGTAATGTGTTACCTGCCAGGTACGAAACCACATGATCTGTAAAGAGTCAAATGTCATAAAATATTAAATGATACATTTGTATCAAAGGTAAATCACCAAAGGCTGACTATATTCTATAGAAACCCAGTAATGCCTAAGCAAGTCCTTCATAATATGTCACTATCCAATACTTTCATTTTGTTAAGATAAGGAAGACTACCACGTAAAATCACTTCAAAAGGTGAGAATTCAGGTGTAAAATTATGTGTGCTGCAATAATTCACATTTTTCTATTAAAAACAAAGTGTTATGCATAATCTATAGATTTTCACCTGGAATTTTGGAACTCCTTTTTCTTCCCCCTTTTATTCACACCACCCCTTGATTCACCCTTCCCTGGATACTCATTTCCTTAGATTTTCCCCTCCCTGTATTCTCCTTTCCTTTAATTCTCCCCTCCCTGGAGTTTCCCCTTCATGGATTCTCCCTTCCTAGAATTTTCCCCTCCCAGGATTCACCCTTCCTTAGATTCTTCCTTCCATGGATTCTCCCCTCCCTTAGAATAAAGACTCTCCCTTCTCTGTATTCTCCTATTCTCCCTGGATTCACCCTTCCTCATATTTTCCCCTTCCATGGATTCACCCCTCCCTGGATTTTCCCCTTCCTTATCTGGATTCACCCTTCTTCAGATTCTCCCCTCCCTGAATTCTCCCTTCCTCAGATTCTCCCCTCCCTGGATTCTTCCCTTCCATACATTCTCCCCTCCTTGGATTCTTCCCTCCTTAGATTCTCCCGTCCCTGGATTCACCCCTCCCTAGATTCACCTCTCCTCAGATTCTCCCCTCCCTGGATTCACCCGTCCTCAGATTCTCCCCTCCCTAGATTCATCCTTCCTTAGATTTTCCTCTACCTGGATTCACCCCTCCCTGGATTCTCCACTTCAATATATTCTCCACTACCTGGATTCTCCCCTCAATGACCAATTAAGCAGAACATAAGAATGTTCAAATGGATAGCATTTCCTGTCACAGGAAATGTAGCAAACATAACACTAAGGTTAGATCACAGGATGTTTTACCTGTACACCAGGTGACATCATGTGCAGTGTTACTTACAACGTTTACTATCAGGTCAACATTGCCATGCTCTTTTTCATACATGAATACATTGTTACACTAAACATGACTTGTCCACACACCTTCAAACTCACCTGGATATAAAATTCACAATTAGGGAAAAAGTCAGTCTATTTTCCGAAAATGCAGAATATTCTCATTGATATTATATTCTGTGATGTTCTATATTCTTGTCTCTTGACACAAAATATTATAATCTATTCTATGTAGTATACACATTACATATTTATTGTAATGATACAATGTATTATCATAAATATGATAAATGTATTATACACATGTGCATGTACAATAAATTGTCTTATTTTCATCTTTCTTTCGTCACATATACATGTACATTCTGTAATTTTTTATCATTCTAAGCTTTTGGCATTTCTTTTCTCCATATTATAATAATTGTATTACATACAATAAATTGTCCTATCTTCGATTTTCTTTCTTCACATTTACTAGTACATTTTGTACTTTTTTTTAATTCTAAACTTTTGTCATTTCTTTTCTCCAAATCATACGAAAAATATGCAAAGGTGAAGTATAGACTGTCCTATTTTTGTCTTTCGCTTGTTCTTTTCTCACATTCATTTCTCTTTTTTTTTAACTCTTTACAGAAACTAAGAGCAACAAAATCTATTTGCAAGTCTACATTATGCAAAACAGGCATACCCTCAATAGATTATTTCCTTGATACGGGGTCAGAAAATAGTGCTAGCCTGAGAGAAGTTATTACTGCTGTGACGGCATCTTCACGAGTCGAGGGGATGCGCTATGTAAGCATCTCTCTCCCCTTGACTGACTGTAATCAAAGGTCGCGGATTTTGATGGCGCCACCTAGCGAAAAGTATTCAATATACTACTAACCAATTGACCAATGAGATTAACCCTGACTTAGCGAACTTGGTTACAAAGAAAAACAATAATGGCAACACTCGTCAGCTCTATGTATCGTAAAATTTCTGAAATGTTTTCTATAGACAGCTTTAAAGATTTTCAATCGAAAGACACAGAAGCCTTAATGAAAGGGAAAGGCACTTTCATTCCGTCGATCACATGCACTGGATCTATTATTTTCGTTTCGTCACATGATTTGTTTCAAGGCTTCTGATTCGTTCATGTGCGGAGCAAGGGAACCAATCACGAATTGGCCCACAACCTTTGAATGTAATTAGTCAAGGGGAGAGAGAAGTTTATGTAACACATCCCCTTGACTCGTGAAGATGCTGTGACAGATGTCAGTATTGGCCCGGATAGTTCAATGGTAAGAGTGTCCGCCTTAATAGTGGAAGGTTCTCAGTTCGATTCCTGGGTCTGGCCCCAATTTTTCACCCTGCCTGTTACACTGCATAAGTACATGTGTAAGACAACTAATCAGACTGCACTTGCAGGAAACAAAATACTACAAATCTGATACATGTACATGTAGGTTGTCTTACTTGAATGTATCACTTTCGATTTGGTCAACGACTTTGAATTTGTAGCAGGGAGAAACGATGAAAATAACATTTGTGGTGTTAACATGACTTGAAGTAGGAAGATAAGTAGGAAATACAGTTCTGTACATATAAGCTGAATTACTGTAAAACATTGCATGAAAATTGACTGTAAATTCACTGAATTCAAATTGACTGCTATCGACACGGAATGAGCCTAAGCAGACTCCATCTCTGTTTCAGCGACAAACAAAGAAACACAAATGGTAGCAAACAGACACAGAATCATTCTCGATGTCAGCATGGAGTCACTGTCTACATTGGCCTACGTAGATACCCGAGGAGTCTGGCCATGACACTTGGGGTAAAACTTAGGGTTTATCGATAGCGTTAATACAACTTTAAGCTCTTCTGTTTAAATTTGTAAAGGTTTTTCTTATAAAATACAATTGGAAATGTGTAAAACATGTATTTCGAAAAATTACTTGTTCGAATGACAAAATATTTTAATTAATCCTTTTTACCAAAATTCCTCCCGGAATGCACATTGCTCTCCATGATTAAGTCTGATGCTTTACCACACGTTCCAAATGTTTGTTATCAAATACCCAGATGTCAGACTTTAAGAATTCAGTCTACATAAGGATGATAAACTTCAAATTCATCCTAGTTAGATATCAACTTCAAAATGAGTAATTTCATATTTGAGTTATTTCCGGCTAAAGGCATCAAACCGAATCTTAACATTTCTAACAATTTTAATTTACGCTTATACGGGCAATCTGATCAATTCTGCTTGCATGACAGCATGATTCCCCGAAAGACAACCGGGAATTTGGAGGAATTTTTGTGACATACATGGTTTACAGTCGGTCCATAGAATTACAGAAATCACCGAAATCCCCGTGTATTTACAGAAATCCCCGCAAAAAAACACAGAAATCCCCATTACTTTATCAAAAATCACGATATGTAAATAGATAGGACCATCATTCACCCTTATAGCAAGTTTCAGATATATTAAACAACAATTGATAGACTTATAGGCCTAATCATTTTATTTATTTTTTTATTTTAATAATCCACTACTGGCGGCCATGTTGGATTGGAAGTACACGTAAAACCGCACATAACAGTTTCAGAGTTTTGTTATACTTTATAATATAAACTGTATAAGATGTTCATACTTGTAAATTAACATAAACCGATCATAAGGTTAAAATCTAGCAAAGACAGTTAAGTACAACTTTATCCAAGTCATTTAATTATACACGTTTGAAATTAACAAACACCGTAACAAGCGACACCAATATATAATACATACATTTACTGAATTCAATAACAGGCCTCTTTGTGAAATATATTTGCCATTTATTGAAGGTATTTTGAAAATAGAATTAATTAATACTACTGTATAATCTTCGACTGCGTTACTGTTATGTATACTTCCAATCCAACATGGCCACCAATAGAGTTTGCCCATGTGATGTCACACTACTAGCATTACCGGCCATGTTGGAGTACAACTCTCGGACTTTTTCCATCTCTACCATGTAAACTTCATTAAACTTCTGAGAAAATTACTATTTATCAGGGTAGATTTCGTGACTTCAGTCTTAATTAATCAGTAAATATAATCAATTAGTTGAAAATTTTCTGTAAAACATTTAGATATACAATGCGATTATTTCATAAAATTAAGCTAAATCAAGCAGTTTTATATGAGCATCGATGGATAAAGTCCGAGAGTTGTACTCCAATGAGAGAGATAACTCTAGCTAATTTGAGGAAAATCGGGTTGTATGGGAACACTCTATAGTGGATCATTAAAATTTAAAAAAATAAAATGGTTATAAGTCTATCAATTGTTGTTTAATATATCTGAAACTTGCTATAAGGGTGAATGATGGTCCTATCTATTTACATATCGGTGATTTTTGATAAATTATTGGGGATTTCTGTGTTTTTTACGGGGATTTCTGTAAATACACGGGGATTTCGGTGATTTCTGTTATTCTATGGACCCGTTTACAGTCTATGTAGTACTAGTAGGTCTTCTTCTTCTTCTTCCCGGGAAATCCCTCATGTGACTTAGGAGCACCCCACAGTAAAATAGGTATAATGTAATGTAAGCATGGACAAATAATATGTCCATGTACATAAAATGTCCATGTGTACATGATTTCTACTTCATGTATGCATGTAAGTAAATTTTGACGAAATTCTTACCTTCATGTTGTCTTTCCACAATTTGTACATCAATTCCGGCTACACTAATTGCAGCATATATCTTCAAGGATTGCACATTCCCTCGATCTGTATGTAGTTTCATTCTCAAAACTCTCTAATACGCCAAAAGTATTTCATCAGTTCTGCTAAAGACACAATATGTCAGCACCCGGCGTGAAACATGTGAGCACGAACATCGAACCCGAATAAAACAAGGCGCTTGCGAAGGTGAGACTAAACACCGAAACGGCACGCAAACACCGTAAAGGCACCGGAACTGCACTTATTACCTCATTATAATGACTTATAAGTCATTTTCTATTTCATACTGGCTTGGTGACGTTAAAAATGCTGAAAACATTCAATAGTAGCCTCTAAACTAAGCTTGATTTTTTTCTGGATATTCCTCTGTTTTATGGGGTGCTCCTAAATGCCAAACTCTTGCGGAACTCTTACCGAACTCTAGCTTTTTGGGGGTTAAAAGGAGGAATTGTTGGTATGTGAGTGTATTTTGTAGTTAGTATTGATCATTTATACCCAAATTGCACGTTTGGGGTAAATTTGACGCTTACTTTTGATATTATTGACGGAAAACTATACCGAACTCTAATATCGCCGCCATATTGTATCGGGATCGACATCCGCATTGAACTTCAAAAACGAGGCCCGGATTGTTTTGGCAGTTTATCGTTGAACTTCAAAAACGAGGCCCGGATTGTTTTGGCAGTTTATCGTTGTTTGTTATTTGATTTAAAACTGGAAATGACATGTTTTGAATGAATATGAATGTTTTCTATGATAAAATAGAGGTAGTTAGCCGTTTGCTAACGGAAATAGCACATCGTTTACTTGAAAAACAAATTTATCAACTTAATATAACAGTTTTATTTTAAATAATTTTGTGACATTCTTATCAATATTTATTCATATAAATATTTCAATTTTAAAAAATACAGTACACATTTTTATATTTGCTCATCTATTGTCCTGTGGTTAGGCCCTCCCACCCCCTTATTTACATTATTTGTTTCCTACGGCCCTACGTCTCAATATTTTATTTCCTATATCATCAAATATCTATTAAAATCTTCTATGTAAATGATCTTTTCTCTTTTTTCTTGACAAACAAATTTTTCAACTTAATATAACAGTTCCATTTTTAATAATTTTTGTGACATTCTTATCAAAATCATCATTCTTTTTCTTAATTTATTCATTCCGTTTTCTATTCCTTGTGATCAAAATCATTTGTTTTAAGATTTATTCATTTCTATTATTACATGTATTTCTTAAATCAATTTTTATGTTGTATATCATTCAAGTAATATTATTTATTCACAGTATTATTATTTTTATTTTATTTATTTTTAATTTTTAAATATATTAGAACATTTTTTGTTTTGGTAAATAAGTTTATGTCATTCGAATCCAGCAATATCGCCTATTATATACTTTACGTATATAGTGCAGTTTTGCTATCTGAAGCACACTAGACGCACGCACAGTCCGACCCCAACTAAATACACACACAGAGCAACCCCAACCAGACACACGCACAGATCAATCCTAACATACACACGCACAGATCAACCTCAACCAGATACACTCATAAATCAACCCCAACCAGACACACGCACAGATCTACCCCAATCAGACGCACGCATAGATCAACCCCAGCCAGACGCATGCACAGTACAACCTCAACCACACGCAGGCAGAGATCAACCCCAACCAGACATACGCACAGATCAACCTCAATCAGATGCACGCACAAATCAACCCCAACAGACACACGCACAGATCTACCCCAACCAGACGTACGTACAGATCAACCCCAACCGGAGGCCTGCTCAGATCAAACACAACCAGACACGCACACAGTCTTCGCCTGCGTCATTCGTGACAATTTCCTCGTGCTCAAGTGGGTCACGTTCTTGACAGTCTATACTGCTGCATAAAAGACGGTGCTTTTTATCAGCGTCATTGTTATTCATTATTTGAAATACTTACCAGGACATTGTCGAAAGAGGCGTGTAAATTTTGATATCCCTTGTTTTTTGCTCAGCAATTTGATTCTGAGGATTTTTGAATACAGCATACCCTTTATACACTACTTTTTTCATTTGATATTATGAATTTTCTTAAACGAAACTGTTCTGTCGGGATTTGACGTATTAGAAACATAGAAAAACCTTTGAAGCTTTCAGAAGAAAATTGTGGTGCAGTTAGTATGTTTTTCACTAGATGTATTCTTAACAGCCCACAAGATTATCTAGAAACAGTTTGATTCAGTCATGTTATTGAGTAGTTTCCCACAAATATTTTCCATAAGCCTGTCAGAATTTGTGTTGACTGTCCGTTTGCACTGTACATGTTGTAGATCTGTTCTTACAGTTTATGTCAGTACTCTGTCACGTCGAGACATTTCCGTCAGGAGTCGTTGTTGGAAAATCGACGTGCTATCATGATTATTGATGTGGCTAGTGGTTAGCAGTGACTTGTTGGACAGCAATGACGTAGTGGTCAGCAGTGTCGTAGTTGTCAGCAGTGATGTCTGGGTCTGCAGTGGCGTTGTGGACAGTAGTAAATTAGTGGTCAGCAGTGTCAAGAGGTCAGCTTTAACGTCGAAATCAGCAGTTACGTCTGGGTCAGTAGTGACGTAGTGGTCAGCAATGATTTAGTGGTCAGCGATGACACAGTAGTCAACAGTAACATAATGGTCAATAGTGACGTAATACGGTATCAGCTGGAGAGAGAGAGACAGAGAGAAAGAGAGAAAAGTTAAAATAAAATTTAAGTCAACCTTTTCTTTCACAGTGACGGATCCATGATTTTTGAAAGGGGCGGGGGCACATGTGAAAGTCAAGTACTCGGCCTTTTTATGTGCCAAATCTGGAGTTGTTTTTTTTTTTTTCTCATATTGTATGAGTGTTTTTAAATTTATCATTTACATATGCCTTGTAAATTTGTGGCAAATTAAAAAAACAAGAGGCCCAAGTGGGCCTATATCGCTCACCTGAGTACCTAGATGATCAGTCATGCATGAAGGAAGAATTCATTTATTTTTGCATTAATGTGACTAAGTCAACACAGATGTTGAAAATATGTCAAATTTTATTTCAGGCTAGAATAAAAAACAACACTTTTTTGCACATCCATTCACGTGATTTTGATATTAAGCATTTCCTTTGTCTCTGCAAGAAGTCATTTAGGGCAACAAGTTAGTCATTTTCTTTAGGTGGGGCCTTTTGTTGACTGATTTCAAGTCTGGGTCATGAACAACAATTGTTTCAAATATTGTCCAGATCTAACTTAAAATTGCCTAATTTCATATGTTGAGTGTTGAGAAACATCTAAAAACTTATTTAGATGTGTAAAGAAATGAAAAAAAAAATTCTCCATATTTCAATTACCAAGTGGTATATGTACCATTGTGAGAACTGCTTTTTAGACATGGTGGCATTATCTGTTAACCAATTTGGATAAAAATTTACCAAATTGATAGAGGACCTTTAGTACTTCATGTATTCCTTGTTTCATTAAAATCTTTCATGTGGTATAACAGCAGAAGTGAAAAATGTGATTGAATTGTTCCTATACACCCTCATTTGGAAGTCTTAAAAAATTCATAGAAAATCCAAAAATTGAGATATTGACAAAATTCTTTCAAAGTAACAATCCTTACCATAATTATGATCACAATAGTCCATAAGAAATCATCATTATCAATTAACTAGGAAATATGACACTTTTTTTTCTGCATTGAATCATCAAGTCCAAAGAAATGTCGAAAAAAAATTCTAAAATTTGATTTTGGAAGGGAACCAAAATGACAATACGTCTTCACTCATCCCTCTAGATCATTTCAATGCATTCTGTTTGTCTCTGTATACAGCCCGTATGAAAAAGAATATTGTTAAAGGAGGGAACTCTTTTGTGACCTACTTTTGACTATGGTGGTGCCACCTGTAAAGAGGTCTGGACGAAAACAACAGAATTTGAAGAGGATCATAAGTGACTTATTTCTATCAAGATTTATTAAAATCCTTCAAACAGTTTTGTAGAAAAAGTTGAAAATGTGAAAAATGGCCACCTTCCCCCCCCCCCCCCCCCACCTTTTTTTTCTTTGGAAGTCTTAAACGTAAAATTCCTAATTTCATATGTTGAGTGTTGAGAAACATCTAAAAACTTATTTAGATGTGTAAAAAAAAAAAAAAAAATTTTTTGACCACAGCTGGATTTGATCCGCTACTCTCTATATTTCAATTACCAAGTGGTATATGTACCATTGTGAGACCTACTTTTTAGACATGGTGGCATTATCTGTTAACCAATTTGGATGAAATTTACCACATTGATAGAGGACTTTTAGTACTTCATGTATTCCATGTTTCATTAAAATCTTATATGTGGTTTCGTAGAAAAAGTTGAAAATGTGAAAAATGGCCAACCCCCCCTTTTTCTTGGAAGTCTTAAAAAATTCATAAAAAATCCAAAAATTGAGATAATGACAAAATTCTTTCACAATAATATTCCTTACCACAATTATGATCAAAATAGTCATTAAGAAATCATCAATATCAATTAACTGAAAAACATGACACTTTTCTTCATTGAAATGACTAAGTCCAGAAACACGTCAAAAAAGCGTAAATTTCTATTTGACGGATCTTAACCCCGAACACAATTTTTAATAACCCATCTTTATAGATTGTTGAAATGCAATTAGTTTCCCCATTTATGTACTGGTTCTGGAGAAGAAGATGTTTGAAGAGGGGTACCCTTTTGGGCACTTTTGGTCCCACCCTGGATCCACCCCTGAGGGAATCTGGATCCCGAACACAATTTTAGTAGGGGACCTTGAGTACATCATTTACACAAAGTTTGATCCAAATCTGCAATGTAGATCCAAACAGTTTTGTAGAAAAAGTTGAAAATGTGAAAAATGGCCACCCCCCCCCCCTTTTTTTTTGGAAGTCTTAAACGTAAAATTCCTAATTTCATATGTTGAGTGTTTAGAAACATCTAAAAACTTATTTAGATGTGTAAAAAAAAAAAAGAATTTTTTGACCACAGCTGGATTTGATCCGCTACTCTCCATATTTCAATTACCAAGTATTATATGTACCATTGTGAGACCTACTTTTTAGACATGGTGGCATTATCTGTTAACCAATTTGGATGAAATTTACCACATTGATAGAGGATTTTTAGTACTTCATGTATTCCATGTTTCATTAAAATCTTTCATGTGGTTTCGTAGAAAAAGTTGAAAATGTGAAAAATGGCCAACCCCCCCTTTTTCTTGGAAGTCTTAAAAAATTCATAAAAAATCCAAAAATTGAGATAATGACAAAATTCTTTCACAATAATATTCCTTACCACAATTATGATCAAAATAGTCATTAAGAAATCATCAATATCAATTAACTGAAAAACATGACACTTTTCTTCATTGAAATGACTAAGTCCAGAAATACGTCAAAAAAGCGTAAATTTCTATTTGACGGATCTTAACCCCGAACACAATTTTTAATAAACCATCTTTATAGATTGTTGAAATGCAATTAGTTTCCCCATTTATGTACTGGTTCTGGAGAAGAAGATGTTTGAAGAGGGGTACCCTTTTGGGCACTTTTGGTCCCGCCCTGGATCCACCCCTGAGGGAATCTAGATCCCTAACACAATTTTAGTAGAGGACCTTGAGTACATCATTTACACAAAGTTTGATCCAAATCTGCAATGTAGTTCCAGAGAAGAAGTCGAAAATGTGAAAAAGTTAACGACGGACGACGACGACGACGACGACGGACGACGGACGGCGCACTATGACTATAGCTCACTTGAGCCTTTGGCTCAGGTGAGCTAAAAACCCTCTAGATCCACCTCTGTTTCGAGAATGTTTTTGCGAACGCCACACTGCGAAAGGAGTTCACTCTTCTTACCTCCACACAAGGCAATCTTCACTGTGATGAGGTCATCAAGGGACTGCCGTCAACAGTCATAAATGGAGTAAATGAAAATCGTCTGGGGCCAGTTCTTCGAAACTTTAACCTCTAGTTAAGCTAACTAGTGATTACAGTTTGAGAGACAATTGATTTAATTTATAAGATTTTGTATGAAAATTTAAATTACTTTACAAAGCGTGTTTCACATGCTGCAAATCAGTACAGAGTCTATGACTTAAAGTCTTCTCATTGCAAAGATATAGTCAGGTGAAATTAACCATGGGTTAGCTTAACCAGTGGTTAAGGTTTCAAACAACTAGCCTCTGAATATAATGATCTTTTTTTAATACGAACAGTGGAAGGGTCAACTTTGACAAATGAATGACGAAACATTCCCAAAACATAACACAACGTTAAATTTATTTATATAATTTCATCTCATTATGCCTGGAGTCCGTGTGTTCACAACGGGGATCGTTCGCCACACTTAAAATATCCTGGATCCGCCATGGAATAAAGAAATTAGAACTTCATGTACAATAAGAAAACAATATTATTTTAATAAACTCTTATTTATTTTTTTTTCTTTTTATCAAATTGAAAAAGTTCTCTCTCTAGGAATATCCATACGTATTTTCATCGCTTAGTATTACGTCATTCGGAAGGTTTCTAGTATTTGCATGATCATATGTATCGTCACTATAATTGTCATTGGGAAGTCCTTTAGCTCCAGCATTTCTTGAATGGTCGTATATATCAAAGTCTGATAGAATTTCGCCATTAGAGATGTCTCTAGATTTTTTATTATTAGAACAATCGTAGAGATTTTCCTCACTGATTTGTAAATGATGGTACAATTCGGAACTCTCATTTCCGGAGCTCGCGTTAATATGATCATATACGTCATTTCCTGTTTCAGCTGCCAATTTTGAAAACTGGACTTTGTTAGCATTCAATCCATGTGACTGCGCATGCTCGGCATTGTTAAATTCAGAGTCTTCAATGTCCTGCTGGTCATCAGATATGACGTCATTCCTGCTGACGAAAGCATACGTATGTTTTCCATTGTAGTCATGTTCGGTTTGTCTGTCGCCATTCACTGAATCAAGGATACATGCGGCATTATCGCTGTTGTCGTGGTTACTAGTTGTGCATCTATCATAAATAAATGAATAAATACATAAATAAATAAGAATGCAAATAAATATCTAAATCTACCAATTGGTAGACAACATTGGTAATTATTCAATCAGTTAAGATGGAATATTGTCTTGTTTAGGGAAAATCGATATCTATCGCCCTGATCCTTCACTTTCTATCGGTTAAAGTGGTGAACATGTTAATTTCTTCCCTCCCTTGCATACACTTAGTCTCAGTGAGCCTATTATACCTGCCCTACATTTTGCCTTTTATTTATTTTAATTAATTTTTATTTGTTATCAGTAAGCGGACAGACGTATAGCCCTATTACTCCTACCCTGATTTGGCGTCCTCATTCCCGCCCATGTTTTCTCCCTTCTACCATTTAATATAACTCAATCTCTGTTAGCCAATCTACCTTTCCTACTCTTGGTAGCTGACATTTTTATAGCCCTATTACTCGAACTCACTCTGCCTCGACCCCTCCTTTAAACCTGTAGTCTTCGTAAGCCAATCTACTATTTTCCGTAGTTTTTGGTTTAAAAATATTTATTCAGAAATATATATATCAAGTTATTGTGATACAGTACGTTCAAGGTAAGGATTTAACAACAAGATAAAATCTTATATGAAGTTATCTCCTTCATTTCCCTATTTTTTCCTATCCTAGCTTCATTCTCAAAAATGTACTATCACATTTTCTCCCTTCCATCCCTTTTCCTTAAGCGCTTGACTTGCGGCGCTGACGATCCGGGTTCGATTCCCGGATTGCGCCACTATGTTTAAGAGGTTGGTTATCTCCTGCTTCTATGCCGCGATATAACTGAAAAATCGTTGAAAGCGACGTAAAACACCAATCAATCAACTGTCCTATGACTTATTTGTAATTTGTGAAATTACCAATCATCCCTTTTCCACTTTTTTTTTTTACTTCCCAGCCATCAACTTTCTCCCCTCAGACTCCTTTTCCTCCTCTTCCCTCTCCTTACTCCCCCGGTCTTCCATAAACTTTCAATCCCAATTCTTTCCTTCCCCGGTGTTGTGTCTTTCGGATGAAACATTAAAAACCGAGGTCCTGCGTCACGGTAGGCGTTCCACTTAAAAGATCCCTCACTGCTTCGGGAGGGTCCGTTGCAAAGGTCTAAATTTACATGCAATGCATCAAGCAAATGCCGTTACCATATACGTGAAATAATCGTGGAGTGACCCAAAACAATAATCAATAAACCAATCAATCTTTCCTTCCCTTCTTCTACCTCGTACTCTCTCCACTCCCATCCAAATTATCGGCTTATTGGTTGTTATTAGATTTGTTTTATTGTTATTGGTTATTTCTTTTCTTTTTTTTTTTTTTTTTTTGGTGTTCTTATCGTTTATTATTCATAATTGGTCTTACTTAGTCGTGCCGGCTTTCGGTATTCTTCGTTTAAGATAGACAATGACGATGCCGCAGACAACAAGAACGACAACTCCTGCAATCACAATTATCTCCACAATACCTGCGAGGAATGAAATGAATATTATTACAAATTAGGTACAAAACAGCTTAATTGTTATTGTAAACCAATAATAGAAAAATAATCAAAGAATGAACAAAAATCATGAGTGCATATTTCCTATACGTTTCATATTGCGCAGGAAATTGAATCATACGGAGTTTTCTTAGCCGTCGTAGCTGAGTCGTTAGTGTGCTTGTCATGTGACCGAGATGTAGAGGATTCCCACCGACTGTTTGTTTATTGTTATATGTTGATAAAAATAGGGTAAATAGGTCGATTTTTTCCATATTAATATTTACTGTATTATTATTATCTACTTTATTATTATTATTATTATTATTACTGTATTATTATTATTATCATTATTATTATTATTATTATTACTGTATTATTATTATTATTTTTGCAAAACAATAAGTTGCTTTGATTTTTCTTTAATTCTCATACTTTTAACATGATGACGTCATTTATATAAACCATAGAAAGCGTGCTGCTATGCGCCGTCATGGCTTTCTCCCCAATCTCCAAAGCAGAGTTGTCGTTCCTTTACAATCCATCCACACCTCTGTCCACGTCTCAGGTTTTACAAGATTCTTGTAAAATCAGATTTTGCCTTTAGACGGCATGACTTGGTCTTCGGTGGCTTTATCAGTTAAATTTAAAGCATTTACCACGTTGCATTGAGTTTTAATCGGGCTTTTACATGAAATCAGCCCTGAATTTATACCGCACTATATTTTCTCAGCGTTCAAATCAGCGTATTGATATAATTCAGTTTGTCAATAACACAATCATTTGCACCTAACACGTCTTGTAATTTCTGAATGTATCCTTCATTGTCAAATTTTGACCCTGATAACTTGAATACTATAACATTTCCCCCCAAAACACGCAAAGCAGCCTATATTTTCTACCTTCTGACTAGAGACTACTTTCAGTAGTTGACAGAGATTAAAGGGAGTGCAAGGACCGTAACTCTGCTTTGGAGATTGCTTTCTCACCAGTGACTCAGTCTTGCTTTACAGTCATAGTCTCAGTCGCTCTTGATTTTCATTAAGATTATCATATACTGTTATTATTACATAATGAATTAAGATGACTACGATGACAGGGAACTATTTTCAAACAGGAAACTGGTCTTGCATATCCGGATCAGAGTTAAACTAATTTGAAAAATCGTCAAAAACGTTTAGGGTCAGGTAATTAGAGTTGGTCGGGTAACCATAAACAAACATATTTTTGTTTTACCTTAAAACCGAAATGCCTTATCACAGAAGATTTTAGTACGACACTTCTTGCTTAGGGTGGATCTGTTACATAAGTCGACATTCATGACCCTTCTTGCTTAGGGTGGCTGTTACATAGGTCGACGTTCACGACCCTCCCTTCTTAGAATGGGTCTATTACATAGGTCGACATTCACATACACGAACCTTCCTGCTTAGGGTGGGTCTGTTAAAGGGGTCGACATTCAAGACCCTTCCTGTTTAGTTTGGGTGGTACAGATGTTGACATGCATTAGACTTTAAGCTTAGGGTGGGTCTGTTACATAGGTTGACATTCACGACCCTTCCGGCTTAGTGTGGGTGGTACAGAGGTCGACATTCACGACCCTTCCTGCTTCGACATTTCCATACGTTACATCATTTCAGAGAAATAATGCTGGAACCATTTACACCAAACAAACCAAGGTACAGTTATTGATGCAATATACGACACTTAAAGACTTACCTGTACTTCTGCCATTGGCCGGTAAAGGGTTGACCACGTCAATACTTGTGGTGTTTACTTGGATACTTCCGGTGTGATTTTGAACAGTTCCGGTCACTGAACTGGCCGAGGTCGATGTGGCTATAGTCGTAGTATCTCGTTCTGTAGAGGACATCACTGTAGACTTATAACCTGAATAAAAAAAATAACGTTAGTTATTTCCCCTTCTTTGTTTAGAATTTCCTTAGTTTTTCCTCATTATGGTTATAGATAAAGTACATAAGACTTACCATTCACACAGATGAAGCTCAGAGTAATACTTTGAACACTATCTACAGGTCGGTAGGTACATTCCAATGTCTGGTTGCTATGGTTACAGACTTTGTAGGCCATATTACTCCGGTTTACAATTGGAACATCATCTAGGAATGAATAAAAATAGTTGAAAATAAACCGAGATTATTATGATTCAACCGAATGACATGATTAAACCGAGGCACATTATGATTCATCCGCGACACACTACGATTCAACCGAGATACATTGATTAAACCAAGATGCATTATGATTAAACCGAGATGCATTATGATTAAACCGAGACACATCATAATTAAACCGAGATAGACTAAAATTAAACTGAGACGCATTATGTTTAAACCGAGGCATATAATTAAACCGAGACGCATTATGATCAAATCGAGACATGGTTAAATCGAGATACATAACGATTAAACCGAGACACATTATGATTCAACCGAGACATATTATGATTAACCGAGATACATGATGATTAAACCGAGACACGAGACATATTTGGATTAAAAGTCTAGCCAAAATACTCTTCTGAACGCCCAGTATGAAAATTTATACAATTTTGAAGAAAAGAGAGAATACTACAAGTTATTTTATCCCTACAAACCTTTGCCGGCGGTTTTTCCTGCTTTTAGGCCAAGGTCACAAAATGACTGACCTTGACTTTTTTTAAAGAGGAGCTTATCAGCAGAGCACGCATTGTCAACTGTAAACCATATCCTTGTGCACATTGCTAGTGACAAAGTTTATGACAGATTGACAGACATAATGTTCCCTGATTCGTTGGACAAATGCATTGGAATACAGGAAAATTAACGAAATTGTGGACAGAGAGATTGAGGAACAGAAATATCGACAAACAGACATGTATAGGTAGAGATATACGGCTGGACAGACAGACAAAACAGTACGGTCTGCGTCGTCAGATATATAAACAGACAAATAAGCAGACTAAAAGACAATGACAAACGCATCTATAGACAGACAGTGCTAACAGACAGAAAATTAGACAGACAGATAGCGCTATAAAGTGAATAGACAAAACACAATTTATGAAACTGAATAGCGGGTTTCTGAGAGTATAACGTGTCACTAAGGTGTCACTGAGGTTTTAAGGCTTTTCCTAGTACGTACATGTCAGTAATATGCTTGCTCTACATAAGGTTTGGACTTTCACGGACTTGACCTTCACCAAAGAGACTCCCACGGCCTTGACCTTCACTGAATAGACACCCACGGCCTTAACATTCACTGAATAGACACCCACGTACTTGACATTCAATGAAGAGACTCCCACGGCCTTGATCTTCACAGAGGAGATCCCCACGGCCTTGACCTTCACTGAAGACACTCCCGCGGCCTTGGCCCTCATTAAGCAACTGCCTGTCTTACGCATTTTCATTTCTCTGTTCCGTTGCTGTTTAAACTAAATCAACCTGTACTAAGAGCCCCTTAGTGGTCGCTCATAGCAGGTAAACCGGCGTGGCCTAGTGGTATCGCGTTCGCCTCCTGATCGGGAGGCCCGGGTTCAAGTCCCGCTTGGATCATGCCGGTTTCCTGTCTTTCGGATGAGACAGTAAAAACCGAGGCCCCGTGTCGTGGTATGCATGGCACACTAAAGATCCCTCACTGCTTCGGGTGGGTCCGTTGCAAAGGTCAAAATTTGTATGCCCCGCATCAGGCAGATGCCGTCACCATATAACTGAAATATTCGTGGTGTGACGTTAAACAAAAATCAATCAATCAATCAATCGCTCATAGCAGGTTTAATGGTATATATGTCCCATAGTTCTGTAGTACTCACCGTTTCTTCCCAGGGACACGAAGTCCCTGAATGTATTGACCCACAACGTCCGAGGGGTGGAAGGATTACCAGGGCAGAAACGGTCTCTGTCCTTTATAACAAGCTCGTGGAGGTAAGAAGACGGCTGTTGCTTCCCGCTGTTTCCAATAATGCAGTAGTCCAGCAAGGGTTTCCATGAGGAATATGTATAACCGCCTCGGTCATCGATATATCGGAACCCTCCTTCATGACCTAACAAACACATAAAACAAGATAGATGTACTCCGAATCTTTTAGTGCACTGCCTTATATGGAAAAACACGAAAAGAAAAACACGATCTATTCGGAAATCTCTCATTTACCAATTTTCTTAATTTTTTTTCAGTATGTAATGATATTTGTTACTGAATTTTCGAATGGTTCCGGCTTCGACTCCCGCACTGGGCACACCGGTGTCTTGTCTTTCGTATGACACAGTAAAACCCGAGGACCCGTGTTACAATAGGCGTGGCACGTAAAAGATCCCTCACCGCTTCGGTTGGGGTCCGTTGCAAAATTTGTATGCAATGCATCTAGCAGATGCTTCACAAAATTCGTGAAATAATCGTGGAGTGATGTAAAACAATAATCAGTTAATCAAGCAAGCAATGAAAAAAATTAAAATCCTTCAGTACCTGATACACCTATTCATCAAATGTGGACAACGCAATGAACGAGTCATGTGACTTCAGTAAAGAAAATGTAGACACGTAACTTCAATAAATATATGCTATATCTTTTGTGACACACTGGACTTCGGGATTTACTGTCTCGTCTACAAGATAAGATACGACAAGCCACCGAGGGGAATCGAACCCGGGACCACTCGGTCACTCGACAAGCACCTAACTGACTGAGGACTTCAATTAACAAAAGCAAACCTGTAACAGTGCATGATTAGAAGAGCTATGATTAAGTGGCACCATGGTGTAACTTTCAAATTATTAAAATATGAAATCCCTTTTTATTGAATGAAATAGTAAAAGAGTCCCTTTTTTCATTTTTGAGCTATAGATCAAAAACTATTTGACCAATATTTAAACAGATTACACACTTTTCAAACAGTTTTTATCTTTAAAAAAGCACCAACAAAGACGTCGACAAAACAGGTGATGATGATGACGACGATGACGGCGATGATGATGATGATGATAATGACGATGACGGTGATGATAGTGGTGATGATGATGATGATAATGACGATGACGATGATGATGACATTACTTATCGTTAACCTTTTTCATTCATACGATAATAGCATGACGTGACGTATGAACTTACAGATACCGCCATGCTGGCTATAGCATTGGTCGCTGAAGTATGTCGGGTCAGCGCACCTGGTGGCTACACAATGGCATGATGTAATATCCGTGCAGTTCGTGACGTTTGGGATGACGTCATCTTCTGAAACACACGAAAGTAACATATAACGTAATTGAGATTGAAAATATTTGAAAAAAAAACCAGTTATCTCCCATTTGGAAAGGTATTGGACGTCAAACCCATCATCACATCATACAATTCCAACATTTTTGTGTCTTCATTTCCCTTAATTCTACATCGGTATTACATCATATTAATTCTACGCAACAAACCTTAAAAAAGGGGTAGATAACTCCAAATAACTAGATCGAAATGCAAGACAATTATCAATACTTACAATTCCCAACCCATAGGCATTTACCCCCTTCCTGTTTTGATAGACTAAGATGACTGTCTGATATCTAAGAAGTGTGCACATATCTGTGACTGTCTGGCTCTAATTTATACTTGGAATAAAATTTCTTAACGTCACAGATTAATATTTGGTCCGAAACATGAATCGTTAGACACCTCAACGTAATATGTCAACTAAAACATAAAAGTTTCTCAGATTTTGTTAATGTATCCGTATATCATTTACTGTTTTTAAACGCTACCATATTGTACATGAATATCATTTACTAAGTTGTGTTGCTGGAACACCCCTTATTGTACCTGAATATCATTTACTGCTTTCTGATGCTAGAATACCCCATATTGTACCTGAATCTCATGTATTTACAGACTTGTGATGCTGGAACAACCCTTATTGTTCCTGAATATCATTTACTGCTTTGTGGTGCTGGAATACCCCTTATTGTATCTGAATATCATTTACTGTTTTTTTTAAGCTTAAATACCTCTTATTGTACCCAACTATCAAGTACTGATTTGTGATTCTAGAATATCTCTTATTGTGCTTATATATCACTTACTGCATTATGTTGCATGAATACACCTTTCTATACCTGATTATAATTTGCTACTTTGTGATGGTAGAATACCCCTTTTCGTACCTGTATATGATGTACTGACTTGTGATGCTGGAATACCCCTTATTGTACCTGAATATCATTTTCCTGATTACTTCACGTATATGGTGACGGCATCTGTCTGATGCATCCCATAGAAGTTTATGCCTTTGCAACGGACCCACCATAAGCAGTGAGGGATCTTTTACGTGCCACCTCCCGGCCACGAGCGGAGCACTTCATCCACTGTGCTACACCGGCTTAGATCATATAATGACGGAATGATGACTTGACACCCTGGCAGTCTGTGTGGTCTTGCTTGACCTCGACCTTCGCCTCGGTAAGCTTAGACCATTTCGAGTGCCAGTTCTGGTACTTGACCCACGATTAATAAACCCCATAACTAAAAGGCATAATTTGAATGATACAATTTGTGTCCCTTCCGTTTTGTGCCGATGGTATTAACTCCCCTGGTCTTGTTACCTTTCGTGAACACGCTGATAGTATTTACTCCCCCACATAGGTACTTGTCTTCGCCACATGAGTTATCGCACTGATGTGGTTCTACCTTATCGTCATCTATGTCCCCATCAAAGCATACGCATGTAGCATTCTAAAGTGGAATGAGAAAGACGGAATTAGTTTTGAGATGGGTTAAAATGTACTTAAATCATCTTAATGCAGTTTAAGAGATAAAGTGTATACGAATTTCTTTGAAGAATTTCATCTTCAGGTACCTGCTCTCATCTCCAGGCACCTGCTATCGCCTACAGGTACTTAACATCACCTATAGGCACCTGCATTACCTCGAGACACCTGCTCTCACCTACAGAGAACTCTCACCTCAAGACACCTGCATTACCTCGAGACACCTGCTCTCACCTACAGAGACCTCTCACCTCCAGACACCTGTTCTCACCTCCAGACACCCGCTCCCACCTTCAGGCATCTGCTCTCACCTGTAGACACCTTCTATCACATACATGCACCTTTCATTACCCCAGACACCGGCTCTCATCTGCAGACACATGTTATCTCCAGACACCTACTCTGACTCCAGTCACTTGCTCTCACCTCCAGACACCTGCTATCACCTACAAGTATCTGCCGTCTCCTACAGCCATTTGTCATTACCTCCGGACACTTGCCCTCATCTCCAGACACCTAGTCATATCTCCAGACAATTATCTCCAGGCACCTGTTATCACCTCCAGAAACCTCTCGTCTCCAGATACCTCTCACCTCAGCAACCTGATCTCACCTCCAGTCATCTGTTCTCACCTCCAGACACCTGCTATCACATACATGCACCTGTCATTACCTCCAGACACCGGCTCTCATCCCCTGGCACCTGCTCTCATCTCCAAGCACCTACTCTCACCTCCATTCACGTGCTCTCACATCCAGACACCTGCTATCACCTATAAGTACCTGATGTCACCTACAGGCACCTGTCATTACCTCCGGACACTTGCCCACATCTTCAGACACTTAGTCATATCTCCAGACACTCATCTCCAGGCACCTGTTATCACCTACAGATACCTGATATCACCTAGAGGCACCTGCCATCACCTACAAGCACCTGCTTTTACCTCCAGACACCTGCAATCACTGCAGACACCTGCTTTCATCTCCAGACACCTGCCCTTACCTCCAGACACCTGCTCTCACTTCCAGACGCTTGCCAAACAGGAGAATCTTACTCCTCCAAGGTGGAATAGCTCAGTTGGTAACGTGCCGAGGGTTCTGGGTTCGACTCCCATAGACGTCCCCCCTGTCCGCATCAAATCTCTAAAAACTTTCAGAAATTTCAACCACTGTTGCAAGGATTATCATTATGTGCAGTTTTCTAGGAAGCGAGGTTGTACCATGAAAAAAAGTTGTACCATAAATTTTGCAGGGATCCTAAGATGCATGCAGTATGGTATTAAGGAAAAGGTTTTTTTTTTCTAAAAAGGGCCTCCGACAGACAGATATTACCTGCAATGCAAAGAATCTATACGCCGAGCAATACAGAGTACACCGTCCTACATACTGGTCCGCTAGGGTGGTTTCGTTTCTGTCCTCTGGTAATTCACTGACCCGGTAGCATCCTTCAAGAGACAAAAACCATGAACATTGATCTTTATTGTACATACAGACGAGAGACGGGCGTGGGGGTTATGAGACGGCAGACGATGTATCACGCAACAATTAAGAGAAAGAGAAAGACAGAGATGTATAAAAGGAAAAAAGGAGGAGGGAGAAAGAAAGAGAAAATACAACAGTGAGAGAAAAGAAGTAGAGGGGATGGCAATGTCCCAATGAGAGAAGTGGTCAAGAGAATGACCTACACAACACCCCCCCCCCTTTTCTCCTAAAACCACAAACAAGGAAACAAATACAAAACAACGCCAAAACATTCCTAGATCCGCCATCGATTAACAGAATGAACTTGTTCGTACTCACCGACAATGTCGATCCAGTCCGTGACGACGCCATAGTCACTCGTCCATAACGAGGAGTCCTCGGCAAACATCGTAATCATATTTCGAATGTCCTTTTCAGATGCCAACACCCCACTTCCTGTTTCCCAGCAGTTTGATTCAGCCTCGATCGGAGTCTTTGCTTGTTTGAGCAATGTCTCCATGGAAACACCTTTATTTTAAAAAAGATGCCTTATAAATTACATTACAGAGTAATTGTATTCTGAATACGAACGCAGTGCCGACACTGTCAATGGCGGACATTCGTGTAGCTCCCGGTACTCAGAACGGGAGTGATGACCAGGGGCTTGGAAAGAGGATGCATCTTCTGTGTAGTGAGACACACCTGCCATAATGCCCCAAAACAGACACCATCTACGTAACTACAATAAAGCACCTTCCTCCCTCTCCCCAATACGTCCCTAATTTAACGTTCTGAATTGTCTTGGGGGGATGTTTCATTACCACTCAGTTTAGAAAATTGAAAACCATTAAGGTCTCTTATGGCCAATGACTGCATACTATTTGAAAGATAAATTTATCATCTCGCTTGATATTTATCTCGACCAATCACACCTTTATCACGGCTTATTAAATTTTTTATCTCGACTTGTCTGATAATTATGTGACTGATAATTATGTAAATTTGGCATATCTTCTTGAAGACATCTTAGCGTGTTTTACATGAAACAACTTAATAAAAAAAATTAGCAAATATTTACTTGCCAAAATTGCAAACATATAATTCTTTCTTTATAAGTTATAACAATATCACTATCATTATTCATAATGCCAACACACTGGGAGAATTAAACCGTCTGTATAGCGGAACAGTGGAAATGATAGCACAAAATGATTGTAAATCATATTGTCGTATGGAATATGGATAATTTTTGATCAATTACCATATTCATTAGAATATGGTAATTGGTCAAAAACTATCCATATTCCATATGACAATATCATAATATCCGAAGTATCACCCCCCCCCCCCAACCCCGTTGATCGTAAATTTTATTATATTCTTGATAAGATTAAAAACTTCCTTCCTTCTTCGAGAGGTGTTTGAGGCAGTGCGTGGCTCAGTACTGGACTCGGGATCCAGAGGTCCCTGGTTAGGATCCCCAGTGGCGACATCTTGGTGGTACGTAAAATAGCAAACTAAGCCACCACTGTCAGCGTCAACCATAACCGTTAGCCTGAAAATTTGTAATTATTTTCATATTTTTAAATTTAACTCTGCCAAGAAGGATAACTCCCAAGAAGAAATAATTTTCAAATTGTAATACCTCTTAGAAATGCCGATAGATTTTCATGTTTGGGTATTTGAATTTATGTTATAATAATCAATAGATTTATGTCGGAATTGATATTCTAATAGATTTTTTAGGAAGGAGGGGGGGGGGGGGGGGTTGTCATATTTTACTGTGTTGAATTATACTATATGAAAACTCTTATTCAAACTGAATTTTTACAAAATTAACGGACAATAACTCCGATGTGTCAAATAATGTTGTTGTCTTTCGGTTGTGTTGCTTTTGTTGTGTCTGAGAAGGTGGGTGTTGTTTCCATTATCAGATTCCATAACAGAATGTCTTTCAGGCGGCTACATTACAAACAATGTCTATTCAATACAGTAACTGGGTGACGTCATGTAAACGAAATATCTCGGTAAGACGCAAAACGGGATTCAAACAAAACGTTACCCCCTCTGTGATTTATAAAGCATTATTACTTACATTGCATGTACAGTAGGTATATTACTAGCAGTGATGCCAGACGGTCCATGGTCCTGGGCTGGAATCTCCTGGACAACGTCTACAGACACTATTGGCCACTGGTCAAACACTGATCAGTAATGACCACAATGGATAAATGTTCTTAATTTCCATCGCCATTTTACAGTAATTTCGTTTCAGTGTTGGTGACTCCGAACAAAGTGATGATGCTCCGAAGGGGGAAGTATTAAACAGAAGATGAGTAAGGGTATCTTATCACTGACTCTGGTCCACAGTGGTCAGTCTCAATGATCACTATATCATATTCAGTGTGTCCACTTTCTGAGTGATTAAACTAAACTCCCAATCAGGAAGGTCAACCCCTGGTCACGCGCGTACAATGTGTTGATACAGTTACACATGGATACAGTCGGCTTCATTTCAATTACTTTTTATAGATAAATAATAACACGGGAGTATTCTGATATCCCACGCAATTCAGTAAATGGGTTATTTTAAAAGGTTAAGGGTGAGGTAAAAACGATGTATGTTTCAGGAATGATTCTACAATAAACATAGTTAAAGCTAAACTGAAATGAAAAATGCAAATCTCCAGAGCATGAAGGTTAACAACGACGGGACTTATGTCCTGTATCTATGGTGCTAAGGGGAGGAGAGACAGACTCTCCCTGGACGGACCACCAACCCATCTCCAGGCCTTGAAGATTAACAACGACGGGACTTATGTCCTGTATCTATGGTGCTAAGGGGAGGAGAGACAGACTATCCCTGGACGGACCACCAGACCATGAAGGTTAACAACGACGGGACTTATGTCCTGTATCTATGGTGCTAAGGGGAGGACGGACAGATTCTCCCTGGACGGACCACCAGCCGCTCTCCAGACCATGAAGGTTAACGACGGGACTTATGTCCTGTATCTTTGGTGCTAAGGGGAGGACAGACAGACTCTCCCTGGACGGACCACCAGCCGCTCTCCAGACCATGAAGGTTAACAACGACCGGACTTATGTCCTGTATCTATGGTGCTAAGGGGAGGACACACAGACTCTCCCTGGACGGACCACCAGCCCCTCTCCAGACCATGAAGGTTAACAACGATGGGACTTACGTCCTGTATCTATGGTGGTAAGGGGAGGACAGACAGATTCTCCCTGGACGGACCACCAGCCCATCTCCAGGCCATGAAGGTTAACAACGACGGGACTTATTTCCTGTATCTATGATGTTAAGGAGAGGACAGACAGACTCTTCCTGGACGGACCACCAGCCCCTCTCCAGACCATGAAGATTAACAACGACCGGACTTATGTCCTGTATCTATGATGTTAAGGAGAGAACAGACAGACTCTTCCTGGACAGACCACCAGCCCCTCTCCAGACCATGAAGATTAACAACGACGGGACTTATGTCCTGTATCTATGATGTTAAGGAGAGGACAGACAGACTCTTCCTGGATGGACCACCAGCCCATTTCCAGGCCATGAAGGTTAACAACGACGGGACTTATGGCTTGTATTTAGGGAGGATACACAGACTTCGTCGTATTTCATCTATATACAAACAAAAAAGTAAAAAAAGGTCTGAATCACGGCCATCAAAGGAGTTACTTTATTTATTTGATTTTTAAGTCAGTTTATCATCAGTGTGTATGTAAATGGGGAAGAAGGAGATTTTCCTTTCCCGCTTTCTATGGCAAGGAAACGTAGCCAATAACAGGACCGGGGTCACCGTAGTTAATAAACATAATGAGTAACGAGAAATGCGATCAGGGGGATGGAAGCTTTACTTAAAAACAACAAATTTATCCGGCATACCATTTCTTAGATATAACTTCTCATACCTTAAGTAAAAACAAAATATATTCTTGTTTTTTCTTGATTTTAATTCATAATCACATAGTAATATGTCAATAATTTGCATTCAATAGAACGCATATATATCTATCTGTTTGTTTTACAAATAGAAAATGCCCCTTTTTAGCTGCTCCATTGCACACATGTCATAATGCAGTTCCACCTGTTTTCACCAGCCACCTAAGAGAACATTTAAACAGTGGCCACCGAAGGGAACATTGAAAAGTGGCCACCAAATGGAAAATTGTAAAGTGACTACGAAAGGAAACATTGAGAAGCGGTTGGAGAGAGGCCAGGAAAGGGAACATTGAAAAGTGGCCACCAAAGAGAAAATTGAAGTGGCCACCAAAGGAAGCGGTCAACACAGGGAATATTGAAAAGCAGTCATCAAGAGGGAATTCGAACATTGAAAAGGGGCAACAGAAGGGACACTGAAAAGCGGCTGCCAGTGGGATCATGAAATAGTGGCTACAAAAGAAACATTGAAAAGCTGCTACCAAGGGCATCACTGAAAACTTTACCACAGAGAATACTGAAAAGCAGCCACTATTAGGAACGATGAAAAGTGACCATCAAAGGGAACATTGAAAAGCGGCCAAAAAGGAAACATTGAAAAGCGGCCACCATAGTTAACATTGAAAAATAGCCACTTATGGCAGGTATCCTCTTAACACATTTTGATGATGTATATAGATATTTGGCAGTAAGAAAGTCAGACAGGTGTAGTTAAAGACAGGAGGTTGGATAAGACAGGTGGTTGATTAAGACGCAAAGAAGGGGGGGGGGGTGGGTTGGACTTAAGGGCAGGTTCTACTGTAATTGATAAATGAGGAATGATTTGAGTGGTGGTATATCTCCATGGGAGATAGAGTTGTGCTCTGAAAACTTCATTCATAGGTTAACAAAGTAGTGTATAACGTAGATAAAATATATAATGTACTGGTATGAATTCTCTCCAGTGAATATGAGTCTTTGCAAGTAAATGTGAATTTCAATCTCTGACAAATGGTGTGAACATGATCATGTCGCTGTGAACTGTGTGAATCCGACTGAATCAAACTGAACTAGGTCAATCGATGTGAATCCGTATGAGTCAATCTAATCACATGACAAAGTGGCGGAAAATTCTTTAAATCCATTAACAAGTACTTAAGTAAGAATTAATACAAGAATAATACCAGAAAGGACAGCGCCATCTATAGGAATTCTCCAAACATGTGATTTACAACATTCCTAGTTTTAAAAGAGAAATTTTTGAGTTCATCTGGATGAGAAAATGGAATCAACCCTATGAAGTCGTATAATAAACTGCAGCTTTCATCTACAGCGTTCACATTTTCCCATGAAATATTATTTCTCCACGCATGCGCAGTTTTTGTGGAGTTTCCCCTGATAGTACGGTAGTAGCCATTGGATCGTTTACCGGCGGCAGTATGTTCAAACACATACCGCCGTATATCATCCGTCAGCTCAAGTCCCGCGAAGTGATACAGATTTTCCGTCGCTTTGATTGGCTGCTCTGCTATTGCGTCATACAGCATGATTTTGATTCTCCCGGGGTAATATTGCTGGAGCTGTAGAGTCCATATTAAATCGTTATACATTCGTTGGCAGGTAATATTAGCCCTATTCCTTAACACGCTGTCATTCACAAATTTACCCTTCAATCGTGACGTCATAATACCGCGCGGATCTCGCAGAAGATGTACTATTTTTAGATTAGGAAAATTTGGCAAGAGACGAGACAGAAGTTCCATAGTGACCCGGATCGTTTTTATGAGTCGCACTTTGTCTTTACATCGTGTTTCCATGGCTACAACACAGTCTGTTAAGTTGTGAGTTTTTGCACAATCCCTGAGGGCAAAATAATCTTTGCTAGTTTTATATTTGGAGCGAGCGCTTCGAATTACGGCGGGTGGAAGTTGCGTAATATCACATGATAAAATCCGAGTGAGTGTGCGACGTACAACTTGAGAATCCGACCGCCATCCATCCGGATTTCTACAAACAAAAAAAATAATAATAAATAAATAAATAAGCGATAAATACATTAAGACAAGAAAATCTGTCCGACATCCATCTAGCCAATTGCAAATTAAATTAGGTAATACATTTAAAAAGGTGATCCATTGTCATGTGATCACTTTTGATGAGAAAAATCAAAAGTTATCAAATGACACATTTATAAGGACGAGTTGTTAAATTTGTTGCTGCAAGAAAATCTTTATGACACCGCGCGATACATGTATTCAAGAAAGAGAATATTTCCGTCTCTGCAGATTCTTTCAATATAAACGATAAATTTATAAATACACCTTAATATCAATAAAATATCTGTATCTATACTTTAAGAACTGTAGCAGCCAAAATCGAGCGTCCATAATTTATATCCACAGTTGTCGTTCCTTGCATTCACTTCTTTATTTGGCAACGCTTATACGAATTAATTTGGAAGAATCTCAAGTTCCAAAACTAGAAATTAATGATACTTAATTCCTGTTCCTTTTATTCACCCCTCCCAAAATTATCTTTATAGATAGGTTACAATAGGCCAGAATTGATGAGAGTTACCTCCCTTTGGCGGCCATCTTGTGTGTCACACTCTGTATTTCCATACATAATTCAACCCCGGTTGATAATTTTTCAAGACAGTTTCTAATAGTAAACTTGTTGATTTCTTTCAAATTTGTCTACGTCATTTATTTTGTAATGTAGAAAAAACTATGGGTTGACACACATGATGGCCAACAACGGGAGGTAACTCCAGCGGATTCTGGTCTATTGAAAACTATAGATATCAGGATTGTGTATAAATTTTCGTCCAAGTTTCCGTCTTTGTATATTAGACTGTCTTCATCTAGTGGTGTATGTCTGTCACCAGGGTAAACAAATGAGTATGAAAGAAAAAGTAAACAGTGCTGTATCTAGGTAAACAAATGAGTGTGAAAGAAAAAGTAATCAGCGCTGTATGGAAGTAAATTGATTGATTGATTGATTGATTGATTGATTGATTGATTTTTTGTTTAACGTCACACCACGAATATTTCACGTATATGGTGGCGGCATCTGTCTGATGCGGGGCATACAAATTTGACCTTTGCAACGGACCCATCCAAAGCAGTGAGGGGTCTTTAACGTGCCATGCATACTACGACACGGGGCCTCGGTTTTCACTGTCTCATCCAAAAGACAGGACACCGGCATGACCAGAGCGGGACTCGAACTCCGGCCTCCCGATCAAGAGTCCAGCGCGATACCACTAGGCCACGCCGGCTTTATCGAAGTAAACAAATGAGTGCACGAAAGAAAGAGTATACAGCGCTGTATCGAAATAAACAATTGAGTGCAACAGAAAAAGTAAGCAGCTCTGTATCTGAGTAAACTCATGAGTGTGAAAGAAAAAGTAAACAGTTCTGTATCTAAGTAACCAAATGAGTGCGAAAGAAAGAGTAAACAGTGTTGTATCTATGTAAACAAATGAGTGTTAAGAAAATGTGAACAGCTCTGTCTCTAAGCAAACAAATGATTGAGAAAGTAAATAACTTTGTATTCAAGCAGACAAAGGAGTGTAAAAGAAAAAGTAAACAGCCCTGTAAAAATGAATACGAAAGAAAAAGTAAACAGCACTGTAAGTATGATAAATTTATAACTATAAAAGACAAATAATGACACGCTGTATGTCACCTTATTGTAAAATTATGCATTTATAAGTTCAATGGTGGGGTACTGGTCGGTACTATTTCTGACGACGTTGACAGAGATTAAATGAGAGCAAGGAACGACAACTCTGAATAGACAATATAGTCAACCAACTGACTCGGTGAACCTTTATACAGTGTATTCAGACCGTCCTTACGTGCATGAATGTTTGACATTGCTGCAAAACAGCGTAGGGAGGAAGTAACCTTCATTGAACGGCTTTAATGGCTCGTACATGTAGAAAACATCCTCCGACTGGTGAAGCATGTCAGCGGTAAAGGTAGAGCCACTCCGAAGATATGACAACACGATTATCCCGGAGTTCTCTTGAAGTTTGCCGGAGTTGTTGCTAGGTATCGGTTGAAAGGTTAGAGACAGATCTGAAAGGAAAATAAGAGGGAGGTGGTTGTGTTTATTTACAACTATATGCTGTTTGTATTTTGTTTTGTTTTAGAAACCAATTCTAACTTTAAAGTTAGTATATTGTCACTTTCTAAAATTTGGAATACTAATAAAGAGATAAATAGATAACCAAAAATAAATAGATAAATAAAATTTGGAATATTAATAAAAAAGAAATAGATAAATTACAAAAGTAAATAAATAAATGAACGAATAAATTTGGTAATAATTATAAAATAATTTACAGATAAATAAATAAATGAATGAATACCATATAGAATACATGTATATGATAATTTTATTTTATTTTTCAGACCATCTAGCGTTTCAAATACTCAGGTAGTGGATCCAATCTTGAAATTATGAATGAATTATTCAACGGGGAAACAGCTTGTAGATGACCGTAAATTTGATAAAAAAAATCACCGATCTATACCAGCTTTGTTTTATTCTTTCAATAATTCATCAATCACTGAAAGTTACTATATCCGTGTCACCTAACACAATCAATCTGTGCCAGAATCTGGCATGGATTACACAGTATGAATGTCCCCTGATCCAGGCCCCAGCCTAAGTGCTAAAATTCAAGCATCAAGCTGATTCCAAACATGTGTTGTAGAAATATAACGAATTATTTATGTGGGCTGTTATATTATTTTTGTATCGTTCTCAACATAACCAATTAAAAAATAATGCATATTTTCGTATACTCGTGTACATTTAGATTGAAATGCACATGAGTACACGACTGTTTGTTACATGAGTAAACGACAATATGCTAGACTACAGAAGAAATAACATTTATTAATGTATTCAGGGGGTTTGCCCCTGGTTTCAGGGATTCCTGGAATGGTACATTATAAAATGAGGAAATTATATCAAAGATTACCTGGGACAGACGGGCAACCTCCCTGAAAAATCCATGCAAAGGGTAAAAAGTTTTGGTCCGGACAAACTATAGCAGACGGACTTTGGATGCTGGACGTCGTGCGGACAGTGCCATAGCATAATACGCTCCGCCTGAAGACGGCCATGTAAAAATAACTCAGTCTATTCTATTGAATAAAGTCATCCACATATTTTATACACATTGCATATTTCGGAAAATTATTTTTGATCTCTATTTTCACGTATTGCTTATATAATTACCCTTCTCGTTCCCATGGTAATGTGTATGGTCAGTCTGAGAATACCAGCGCCCCCTAGTGTCAACACCTTGGTTTCCCTCTTGATTTATTCTCCAACCAAAACGATTTCGTATCTCTAGAATAATGTGAAAGTTGTATTTACTATTACTACTGTGTAATGCACAGAAATGACTGGTTACATTATAAGTAGCAACCCCCAACCCCCAACCACTACCCCCCCCCCTCCCCACTACCAACCTGCAACTCCAAATCCCCAACTCTCAACCCCAACCTCTACCCCCAACCCCCACTCCCAACACTTGACCCCCAACTCCCAACCCGCTTACCCCAACTCCCAACCCCCTTACCCCGACTCGTCCAAAAAAATACAGAAATCGCTTACATTATAGAATTTAATTACTTCCCTAAATATACATTTTCAAATAAATTTATATATGCTTTGTTACAACAAATTAATTATAGTTAAGGGAATCTCTCACTTCTAAGAATTACATTCCCCGAAAATATTTTTATTTCAGATATCTATACATGAATTCAGTCGTGAAACAAAACGACATTCGCTTTAAGTGTCAGTCTGTATGTTTGTCAGACTGTCGGTATGTCTGACTGAATGTGCATCTGGATAACTGTGTGTTATGTATTATCACAAAGAAAAATGTGACATTTCGCTTTTATTATAATACTATAATTTCAATATTCCATGTGATATATGTATGCCGATCTGTCTGTCTGTCTGTACGTACGTACGTACGTGTGTGTGTATGTGTGTATGTATGTATGTATGTATGTATGTATGTATGTAGGATGGTCTGTCTGAATATGCGTATGTCTTTATGTCTAAGTCTGTGTATCTGTTTGTCTGTATTTATATGTAAGTGTCTCTGTCTGTATGTTTGTCTACCTGTATGTATACCTGTCATTCCGTCATTAAAAATTATCCATTTTTCATACTGAAAAGTTGCACATATACATCCTCCATTAAATAGTGAAAGAATGAGTAAAGATACAAATTGATTTAATTAAATGAATAAGTTAATAAATAAATAAAACAAATAACATAATAAAAAGAAGAAATGGAAAAAGGAAATTAAAAAAAAAAACATTTAAATGGTCTTTTGACTGTAAAATTAAGGACATTTTTCGTCTTTATGCCCATGGTTAGTGTTGGTATTGCCCGTTTTATGCCCCGCCAGGCATGGCCAGTTTTTTTTTTTTTTTTTATCGTGAGTCTTTATGCCAGCACCAGGCATGGCCAGTGTTGGCATTGTCAGTCTTTTTGCCCCTGCCAGACATGGCCAGTGTTTGTATTGTCTGTCTTCATGCCCCCGCCAGGTATGGTCAGTGTTAGTTTTGTCCGTCTTTATGTCCTCGCCAGGCGTGGTCATTGTTTTTGTTGTCGGTCTTCCCGTCATTCCGTCATATATTTGGTTTCCGAATGATTACTAAATTTTCATGCATCATAGACAAAACCAAATTTAGGCCTAGATGTGCTGATTGATATGTAAAGGGGAGGCCTATCAATTTTGGTGTCAATTGGTCAAATGTCAAGGTCACCACTGGTAAAATAGACTGAATTTAGTTTATTTCCTGGTGATAAATCAAGTATCATGCTACCTATGCACACCAGATTTGGATGAATTAAATCTTATTTAATGGGAAAGATGCCCGGATTTTCGGGTCAATATGTCAAAGGTCAGGGTCACTACTGATTATATTTTAAAGGAGTTATGGTCCATGAAACATACAATTAATAAATGTTAAATAGGAAAGCTTTGTTGCTGCTACAAAATAAGCCCTCAGCGGGGGCATATGTTTAACAGACATGCTGTAGTTTTTGTTTTCTTTATTTACTATTATCATCATTTTCAATAGAAATTGCCTGCATGCTGTAACTAACATATTCATAATAACAGACCTTTGTTACTGTAGAACAGCAGGGCGATTGTCAGGAGAACAATCCCGAAGTACAGGCGTCCTGATCGGAGTAGCAGCGCCCCCTGGTGTCCTTTACACTCCATCCCCATCACCAGCGGCAAGTACAGTCGCCATAGAAACCTGGAAATACGTACAAATACACCATAGTAACATTTTACACAACCTTCTGTCTGCCGATATTCAGCGTAAAAAGTCCGGATATTCCTTTTTTTTTGTTTTACTTTGGGATCCAAGTCCTGGTTGGGATGTCAATACATCAACTCCGTACTACCAATGGCATTGGGAGCAATTTAACTCTGGTGTGAAGGCAGGAGAGGGGTTGAATCAAACTTTCTTTCTTCAAACTATTTTGACTAGCAAACATATAATGGAAAATAGAAACAACAATAAATAGATAAATAAATGAAAAAAAAACCTGAAAGAAACCCCCCCCCCAACAAAAAAAATAGAAACGGAAACCCCTAACCAAAACAAGAGACTTAATGGGGCCTATATCACTCACCTGCGTCCGGTGCCATAAACTGAGAATATACTTAGGTCAAATATTTCATTCATATTTATTCCATTATCAAACGTTCAAATAAATTCTCTTGGAGAATGGTTTAATTCTATTTATCAATAGAATAAAACTAAATGATAAAAAAAATCCCATTTATTAATTCATTGATGAACAGAGGAATATGAAATTATGACTTAAGTATATTTGTAGTTTATGGCGCCGGACCCTGAGCATCATTTGCTCCTTTCTGAAGAATTTTTGAAAGAATTATTATGATTAATGGTGGTGATGCCACCTGTTGACATATTTCAATAAAAACTACAAACTTAAAAGAAAGGGGGATGGGGAAGGGAATCAGAGTGACCTAGAAGGGTGTCTTAATAAGTACTGATGGTATTGGTTATATTACGAAATCAAGATTTGGAAAATTTTTGGATGTTTTTTTATTTGTTACTTTTACCCATTTTCCATTAATTCATTTGATTTTCTCCTCTCTGCTCCTAATAATGCAATAACTTTATACATTTTATTTGATTTTATTGTAATAAATGTAAATGGAAAAAATGGAATACAAAAATGATTTCTAGGACGTTTTGCCTTTTTACAACAAAAAAAAAGTGTGGGGGGGGGGGGGGGTTAATATGAGCTTTGATACATGTTTCCTTCAGAACTAATAGAATGATTTTATTGAAAGTTGGAAGAGATGTTGTACTCAAGGCCTCTTCACATGTTGCTGTTTGCGATCAGATCCGTCATGGGATGCATCCTGGTGTTGATAACATAAGCAACAGAGAGTACCACCACCCCCACCCCCATCCACCCACCCATTTTTTTTTTTTTTGACAAACCTCATACGGGTGACAATCTTCTGCTTACAATGTGTTTAGCACTCGAAGAAGTCAACATTTCGGAATTTTATTTAGACATATTATTCTCTCAAGGCCGAGTGAAGCATTTCAAAGGGGGTGGGGGAAGGACGACCTTGAATTAAGTTTCGTTTAGTAACATGATATGCCCATGATCGAGTAGATAAGTGTGTGGGGAGATGAGCCCGCCGCTGCCCCCCCCCCCCCTCCCCCCTTTCCCCTGGCTCATACAGGCCTGTCTATTAAAACTAAAATGAAGAAATGAATACTTACCTAACTAGGGTAAAAATGTTCTACACAGGACATGTCGGAGGAAGTGGTGAAATGTGTACAGTTCCTACGCGCTGACGACAATCTAACATGCAAAGGAGGCGACACGCACACCTGCGACGCGCGCGCGTTCAGAAATCACTCATGCGGAAAACGAACATGGCATAATATTGACAAACGATCAGGAATAAGAATGTCATATGAACAATCGCTCCCACATTACGCATGCACTCACTGACCACTAGTAAAATATAGATTGCAAAGGTGACACAAGTAATGATGGTATTTAGTTACGGAGCTGTGAATAGGTAGAGGACGGGCACAATTTGCAACTAGCTGTCTCATCTAAAAAAAAAAACAAAGAAAAAAAAAACAAGAAGAGAAAAAGAAAGAAAAAGTGAGAAAAGAATAAAGGAGAGAGAGGGAAAAAAGAAATTAAAGGAACAGAGAATAAAGAAAACATATATATATGAAAATTTATAGCAAAAATAGGCAAACATCACGTGATTTGACTTGAAATAACTTAGCACTTATTTGAATCTCACAGCCAAAAGGAGTTTTTTTCTTTACCAACTTCATGGGTGTTAGTATGTTTTTATAGAACTTTATGGGTTTTAGTATGTTTTATAGACTTATAAAACTTTATGGGTTTTAGTATGTTTTTATAGAACTTCATGGGTTTTAGTATGTTTTTATAGAACTTTATGTAAAACAAGAATAATCTGGTTATTCAAAGCAACTTTGAAAATGGAGATACACACAAACAAGTGCCTCTTATATTTATGCAGGTATATACATGTATTCTAGAGTCTTTTCAATTCAGAAAATGACTATTATAAAAGAAAAAGTGTTGTATATTTCATTTTTATTTCTTAAACCAAGCCGGTGTGGCCTTGTGGAAAAGGTGCTCGGCTCGTGATCGAGAGGTTCCGGGTTCAACTCCCGCCCAGGGCACACCGGTATTCTGTTTTTCGGATGGGACAGTAAAAACCGAGAACTTGTTTCACGTTAGGTGTGGCAAATAAAGGTCCCTCATTACTTCGGGTGGGTTGGTTGCAAAGGTCTAAATTTGTATGCATTGCATCAGGCAGATGCTGTCACCATATACGTGAAATATTCGAGGTGTGACGTTAAACAAAAATCAATCAATATTATTTCTTAAACTTAAATAAACTGTATGTTTGACAATTCTTAGATGATCAATGTTTTAAAACGAAATAATCACTTCACCTCTATTTTTTTTCTACTGTGAAACTGTACTTACATGTTAATTGACTAGATTAATTAATATTGAGTGTAATTTTTTGTATTCCATATAGTACATGTTTGTTTTTATTTATTTATATGTTATTTGATGTAAATGTTGTTTGTCGTCTAACATTGATTTTCGCCATATTGTGTCTCTTGCTACTAAAGAATTGATTATCACATGGTTGACAGAAAGTTATATGACATTCAAAAATGAGGAAGGGAGCATTTATCCCTGTTGCCCTCTCCCCGGTGTCTTACGCTTGAATTAAATTAAAGTGACCAGTCAAAAAGATTAACAAAACGCGTCAAAAATATGACGAGAATGCATGTTAACTGCTTCCATGTATAACCCCACCCCCACCCCGTTACGTTTGTCAGTTAACCGTCAGCTTAGATCAGTCAACCCACTACCTAGGTCAGAAAAATCCAATATCTATTGGTCAGTAAGACCTCACAACCTAGGTCAGTAAAACCCCTACTTAGGTCGGTAAGAGCCTCTAACGAGATCAGTAACGACCACCCAATATCAAGGTCAGTAAGACCCCTACCTCAGTCAGTAAACCCTATCTAGGTCAATAAGGCCATTGCCTAGGTCTCAACACCCCTACCTATGTCAGTAATACCTCCCTACCTAAGTCACATATAAGGCGGGGCGTCTTTAGTATTTTTGGTCTTTTGCCCGCACTTCTTTTATATCATTACAAAACTAATGCAAATATTCAATTTGCGCCTACGTTTCTGGCCTCTTTTCGGGAGTATTTCGTTCTTAACCATTATACAAGGTATGATTAAGGAGATCTCGGTCCGTTATAATTTGATACAACAGATAAGAATTAAACCCCAATCAAACCATTTTCAAATCATATTGAACGATTTTCATAGGGAGTAGTGTTTCTAAGCTTTTGAGTATACACGGTATAGGGATATTTCACTGTACGTATCCGTTTTGAGTTTTACATATTACAGCCTTCTTTTATGAGCAGGGGCGAGAGAGATTTCGGATGTATTTTGGGTTATAACTTTGGTTATATCCTAGGCCATAATGCAATTTTTCAGTTAATTTTTATACGCCCGCATTTAAAAAAGTAGGCGTATTATGCTATATCCCTGTCGTCCGTCCGCCTGTCCGTCCGTCCGTCCGTCCATCCATCCTTGTCCGGGCTTCTCCTCCTTAACTAAAGGAGGAACAAAATTTTTGATGGTGTCATATGAAAGGGTGTGACTTGTACTTGTGCATGTGGGTTTCAAAGTTGGGGTCAGGCCCCTGGGGTGGGGGAAAATGGGCGGGGACGGATAGCTTCTCCAGGCTTCTCCTTAACTAAAGAGGAAACAAAACTTTTGATGATGTCATATGAAAGGATGTGTCTTGTAGTTGTGCATGTGGGTTTAAAAGTTGGGGTCAGGCCTCTGGGGTGGTGGAAAATGGGCGGGGTCGGAAAATCTTGTCCGGGCTTCTCCTCCTTAATTAAAGGGTGACCAAAACTTTTGATAGTGTCATATGAAAGGATATGGCTTGTAGTTGTGCATCTGGGTTTCAAAGTTGGGGTCAGGCCCCTGGGATGGGGGAAAATGGGTGGGGGTCTGAAAAGCTTTTCCGGGCTTCTCCTCCTTACCTAAAGGGGGGGACAAAACTTTTGATGGTGTCATATGGAAGGATGTGGCTTGTAGACCACATTAAAACTTGATGCGGGCGGATCATGCACCCGTTAGCGGTGCCCTATTTTTACAAATACTGTTATAAATAGCTTGAAATCCACATTTGAATTCAATGAAGAAGCATACATAGATGGTATTTATTGTCCCCCGCTTTTCGCAAAGTATGGGGACATTTAATCTCATTCGTCTGTCTGTCACAAAAACTTTAACCTTAGTCATAACTTTTTAACCGCAAGACGTAGGGCCTTCATATTTGGCATGTGTGTCCCTAATTGCAATACCTTTCCGTTGGTATCAAAAATTTTTTTTATCACGTGACCCTTGACCTACTTCAATGTAACTTTTTAACCGTAAGAAGAGGGAACTTCATTTTTGGCTTGTGTGTTTCTAATGACGCTGCAGATACATGTTTACATGCACAACCATGACAATGTGTCACGTGACATAACCTGCAGCCTTACTTATAGGACTCCGAAAGCAGAGGACCACAATTCCCTGGATTTCCTTGTTTACATGAATGTAAATCCCTAGGAGTATAACTCATGACAAGTCACCAGTCTGGATCATCTAAGCGTTTGTGAAATAGTCTCATTCGATGTTAATAAATGAGACATTAGTCAAGCCGACAAAGTTGAGAAAACAGAATTTATAGCACTGATTAAGTATCTATGTAAACACTGAAGGGGATGACTGCCAAAGATATCCATGAGGACTTCATGAAAACCCTTGGGATAAAGTCACCACATTATAGTACTATTTAAAAATTGGACTGCTCAATTAAGAAGAAGAGAGGGAGAGCAATAAAGCTGATGAACTGTCTGAACCTTCCAAGGAGGTTTCCACAGACGAAAACGTAGATATTGGGCATTTTCTTGTCATCTGTGACAGAGGGCAAAACCAACGAGGATATAGTCATAGAAGATGGCAAAAGTTAATAATTATAGGGCTGTACAATCAATTTTAATAGACAGATAAGGCTCTTTCCCCTTATATGTCTATTAAAATTGATTGCACAGCCCTATAATCTTGGAATCAGCATTCAACAAGTGACTTTGCATGGGGGAATACCCCTCGGGATTTTATCCTCAGTTTCTGCCTAAAATCTTATTTTCGGTCTTCTGTTTTACTATGAGTATTGTCTAAATTAAGAAAACAATTATTGATGTTAAGAATTAAGAATATTTCAGTTTTGTATGCTTCTCCAGTGGATTAAAAAATTCATATATTTGTAATAATACTGGTAATATATAATTGCAGTTTCTTCTTTTTCCGTTTTTTCCGTTTTAGTGAACTTTAGAATCGCATATACGGTATCATCTCACTATGATTTAAAACATGTGCGTTAGCGAGGCGGGGACAGGGGGTTCTATGTCACTATGTCCCACTTACAAGCACAGTTTGAGGTATAATCAATGAAAACTTTTACCCATTTTGTCTATTGTGACTTTTGACATATGATCTTGGTTCAAGGTTATGACACACCCTTGGATCCTAAGCAACAATTCTGTGAAATATTGAAATCTGTGCGCAGGGAAGAAGTTATGGCCCGCACAAGGTTATACCAATTGTGTCTATCATGACATTGACTTTTGACCTATGACCTTTGTTCAAGGTCATGACACACCCTTGGTACCTAAGCAACAATTCTGTGAAATATTATTGAAATCCGTGCACAGGGTGAGAAGTTATGGCGCGGACAAGGTTTGGTGGACAGACAGACAGACAGAGAGACGGACAGACATACAGACGGACAGACAGACAGGGTGATTCCTATATACCCCCAAACTTTGTTTGCGGGGGGTATAATAAACTTTCAAACGTTTTGTCAACATTTTATTTATTTTTATTCATGGTCTTTAGATCTGGTTCCGTGAGTTTCATGTATTGTGGATTTTAACTTCAGCGAGTTCCAGGGTTAAGTAGCTTCCAAGATTCAGTGAGTTCCGTGGTACACTGGATTTCAGGCTTCGGTGAGTTCCTTTGTGCAGTGGATTCCAAGCTTCAATGAGTTCTTGTGTACAGAGGGTTCTTAGTTTCAGTGAGTTCCTGGGTACAGTGGATTTCAGATTTCAGTGAGTTCCTGGGTACAGTGGATTCCAGGCTTCATTGAGTTCCTGTGAATAGAGGATTTCCGGTTTCAGTGAGTTCCTTGGAACAATGGGTTCTAAGCTTCAGTGAGTTCATGGATACAGTGGGTTCTAAACTTCAGTGAGTTCCTGTGTGCAGTGGATTCCAGGCTTCGGTGAGTTCCTGTGAATAGTGGATTCCAGGCTTCAGTGAGTTCCTGTGTACAGTGGATTCCAGGCTTCAGTGAGTTCCTGTGTACAGTGGGTTGCAGGCTTCAGTGAGTTCACGAGTACAGTGGATTTCAGGCTTCATTGAGTTCATGGGTACACTGGATTTCAGGCTTCAGTGAGTTCAGGGGTACACTGGATTTCAGGCTTCAATGAGTTTCTGAGTATACTGGATTTCAGGCTTCAATGAGTTCCTGAGTACACTGGATTTCAGGCTTCAATGAGTGCCTGAGTACACTGGATTTCAGGCTTCAATGAGTTCCTAAGTACACTGAGTTCCAATAATATATATCAGAACATAAATACGTGTAGACATCTTGGTGCAACATATGCGCATTTCGACAACTTACGTCTCAATCAGTGATGCACAAGGCATAAACTGTGGATATCGAAAATATAGTCTTTGAAGAGCAAACTTATTACCAAATTGACCTAGTAATAAGAGCCACTTCACCCATCTAAGGACAGAGGTATGCATGACGGTAATAATGCTTAGTTTTGGAATAACTTACAAAATTTTCCAGTAATTTGAAGTATATATTTCGAGTTAGTACAGAGGTACTGAGACTGAAGAAATCTTGGGTATAATAATAATATCAGACCATATGTACTTGTATGAGTTTTGGCGGGCTGTGTTTCACGGAGTTTCTGATATTTCACGGAGTGTTCGAACCTTCAGCTAATTCCTGAGTATAGAGGATCCCAGGCTTCAGCGAGTTCCTGTGTACAGTGGATTCCATGCCACAGCGAGTTCCTGTGTACAGTGGATTCCAGGAGTCAGCGAGTTCCTGTGTACAGTGGATTTCAGACCTCAGCGAGTTCCTGTGTACAATAGATTCCATGCTTCAGCGAGTCCCTGTGTACTGTGGATTCCAGGCTTTAATGAGTTCATGTGTACAGAGGATTCCAAGCTTCTGTGAAATCCTAGATACCGTGGATTCCATGTATCTGTGAGTTTCTAGGAAGGAAGAGTTGATTAGAATTCCCTTTTTTCACTGAGTTTCAGACCTAACCGAGTTATTGGATACGAAGAGGAGAAGACTTCACGGAGACTCAGACTATATCCAATTTCAATCATTTGCTTGGTGCATGGAGTTTCAGCCTTCACTGAGTTATTGGGTACGAGGTGTTTCAGTGAATAACAGGTGACAAGTTCCAGATTATACCGAGTTTCAAACTACACTGGGTTCTGGGATACGGTGATTTCCATGCTACGATGAGTTCCGACTTACATTGAGTGAGTCAAAGTTCCGGGCTACAGTGTATTATACGCTACAGTGAGTTCGAGATTGCATTGAGCTCCTGGCAACTCAAAGTTCCAAACCACACAGATTTTCAGACTACATCGAGTTCCTGTCCACATCGAGTTCCAGGATTCAAAAAGTTTCAGTCTTCATTGAGTTCCTTGCGATGTACAATGAGTTCCAGAGTACAAAGATTTTCAAACTACATCGAGTTCCTGGCTACAGCGAGTTTCAGGCTACACAGACTTTCAGACTACAATGAGTTCCTGGCTACAGCGAGTTTCAGGTTACACAAAGTTTCAGATTACATTGAGTTCCTGGCTACAGCGAGTTTCAGGCTACACAAAGTTTCAAACTGCATTGAGTTCTTGGCTACAGCGAGTTTCTGGTTACACAGAGTTTCAGATTACATTGAGGTACTGGCTACAGTAAGTTTCAGACTAAACAGGGTTTCAGATTACATCGTGATCCTTGCTACAGCGAGTTTAAGGTTACACAGAGTTTCAGACTATATTGAATCGAGAAAGGGAGTGAGGGAAGCGAAAGCGGTTAGGAAATAGAAAGGCAGTGATAAAGAGATACGGGAATAGACCTTTTACCAATTTTACATGGTGTAAGGAGCAATACCGGAAAAATGAAGTTTTGCCACATAGATTTGCGTCATTTTATTGTGACGTCACAATCCAAGCATTAACGTCATAATGAAAATTCCGGCAAGATGTGGTTTGTTCGGTATTAGACCTCTTACATCATTTGAAATTGGAAAAAAATCTATTGGAATGGGAGAAAATTACAAGGAAGATATAGTATAGGGAATAAGAAGTTAGGCATGAGACAGAATGGCTAACCATAAGTGGTCAATATGTCTACCATAGCATTTATAAGCAAGGAATCAGTAGAACTGAGTAATTCTCCCCGACCTGTATCAAACTAATGGATATCTATAAGGTAGGAGTGACATTGACATTACGGAAATGATATTGAGTGACCTATGCCCAACACTTTACCCAAAGAAGACCTTTGTGAAATATGATACATTTCTGATGAATGGTTTATGGGATATGAGGTCTTTCCAAGCATTTCAGGGATATTTTCTGAGTGACATTGACCTTGTAGAAATGGCCATAAGTGTCTATTGTCCCTGGTCCATTCTACACCTGGCCCAAGGAACATTTGTATGAAATACTATAACGGTTTAAGAGACATGAACTCGAAAGGACAGACGGACTGGACAACCCCAATATTATACCTGAGATTTTTCGCGGCGGAAAATAAAGGAGGGAGGAGAAACGTATCAAACAATGTTTCTGTTGGGTAGAAGGTTGTATAGTACTGATTAGGAGCATTTCATTATTGTTTGAACGTGATATCAGCAACCTAAGGGAAGTGTTCATTAACCCTTTAACATATACATAGTGAGGCGAAATCTGGATTCGAACCAATTAATTCGGCATTAAAATGTAAACAACTCCTTCCCCTTCAGTTTAGAATGGGTCAATGTAGCTCAATTGGTTAGAGATTTGACCCGTTAACCGGAGACCCAAAGGTATCTCGTCGATGTCATATTTAACCGGTGACCCAGCAGGTCAGGTGGATGTTTTCCCATTTAGCCAATACTTTGTTTTAGTTGATTTAGAAAAACTAAAATAATATGAGTTAAACACCATATTTGGCACCCAAAATGGCTGAGTATTTTCTCTAATATTTGACTTTCACAATGGCCCGCTCTCGTTTTCGGAAATCATGGATCTGCCAATGCATACGGCCTGGGTACACCACTGTATAAATGACTTGTATGTTTCATGATACCATACCCTAGATATGGCACTATGAAAGGTTTGTACCATTTATGAAAACATACCCTGGATATGCCACTGCTTAAATGACTTGAATATATCATATCTGGATAAGGCTTGTATGCTCCATACCAATGCTATTAACCACACCCTAGATATCCTACAGTATATTGGGATTATATATTTCATGGTGCCATACCCTAGATACACAACTGTATAGGGAGTGTGCACATTTCATAATACCATGTCCCTGATATGCCACTGTAATAGCAATCTTCATCATAACATGTTCATGATATCATGATACCTTTATGATACCATACCCTAGATATGCCACTTTGAAATCTAATTGAAATTCGACCCATACGCCCTCCTGTTTTCTTATATGTCGCAGTACATGTATATATCTATTCATTATACCTCTATTAAGATTCTAGCATTTTGATTGGTTGATTATGAATCATTTACAATGACTTGTGACTCGAAAAATACACCACGTGATAACTACTGACCGGAAAAATGAAATGATGACATTGAGTCATTGGTATTTATGACCGCCAAATATAACAAATGACCCTTGCCCTCAGACTGAAGAACAATTTGTAACATGAGTATTTCGCTATATATTCTTGATATATAAAATTTTGGTATAACAAAACAATTGATTACACCCTTTGAGGCCAATATGACAAATTGATGACCCCCGACCTTGCACTCTCGGTGGTCCGACCTCGACTCTTGGGTCATTAGTTTCCATATTGACCTCATAGGAAGCAATTAATTGTATAACAACTTTGCTGCTACATTTCAGACAGAAAACAGGAACGCATATAGGTCGAACTTCAATTACATTGTGTATAAAAGGCTTGTACATTTCATGATATCATGCACTTGATATGACACTTAAAAGGGGTTTTAGGTTTCATACCATACCATAGATGTGCTACTTTATATGCGGAGGACACATTTCATGATACCTTAGGTTGATACGCCACTGTATAAAGGGCGTTTATGTTTCATATTATACCCTGCATATGCCACTGTATAAATGGCTTTTAAATTTCATTATACCATACTCTGTATATGCCACTGTATGAAGAGTTTGTACATCATTGCCTCAAAATATAGGATTTTTTATATCCATGACACCATACCCTGATTACGTCACTGTATAAAAGGTTCGCACATTTCATGATACCATACCGTGGATATGCCACTGTTGAAAGAGCTAGTATATTTCATGATGTCATAACCTAGATACGTCACTGTATGAAGAATTTGTATATTTCATGATAGTATATCCTAGGTATGGTACTGTACATTTCTGTTAATCATACCAAGCCACGTAATTTGCTTAGCTGTATAAATAGACTCGAGCCTAAAGCAGTAGAAGTAGTCCAATTGCCCTCGGATCGAATTCCTCTGTGACAATGTAACAGGATTTCAAAATCGAATGGAGACATTGTACTAGCACAGCCTTCAAACATTAGTCATGTCTCTTTTCCAACTCATCATCAAATTTTCTCCTTATTAATAAATTTTCTTTTTCCTTTCTTTGTTCATCTCATTTTCACGTTCTGCCTCTTTGCTCCACATGCTTTATACAGTTTTTGTTCACGTCACGTCAAAATTATTTCCCTTAATATAGTAACAGCTTCTGTGTGCATCTTTAAGGTGTTGCGGTCCTTAAAAAAGTGATATCCTGAATTTGCATGGAAATAAGCTTCAAAATAGGCCTTTTTTCAAAATTAAAAAAGAAAATGCAGGAAATGACATTCTAAGTAATATTTTTCATTTTATTCGATTTAAAAAAGGTCAAAAGCAATCAAAGTTTTCAAAATAATTTATTTTATGCGTAATATATACTTATTTTAAATTCATTTTGAAGAAAATACATTTTTTTAATGAAAAACGACAAATTTAAAAAAAATTCAAGGCAATATATGTCAGAAAAGAAAAGGAAATTTAACATATATCTATATACATGTTATTTATATGTATCTCTTTTAAAATAAAAATAAAAAAATATAGCTCAGTGTGCTAATAATGGAGAACTCAACGTCTAATTGTAAAGAGACTTCAGTAATTGTTGCACGATTTTAAAATAAGAGAACACAAATGCCTCCTGTCGTATGGTTGGCCTACCTTACGTATTGAGTCTCCCTGTGAATGACAGTTCCTGCAGGTTTGGTCAAAGTATGACATAGTCAATAATGTGGAATTTTGACTACCAAACAGACAGACAGATGCCGAACAAAGTGATTCCTATGTCGCTTTTGCTTAGTAGGCGACAATAAAATCTTACAAATCAGATATGTATGTTTCTGGCAGTGTACCCTCTATTTGACTCTCAAACTATAAAAGAGAACTAATAGTAAAGCTAAAACGTTTAATGTAAATTGGCAAACAGAAGTAAAACATGTTACATGCATATAAGCAAACACTGTGTCTGATACTATTGAAAAAAGGTAAAATATCCTTGAAAACACAACACTTATATATTATAATATCAATATAATTTTAAAACTAGAGTGCACACAAAAATTTGGGTCGTTGTCACATGTTTGACCCTATATATATTAGAACATATATACGTTATAATGTTGTGCACTAGATGCACATTTCGACAACTTATGTCTCTTCAGTGATGCCTGTGGCCGAATGATTGGAATTCAATAACATATAAATATTTGAAAAGCATGGTCCAAAAATAGATATAGAACATATTAAAAAAAACAGAACTATGCATGAGGGAGATACTCCTTAGCTGTGACTTTTGCCTTTGATGTGACCTTGACCTGCATAGGATGGTGGTTAAAATTCCCTACAATTTCATTCTAGTGTGGCACATAATAAAAAAGTTATAGCCATTAACATACACCATACAACGTTATCCCTATGTGCTGCTTTGCTTATCAGGTGACAAATAAAGGCAGTCTTTAATCCTCTGAAGGATCATGGGCTTAGTAAATTGAGTCTGTGCCCAATAAAGTTTTGACAAGATCTGCTTGGGTATAAGACTACATGTTTTCCTAATAAGTTTAAGAGTGTGATAATAGCCAATCGATTCTTCTTTAAAATTTTTCATACAGATTACAATTCCCAAGAGTATTCGTCAATACATGGCATATATGAATATTGTGACCAGTTGATATAATTCTGTCTCCTGGGAGCTGATTGAAGTACTGCCTTGAAGGAAACAGTTGTGACACTAACTGATTATTATTAAACACATGTCCATCATGAACCTTCAAATTTGTAATATGAAAAGTTTTTGAGGATATTGGTTTCTTCTGTATAACAAAGCAAGAAAAACTCATCTGACATTTCGTTACACGGACCGGCAATCGGGGGTAAATGGGAATCACGTCCTGCAAAATAAATACTATATGATTAATTAATCAAAGATTATTATACATGTAAATCAAAGAGTTTAATTTGTTAAAAAAAAGTCATGGAATTAATTGAAAACTCTGGTCATACATCACTTATGTGAAGTATCAAAAGCCTTCCCCTACTGATTCACAAGATGTAGCCAAAATTAAATATTTATAAAAGTAGGTCAAAGTCCAAGGTCAATGTCACAAGGTCAAAAGTCGTGGCATAATTTGAAAGCACTGGTCATTAAAAGCCTATGTACGAAGTATGTATTATGTTTATACTACACTTCGTTGCTGAGATTTTGCTTCAACCATACACTGAACCAAATTGTTGACAGACAGATGGGTTGACAGGCATCACTGATCTAAACACTGGGAATTTATTTGCAATTCGGATACAGAGAGTTTGCTTCAACAAGAAACTTGAATAGATATAAGCATAAGAAATCTAACAAAGCATGATATCAATAAGATACAGATTTTTTTTATACATCTGTGCATTAATGAAGCATATACATGTACCAGATTTAGTATTCCAAATGCCCCCCTTTAAATACCAAGTAAACAGACTAACTTCAAACAGAACTATAAAGACAATTAGTTCCTGATTATCAAATTTTATTTTACCAAAATCTGTTGTTTCCATATCAAAATCTTGTTTTGGGGGGAAAAGGAGAGAGTACGCCCATGGTGAGTTTTTCAGCATCATCCATGTTGAAATCAACTTCACTTATGTGTGTTACACCCTCCAGAGTATCTTTAGATTAAATACATTGAAATCTGTAATAAAATGCGGTAATTTTAATAGGATTTCTATTTTTTGTCCCCTACATGCAAATCAAGGGGACCTATAAGTTTTAATGCCCTCTCTCGTGTCTGTCAGTCCATCACACTTTTGATATCCAGACTTTTTTCACATGCTTAAAGATATCACGATGATATTAAGTATAAAATTAGGTACTAATAAGTTAAAGATCAAGAACGAGTTTCGTTCCTCTTGAAATACTTTCAACAGAAGTATGGTCCATGGACATAAAATTTATCAATAGTGCTGCCGGCAGGGGACTTCTGTCGCAAACAATTCTAAAAAGAGATGTTTGTAAAACACATATGTCTCTTTCTGATACTATGTTGTACAATTGTATGTAGTACTACATGAACTTGGCCTTTTGACCTGAGAATTAATATTGGTCATCTACTACTCATAACCACCCTACATATGAAGTATCATCACTATCAAACAAAGGGTTCTTAAAATATTCGGCGGACATCGCTTGTATAATGTACTCGGCGACTTTTGACCTTTTGATCTAAAAATCAGTAAGGGTCATCTACTACTCATAACAAAAATACATATGAAATATCATCAGTATAAAGCAAATGGTTCTTAAGATATGAAACGGACAACATGTGGTCTACCGACTAACAGACTAACCAATAGACTGATGGACAGACTGACCAGAAGACATAAAGGTATCTAGTATCTTTACATATGGTAAAATTTAATTTGAAAGTTAGCTGATTGTGACTGTAAAATGTATTTAGTCTAATTAAGAAAGAAATTAATACCTTTTGGATTTTAAGAGAGGACATTTTTTGGCTTGGTGGGTCGCAGCATGAGCTTTTCCCTTTGCTCTTTGTAAGTTTTGCAATACTGCTCTCTTCTTAGTTTATATACCTCGCAAGATAAGCGTCATCCCATATACCTAAAACAATCAAAACAAGATAAGCGTCATCCCATATACCTAAAACAATCAAAACAAGATAAGCGTCATCCCATATACCTAATACAATCAAAACAAGATAAGCGTCATCCCATATACCTAAAACAATCAAAACAAGATAAGCGTCATCCCATATACCTAAAACAATCAAAACAAGATAAGCGTCATCCCATATACCTAAAACAATCAAAACAAGATAAGCGTCATCCCATATACCTAAAACAATCAAAACAAGATAAGCGTCATCCCATATACCTAAAACAATCAAAACAAGATAAGCGTCATCCCATATACCTAAAACAATCAAAACAAGATAAGCGTCATCCCATATACCTAAAACAATCAAAACAAGATAAGCGTCATCCCATATACCTAAAACAATCAAAACAAGATAAGCGTCATCCCATATACCTAATACAATCAAAACAAGATAAGCGTCATCCCATATACCTAATACAATCAAAACAAGATAAGCGTCATCCCATATACCTAAAACAATCAAAACAAGATAAGCGTCATCCCATATACCTAAAACAATCAAAACAAGATAAGCGTCATCCCATATACCTAAAACAATCAAAACAAGATAAGCGTCATCCCATATACCTAAAACAATCAAAACAAGATAAGCGTCATCCCATATACCTAAAACAATCAAAACAAGATAAGCGTCATCCCATATACCTAAAACAATCAAAACAAGATAAGCGTCATCCCATACACCTAAAACAATCAAAACAAGATAAGCGTCATCCCATATACCTAAAACAATCAAAACAAGATAAGCGTCATCCCATATACCTAAAACAATCAAAACAAGATAAGCGTCATCCCATATACCTAAAACAATCAAAACAAGATAAGCGTCATCCCATATACCTAAAACAATCAAAATTAAACAATAGGCAAGAGTAAAGTATAAAGAAATGTCTACAGATGATAATTTATATTTCTGAGGAAAACAAGTTTATCTACATTTTAAATATAAGCATGTATTAGTTTCTCAGGGTTATGTTGTAATACTTGATCTGTAGAAGGCTTTCCGAATGGCAAAATTGTTATATGATTTCCCACTACCAGACGTTTGCCAGTCAGGATCTATGCTTCCAATAAAACTAAAATTTAGATTATATAGAAAAAGACAACATAAAGTTTAGCTTATAATTTATATTTTAACGTGCAAAAAGTAAACAAATCATTAAACTGGACAAATATTTTTGAAAAGTAAATCTTTTATATACTGATATATTAATAGAAACAAAAGTCAACTAGAGCAGTCCTAACGGGACAAATACCCCCCGCGGCAACAAAGTAGAAACATGCAATAATTCATCCAAATATACACCACTGGTATAAGTGTAATGGATGTCCCACTTACAAGCACATTTTGAGGTATAATCAATGAAAACCAGGTTTTACCCACCGTGTCTATTGTGACCTTGAATTGTGACCTATGACCTTGGTTCAAGGTCATGACATACCCTTGGATCCAAAGCAACAATTCCGTGAAATATAATTGAAATCTGTGCATATGGTGAGAAGTTATGACCCGGACAAGTTTTAATCATTGTGTCTATTATGGCCATGACCTTTGACCAATGACCTGGTGTCAAGGTCATGACACACCCTTGGATCCTAAGCATCAATTATGTGAGGTATTATTGAAATCCGTGCACAGGATGAGAAGTTATGGCCGGACAAGGTTTGGTGGACAGACGGACAGGCAGACAGACAGAGAGATGCACAGACAGACCGACAGGGTGATTCCTATATAATTTATCCTCCTAAACAGTACACTGGGGATATTGTTTTATTGCATTATAAAACAAATAAATTAGAAAATCTCGCATGCATTGCTTCATTTTGGCCCTGTGTTGTATTATGTAAATGACTTTATGCATTATTGTAAATTTTTAGGCCGCTGCAGACAAATATTATGCTTTGTATTTATATTTAGTCAATTTCAGGTGGATATAGCATTATATCAATAACTTCCAGGAGTCTTTTCAGCAAATCAATAATTGGCAAATTTACTGATCACAAGATAATTGTAGAAATGTAACTGTACAAGTATCCATCATTTACACCATGACAGATCAATTATAATTACCATTAGAAAATTTACTGTAAAGTCACCTCAGATTCCTTTAACAGACTTTTGTGTGTCGATTGTTTTGATGTCTATTTTTAACATTGTACCAGCTTTATGCAATCTTTCACCAGACATTCTTTTGCTTACAGTTGGAACATTTACAGCTGCTAGAAAATGTTAACTTGTTCTGCACACATTCCTCAAAATACCATTTAAACAAGACAAATATGTGAATTTAAAACAAGAGGCCCAAGTGGGCGTATATCGCTCATCTGAGTACCTAGATGATCAGTCATGCAGGAAGGAAGAATTCATTTATTTTTGCATTACTGTGACTAAGTCAACACAAATGTTGAAAATATGTCAAATTTTATTTCAGACCAGAATAAAAAACAACATTTTTTTGCACATCCATTCAAGTGATTTTGATATTAAGCATTTCCTTTGTCTCTGCAAGATGTGATTCAGGGCAGCAAGTTAGTCATTATCTTTAGGTGGGGCCTTTTGTTGACTGATTTCAAGTCTGGGTCATGAATAACAATTGTTTCACATATTGTCCCGATCAAACTTAAAATTGCCTAATTTCATATGTTGAGTGTTGAGAAACATCTAAAAACTTATTTAGATGTGTAAAGAAATGAAAAAAAAATGTTTATCCACAGGTGGATTTGAACCGCTACTCTCCATATTTTAATTACCAAGGGGTATATGTACCATTGTGAGACCTACCTTTCAGACATGGTGGCATTATCTGTTAACCAATTTGGATGAAATTTACCAAATTGATAGAGGACCTATAGTACTTCATGTATTCCATGTTTCATTAAAATCTTCCATGTGGTATAATAGCAGAAGTTAAAAATGTGAAGAATTGTCCCTATACATCCTCATATGGAAGTCTTAAAAAATTCATAGAAAATCCAAAAATTGAGATATTGACAAATTAACATTCCTTACCATAATTATGATCACAATAGTCCGTAAGAAATCATCATTATCAATTAACTAGGAAATATGACACTTTCCTGCATTGAAATCACCAAGTCCAAACAAATGTCGAAAAAAAAATTCTACAATTTGATTTTGTAAGGGAACGAAAATGACAATACGTCTTCACTCATCCCTCTAGATTATTTCTATGCATTCTGTTTATCTCTGTATACAGCCCGTATGAAAAAGAATATTGTCAAAGGAGGGTACTCTTTTGTGACCTACTTTTGATTATGGTGGCGCCACCTGTAAAGAGATCTGGACGAAAATGACAGAATTTGAAGAGGATCATAAGTGACTTATTTCTACCCAGATTTATTAAAATCCTTCGAACAGTTTTGCAGAAAAAGTTGAAAATGTGAAAAAAGGCCAACCCCCTCCCCCCCCCCTTTTTTTTTTTTTGGAAATCTTAAAAAATTCATAAAAAATCCAAAAATTGAGATATTGACAAAATTCTTTCACAATAATATTCCTTACCACAATTATGATCAAAATAGTCATTAAGAAATCGTCAATGTCAATTAACTGAAAAACATGACACTTTTCTGCATTGAAATTACTAAGTCTAGAAACACGTCAAATTTGACGGATCTTAACCCCAAACACAATTTTTGATAACCCATCTTTATAGATTGTTGAAATGCAATTAGTTTTCCCATTTATGTACTGGTTCTGGAGGAGAAGATGGGTACTGCTTTGGGCACTTTTGGCCCTGCCCTGGATCCTCCACTGAGGGAATCTGGATTTCGAACACAATTTTAGTAGGGGACATTGAGTACATCATTTATACTAAGTTTGATCCAAATCTGCAATGTAGTTCCAGAGAAAAAGTCGAAAATGTGAAAAAGTTAACGCAGGCGGACAGACGACGTCGGACGGAGCACTATGACTATAGCTCACTTGAGCCTTTGGCTCAGGTGAGCTAAAAAAAGAAGAAAACATATTAGTATTTGAAACAGCTGTTGTAGCGGGACAAAATCAACATCTAATAAAATATCAGTTTGTTTGTGAATGGACTAATATAATCCCCTTAGCAAGGAATTGGTCAAATTCAATACCGTTTATTATCTAGTGTCATGCACGATTCATAATTATAAGCCTTTTTCTGATCTCATGATGAAACATCTCAGTTACTAGATGTTTCCTATTAATTTTGAGATTCAAAAGTCAAGACCACTGCTGCCTTAGACTTGATATGAATATGGGTGGGGAGCATAAGTGTTTTGCAAAAGTCTCTTGCTCATAAGTTTTAAGATTTTTCTGTATATTATCTAGGGTCAAAAGGATTACCAATAGAACTTTGGACCACCACACAAAGCTTGACGTAATGAGTATTTTATGATGAGATTTTTTATGAGACATAAAGAATAAATTTGAATTTACCAGTGATTAATATTGTCTCTGCATTCCAAATTCTTCCATGTTCTTTTCCACTTGGAATTAAGTTGGTATGGTGGCAATTGGTGTTGCAGCAAACAAGTAAATGTAAAATTAAATTTAATCAAGTATAATATTATATATAATGTATGCAAAAAAAATCTTGTCTGTTTATTATTAATAAAAAAGTCATAAATTTTACATTAAAAATTATGGCCACCACATCGCTTACTTTAAAATTCAGAATATTTCTTATCTTTAACCTGAATATCTTTGCCTGAAATTAATACTGTTAGGTAGATTGCAAATTGCAAACTCATAATATAATGCATGATCATATGTACAAAATTTGCCATATAAAGAAATAATAAATTGAGCAGGGCACACAAATATATTCAATGTTAATTTTTGATTACGAAAGGAAATACTAATATTAGCAACTAGCAACGTTACTGAGGAAGTTCTACGGTCGTTACGAGATTCTTATTACTCCATATGATATCTCGTTATCCAGACTTTATCCTGGACTGAGACCGATTACAATCATTTTACACAGATTTGACACCTATACTAGAAGGTTGCCTACTTTGACTTCACCATATATAAATACATAAGGAATTTCCACGATTTGACCCTTTCTACTGGGTATATGTGACGGGTGTTGCTAGCAAGCAGGAGATGCTCACTCTCCCCGGGCACCTGATCTCACTCCATCATAAGGGTTCACATATGCTCTTCAAGTAGACATATTTTGTTATTTTCCACTTGTTTTTCATTTTCACTGATTTTGTATGTCCTCTGGTTTCATGATTTTTAGACTTATGGTTTGGATTTATCCATCATCTTTACATTAAGTCATTAGAGAACTTGGTTGATGTCATAAACAAAAATAAAATAACTGTCCGTGGTATAATCAGGAAGGTATTATGCTTACCTTTTATAACTGCTCCAGTTCCATAGGTTGCGATACTTAACAAGTGGTGCAGGTGAAGAAGGTTGTTGTATTTTTTGCACACATGATGTGCTTCAGCAAGCATGTCCCACGCAACAACCCTTCTCCCAGCTCCCCAATGTGAACTAAGTCTGTTGTTTGCTTCACTTTTATCAATTATTTCTTCATTGTCAATACACTCAATCAAATCTGGTTTAACTATATCATGAATTTGTTTACAAATATGTGTGATATAAATGGGAAGAAAATTCTTGAACCTGAAGTATTTTACGCTTATGTTGATCTGTATCATCATTTGTCAAACTCCAGAAATCTTGAATACCGAAATCTTGCCTATTAAAACCACAATTATGTCTTTTATGTACCTTGCACATAATCATAAAAATCAAATTACCAAGGATGAATAATTTAATCTACATTCCTCTGAAATAACCACTATTTATATAACGTAGTCATTAACACAATAAAAAATATGAGAGATATATTCAATATCATGTATTTTAACTGTAATTATATGATAAACAATTCTCATATTGCTATATAGTTTTTTATATAATAAAATACGATAACATAATGCAAAATGCATTCCTGACAATAAAATTTAAAAAAGGGTCATCATTTCACTGGACACTAGCTATTTATACAGATAGCTATTATTCGTTTAAGAATACAAAATAAGAAAGAAACATTTCTAATTGATCAATCATAAATAAAAAGAAAGAGAATGAGAAACATCTACCTAATTCTTCTCTGGCATTAACTTCCTCTGGTTAACCCTTACAGAAAAGAATGCCATTGAACTTCCATTGCTTTTACAGTTATATTCTTTCCATTGAAATCCCATTACTTTTGCAGTTCTACTAATTAGATGCAAACTGGTAATGTAAAATGTATGTGTAAAAACCATTGATTTACCAGTTTTCTGTAAAAACCCATTGCAATACCATTCAAAGTCCATTGAAATACCATTGAAATCCGCGAATTATTTAAATTAGGTAGAACCAGTTAAATGACGTCACATTTAACTGAAAAATCAATGTTGAAATACAGCTTTCAGAAAACCATTGAAATACCATTACTTTCCCAATATTCCACAAAAGGAAAAAAAATACAATGACTTACAGAAACAGAAGTTTTATTATGTTCTTCACATGTAATGCCACTATGTTAATTATCAAAGAACTGATATTAAACTTTAATTAGATATAGAAAGATCATCTTGCCAACAGATAATGTATAGCCTATTAAATGAAAATGAACATGTATATCCATTGAAAGTTCTCATATTTAAATGTTCAGTAACCTACCTTGTTTTTCAGAATTTGGAAAATGTTCATATATAAACAAATTAAATCAATGCATAGAACAAAATTAAATTCCCTGAAAACATCATCGGAATCCCATATGATTAATCCACAGATTGTCACTCAACAATATTAAATAAACTTATTATGGCATGAAGACCCACAAAGTCTTCATAATACTTTTGGATACACGTCTCCTTCCTGTGCATGTCACTTTTTCTGTAAAAATGTCACCTTTGTACGCTTATCACATAGTTTAAATCACATTTCCATGTATAAATCTTAGTTTAAATCACCTCTCCATGTATCAATTTTATGCATTCAAGCATTTCACACAGTTTTTTCTGTACACACTTTTTTTCTCATTCTGTACGTCTTTAAAAATCTTGGTACATCCTAAAACACTGTCTGTCTGTAGTTTCCAAAACCATTAAGCAAAGATGCAAAGAATGTTTAGAGTCAGGTGATCAAAAACATGTTTCAACGATATTTAAAAATAAAAATAAAAAAATGAATTACCAATTTAAGTTTATCAGGACAAAGGTACAATGGGGTGGACAGGGCAGTCTAGGAGAGGAACGGGATGAGTAAGAGATGGGAAAAGGAAAAGAATGGGGAGACAGGGTGAGAAAAAGTAAAAAAGGAAGAGCCATACCCTCTATTGACCACATTACACACGACCATTGTCATGCCCGGATCCAGGGCGATGCATCGGGGGTCTGGACCGACCCTAAGATTTGACGAAAATTGTTTGCTTGTTATTGTTACAAAAATATGGATGAACACCCCTCCCCCTCGACCCAAATTTCTGGATCCGCACCTGACTATGCTCCTACCGAAGGTATAATGCATTATTACTAATAACTTGTTAACATGAGACAACCCCAATTGCAAACACACGAGATCGCAGAAAACGTGACAATTATGAAAATATAATCAAAGTACATGTACGGACAGACTCGTTCACAAGTATTTTAAGTGTTTTCATCTCTTGAAAAATTCTATGTAAGTTACATCTAACACTCTATTAATCATCCGTGTGTGTTCCGATACGTTCAAAACAGGTGCACATTTTTTTGTACGCACAATCCGTCAGCTTGCGATAATCACTGACCTTTCATTCTCTTCTAATTAACCCGTATCATATTTCCCGGCCTCTTCAGCGACAGAGAATGTCCCGCCGAGCGCCATTTAATTTTGATATCAATAACTTACAAGTGATGGGTTCGAAGAGGTATTATGAGGATTATCAACTATACAGAAATACAATCCTATATTACTCGTAAGCATAAAGTTTGATAATTTCAAGTTAAATAATGCAACAATCATTTCACTCTCATTGTTAGTTTCTTTTTCTAAAAGAAAGACAGTGCCCAACCATGTAGATTCAATGTTTTCAAATACTAATTAACACAAAACATCTGAGCAGAAGAACACTGAAAGTTTAAAACAAAACAAAAATCAGTACTTACCAGTACGTTAGTGAAAAGAATGTCCTTCGAGGTCAGCGATGGTACATTTATATATGCAACCAAATCCGTCTTTCTATTTTGTATTATTCCATCATCGTCACTTCATCTCGTAAATATGCTCGCCAATTGTTTGACTATCTTTTACAAATACGTAAATGCAAGAGCGCGTGCACAACGATATACAAGACGTTTTCTCAAATTGAATCATGGCGCTCGATCGGATTCTGCTTCATATTCAAATGATACTAGGCTGTATAATCAGGTCATTTTCCCATGATTTTTCGAAACGTGTTATATAATACAGTTCGTTATCAGGAATGGACGATATATGATTTCACTGTAGTGCCTGGACTGAAGCCGTACTGTATGTGGATACAGAATATAATATTTTTTTATGGAAATTAAAACACAGAATGTATTCGTTAATATTTTTTCCCTTTATTATTTTTTTAAATTGTATTGATAACTGAGGAAAAAATGGCAATGATAGTTATGGTGTGTGGGGTGGGAAAAGGGGAGGGGGGAAGTTATTTTAGTGTTTTTGCTTGAGACCTTTACAAAACAGCCTATTCAAAGTGATTTGAAAGAAAACTAAATGTAAACGACGATTTTATCATAATTAAGCACAGTGCCCCTGAAAATTGAAATTGAAAATTGAAAATTGACATCGACGAAGTGAGCGCTGGTCCGTTATCGCATTTTCCGTACATTTCGGCACCATATATATGTATAGGTGTTTGACGGATACGTACGGTATTTCATATTAGAGTAAATCCGTATCTTCGAAGGTCTCCGGTATAAACGATAGGCACTTCGTTAACACGGATGAAATACGATCCTTATCGAAATATTTTGAAGATCGTAGATGGGTTCCAATTATCACACAATCATTATATAACGGGAGTATACAAGATAGGCGTACTAAATCAATGCATCCGTTCATTTAAATACATGTAACTCTTTTCCCGCGGATTTCCTGTATATTTGTATCCCTTTTCAAACTTGAGTTCTGTTGTGTTCAGAAACAACTCGCCGAACATATAATATACCTATAGAACTATGTGTATGTAACAAACCATTGAATTGAGAAAAAAACTGCTTTCGAAAATAAATGCTATATCAATGTATAATTGTTATACTAAATGTCCAGTTATTTGAGATAATGGTATTTCAATGGAAATAGAGGCATTAAAATCACAGTTATAATAAAACTTGAATTTCAATGGTCTTAGAATAACTGGTTTACTGGGACTGCAAGGTGAAACAAGGATATTCTAATGGTATTTCAATGATAACTGCTAAAACACTGGATTTTCAATGAAGTTTCAATGGGAAATTTCCAGTTTCTTTATCTAAGGGAAATTTAATAGTCACTGTGTCACTCATATTTATTTTATAACACTACCCCTTTTGTAGTCTGTTCTACACTTTTTATTCTTTTTTTTTTTTCTAAAATTTGCTTCCCTCTCCCATTAAATTCTTCCCATTCTCTTGTTAACTTATGAAATCCCCCAGTTGTGTTTGGTATACCTTCCTCTAAAAATTCCCTCTTCTTCTGCTAATACACCCCTGCTTTGTGTTACTTATCTCCCTTTTAAGACTTCCCTTATAAAACCATTTTCCTATTAATATAATTATCTCTTTTTTACACATGTATCAAGATCATAAATCAGGCCCAACACATGAAACATACACACAATTTCTGATCCAGATTATCTTAAAATCCTTGATCTACTTCTATTTTCTGCTTCTGTACACTGTCTGTTTTTACTATGGCTGCTAAAATCATTCAGAATTCAAATTAATAAATAGATCACTTTTAAGTAAAAACAGATAGAGAATCACCTACAATGTATCCGTCTATCATCAACAGGTCATCTGTATTATAATCTATTCCTATTTATTGAAAAAAAATTAACTTTTCTCCTTTCATTTTGAATTGAATTTGTTAATACGTCCACCTTTTCACCAATTCTCTCAAACATATTTCTCTTCACACAATGCTTTTAAATTATTTCCCTTCTTAAAACTAGCCACTTGCCTGTCCCTAATTCAATCCGTCCTTCTTGTTTACTCCTGATTCAAGACCTTTTCTAGACACATGAAACCCCCACACTTTCTTCTTGATCTAGTTGTATTTGATATACAGTGTCAGTTTCCACTATGGCAGCTCAGATAGAAAATTCTAAAGAGGTGTCATGTCTCTCTATAGAACTCTAGGGACCGTGTGCTACTATCACTATCTTTTTATTGCTTGACAAGTGTGAATTGTGGGGAGGAGTAAATCAATTCAATGGAGGCAGTATCAATGTCTGTGTCCTGTAATGTGACCTTTACTTTGTTTGGGATACTCAGAAGACTTGACAGGGATTCTCTTAACCTCCCAGTTGAAATGGATACACCATATACGACTCTAGTGCCTGAGTGACACACTCAGTGTGGCGTATCTCTATGTGATCCCCCACAGCTTTACAGTCTTCAACCTAGACAGTCCGGCCAGGGCTGCTACAACATCAACATCAACATCTCTGTCCTCACCATAGTAACGTATACACTGTAATTGTGTGAACTGAGGCAACATGGTGACCAGCAGCTCACAGCTCTGTACGTCAAAGCGCTCGATACTTAATGCTGAGAGTGATTTAGAGTGCTGAGGTAGGTACTGTAAAAGACCTGATATATATCTATTTGGTACACACAGCCATATAGACACAACAGTGTGATAGGTATTACTGATCATCTTCCCTATTACTTCACTGTCAGGATAATGATCAAGATAAACATCAGTGATCTGGAAACAGGGTTGGTGAGGGATGCCCATCATTCTGGTGACATGTAACATGTCTTTATAGCATGAAAGCTGTAAGTCGTATAGTCTCCTGACCTTGTTCCGGCATCCCTCATCCATTGTCTGCCTATATTGTACTACCACTTGATCTGTCTGTGCCACGTGTACTACATGCTGGGATAAGTGATATCCCAGAGAGCTATCCAATCCGCTAATGAACATAAATACATTAGACAGATCAAGGACCTTATCTAAGGAGTGACACTGATCACAGAATGTCTGTATGCCATCTGGGGACCATGTTATGTACATGGCTGCCATAATTTCTTGAATTAATTTATGAAAGAAACTGACACTGACATTCTGAATATTGAACCCCCGTCCTGGTGCCCAACACTGACTTATAATACCCACCTTCAAGGCTAATTCTACAGTAGATGTCCCTATTTCATTCTCTAACTTCTCTCTCCTAAACACTAAGTGTGTTTGCTTGGACATAATATCATCATGCGCTACTTTACATAAGGGAATCAGTATATCCAGGAAATTGAAAATTTTGGGAAAGAATTCACACAGCAATGCCATCATGCTGTGAGTTGTAGACTTTGGTACAGTTTGTTCATTACAATGTTTCTTGAAATAGTCTTTCACTTCTTTGTTTTTCTTTTCAGCACGTTGTATGAGCATATCTACCAGTGCTAGAGAGAAGTAGGTCATTGATTTATCGGCATTTTTCTCGGCTCTTGGTTCACTGTCATCGGTTTCCTCCTCACACCACACATAACAAGAAGCGATCAATATCATGGGTAACTTCATTAATTCTTTCATTTTAGGATCTCGTGCTCTTTGTTCACAATAGCTTATTAGTCTATGTGTCAATCCTCGGTCATCACTGCCATATAATTCAGTCACAATACATTTTATCAGTGTGTCAGTGGACATTGGATTGATCCCTAGAATTTCTACTACTTTATCCCTCGGTGTATAGTCCAACTGCAGCTTTTCAAGTTTCCATGGCCTGGTTGTTGTAAATAATACACAGTTCACTAACCCGTAGGTATTGGGGAATTCATCAGAATTGGTGGACCACTCGTCCAGACCGTCTAAGACCACTAGACAGCGAATATCTTTATCACAGAGCACACGCTTGATCAATCTAATTAGGCGATCATCACCCTTAGACAAACTGTCACATATCATATCCACCACTTTGGTCCTGTCTGGCTCCACATAACGAAGAGAAACGTGAAACAAAAATTCAAACTGAGAAACAACTTGCATATCGCTTTGTACTCCTTGTTTCACTTTACACCATTCTTCTGTAAGTTTTAATCCATAGACAGTTTTGCCTCTCCCAGCTTCTCCTTTCATAAATATTCTTTCTACTGGCTTACCTTCATTGAAAAACATTTCAGCTGTTCTCTCTATTATTTTTTTTCCTTTTGGTATTTCTTTCTCAGTCACCTTTTTTAATTTGGTGTTGTCTTCTACAACGACAGGGGAGAAAAGGATACTAAGAGGCAACGTTGCTTTACCCAAAGGCGTTACTGGAATACATTGTGTAGCATTGTGGTAACTGTTTACAAGATTATCCTGTAGGTCTTGACAATCTGAAATAACAATGAAATATTACTACACATGAGAACACATTACAGATAATTATGCTCAGTATTTATTCCAAACTGAAAGCTCATTTTCGCCAGTTTTTTGGGTTTTTTTTTTTCTACTTCTAGCACTCTAGATCTATATGGTGATACGCAAAAATTGATTGACTGATTATTGCTTTACTCCACTTAATTGTTTCACGTATATAGTGACAGCATCCGCCTGATGCATTTCACAGAAATTTATACCTTTGCAGCAGATCCACCCAAAGCACTGAGGAATCTTTTACATGCTAAGGGACTTCTGTTTCATGCTAGTGTGCTTATGGTAGTGGTCAACCCCGTTGCCGCTCAATCACAAGCTAAACATCTTATCCACTAAGTTACACTGGCTCCAGTGAGACTTGAACCCATAACTTCAGGTCCAATAACTGGTTCGACTTAATACACAAAAATCTTTATGGAAATTGATTAGACTTGAACACATGACTTCCAGATACTAGTTTAACAACTGACTCCACCATCTAAATGTCAAAGGGCATTTACCGACTTTTCTTGAGTTTATAAATGCAAGCATGTAATACATTCGTAAGACTCTTAATCTATAATATTATGATTGATGATGGATGTAAATGATAACATTTTACCCTCTGTAGCCATGCCTGGTTGTTGTGACCTTGCTGCGCTCTGGATTTCAGCAATTATCACTATAATTACAAAGTAATATGATCTATTCAAACACAACCCTCATAACAATTTTCATTTTTGTTTTGTTTATTGTTGTTCATCATACATAGTTTACTTCACTTATTTATGTTGATGGCATATATATATATATATATATATATCATTATTCTTGATATATAAACATTTGTAGCTTCGTGGAGTATGGCAGTAAGAGTAGGAATTGACGTATGGGGACTCTGATATATGGGGATGGTATAAATGTACATTGGGAATAGAATTATGTCAGACTTAGACTTGATTTCAATCTTCGTAAATGCCGTGTCTCCACTTTGCTTTCTTTCCCTGCTTTGAAATTTTCATTAAAAATAAAAACATTTCACCTACTTTTCCACTATTTTGTCTCATACACAACGGTCCTTTAGAAACCAATGAAAGTGCTACCTTACACACATCTCAGTGGAAATTTCATTGATTTTTTCTAAAGTTTGTCTAAATTTTCCCAAACAAATGGGGAAAAATTCCCAAATGAAACGGTAAGCGCGCCTTTGTAAAAATAAATAAGAAAACACTTATAACTGGGTCATATTATCAGTATAATAAACCGGCAATTTGCTCCTTTCATGTACACTCAATATGACTGATGATGACAACTGAAACACCTAATTAAGGTCATCATTCACTACAATGACCCCATCAGGAGTAATTAACTGTTGAAGTATGAAGTCAACTACTGTTTATTTTTGTGTTGTCTGTTCACTTGCTTAATTTTTTGTTTGCCAATAGCAAGTATTATCAAGCATTTGAGACATATCTCTTTTCTATCATGCCTGAACTCAAAAATCTCCTGTAGGAAATTTCTACTAGTTAGCAGTGATCTGACATTTAATTTTACCTCCTTGTTGGTGCAGGTTAGACGCCAATTTGTCAGTGGTTATTCTTTGGTCACCTGAAAATACATCACAGAGTTTAAAATCAAGGGCCATTGCTTCATAATCCCCTTTTATCTCCATTGTATTTCTAGTAGCTGTAGTACCACGCTGTATATGTAACCATGTTAATCAAACAAACCTATATCTTTAAATACACGGATCCACTTTACAGCACAGAGAGTAATGTTTAGCGGACTTTTGATTGTTTTGCCTATGACATCATAATCAAATATCCGACTTGTCCAACCTTGCGTGACGTCATCATAGGCATGAAAGTGCTTGAAATTCGAAGAAAGTGGATCGGTGTATTGTCCACGACACATCAATGCCCTCTTCATCTAGTTTGATCAAGTGAAGAAGTCTGAGTGATTTTATTTGTTTGATTTTTATTTCAGGTCACACCAAGATTACTGCACTTGTATGATGACAATGGGTTGATTGATTGACTTGGCTACATGTACAGCATGATAAAGCTGTATGATATTCAATGGCCCTCTTCATTTGGTAAGTTAAGGTGAAGAAACCTGAATGATTTTCTTTGCTTAATTCATATTTTACATCACATCAAGATTTTGCACTTATATGGTGACAGTATATGCCTGATGCAATGCACAGAAATATAGACCAATGCAACAGATTAACCTAGAGCAGTGCTGGATATCTTAGCAAGTACAGAATGAGACTCGAACCCAGAACCTCTCAGTCACGAGATAACCATCTAACCGATTCTTCGACCCCAGCTCAGGAACCAAGAACCTGATGCCAATGATTTATTTTAATGGCCTTATAACCAAAGAAACCAGACAATATGAAATAAATAGCACGTCTATAGAGGAGGAACCAGAGAGCTTGCTCTCTTGCAAAATGAAGCCAGGTAAACTAGATTGAATTACTCATCTCAAAGGCTCTCATAGACTAGTGTTGTAAAATAGGAACCATAGAACCTGATTACAGAGAACACTAATACATGTATTTGTAGGTTTCTTATACAGAGTTTTTGAAATCTTTCGTTCCTGCCAGCAAAACCAATTAAATTCAAGAACATCTGATATGATTGAGCGCTAAGACAGATCTTGTGACCAGGAAATTCTTTCACCCAATACTGTGCATTTCTAATCCAGAGAAAATATAACTCTCTAAAATGTTTGATCTTCATAACGACCAACTGCTTATATTACAAGCATACATGAGACCCTCACTTGGACAACCTGGCTTCTTGGTGGATAAAAAAAGTCAAAGTGGCAAAGCCTGACAAAAAGCCCAAAAATCAAATGTTCCCCCACCTCAAAAGCAGGAATCGTTCAAAAAAGTATTCGGCACAACCCAGAGTCCAACCAGAAAGGAAAGAAAAATGGGATTGTTAAAAACATGTTCCAAATACAGACATGGCATGTACTGTTTGCATTGAAGCTGATACCGATCAATTCGGCCCAAACACAATTTCTGTTCAGGTTCTATAAAAGCTACCTGTTTTTCTTGCATCAGTGACCATGCCATGTCTGCTTCATGTATCACAGACAGTAAACATAATAAAAATCGTGCATTGCAGCCCAATAAAAAGCAATCTTTTATATATATGTCAACTGTACTTGCACTAAATGAGTTTGTTAGAAAACAAAACTGAACTCAAATATCGTAACATTCATGCCTGCATCAAAATGAATAAACTCATAACAAACTTTTGTTGTTTAGGTAAGCATAGTGCAGATTTGAACTATTCTTCCATAACCCATTATTTTACCCCTTTTTTACACTGCATTTTTTTTTCAAACTGACAATTCAATATCTGTTCGACTGAGAAGCTTGGGTGCGTCAAGTGTCATTCCGAATGACCAACACTTGAAAATAGATTGTAGGAACTCTGCTGATATAGATTTTTATCTGCAAATTATCTAACAAAATTTTGTATAAGCCCCAATTCAATATAAGACATTCGTGGGAGTTCAAAGTAGACACTTACTTGCTTGTTGTTGGATATTTTGAATTTCCGAGTCTAAGTTGTCAATCCTCTGACCTAAAAATACAACATATTTACATGCATATATACACATTTTAATCAATATGTACTGACATTAGATGGACACATTGCATCTATTCGGTGTGAAAAAAGTGTGCATGACAGTGACAACAGTAGTACTTGGGTCTGTTTATTCGTTCACCTCTATTTGTTAAATACAGGTATGTGCTGTATTTAATGATTATGTCAAAACAGGTAAACCAGTTTAGTATCACATGTACAATCACTGATTTGACCAATGTGATAAATACACCATATCTCACTAAACCAGTCATAATACCAAATGTGGGGAAAACAAAACATGGCTCTATAATGGGATCAAATTATATTTTATGGTTTCTTCTGTAAGTGAATAACCATAGCAAATTGTTCTGTTTGCCAAATGCGTACAAGGGGAGATTTGAGAGAACCTGCAGTGATTGACTAAAAAATTGTCAATAGCTGTTTAAATTGTCGAAGCAGAGAAACCGGAGTATGGGTATCATGCCAAGTTTGAATGTTCACAGTACTTCATTATCTCAATTATTCACCCTTCAACAAAATGTAATTTAACATCTTGATGACGTCATCTGAAGATCCGGAAAAAAAACCTCAGACAAATGACATATTTGTTTATGATGTCATAAATAAAACCAATGAAAGTACTTTAAATGGCACTTTCTTTTACAAACCGTGGATGGGTGAATATGCCCTGTTGTTTTTGTTTTTTTTTTTTTTTTTGTTTTTTTTTTTTTTTTTTTTTTTTTTTTTTTTTTTTTTTTTTCTAATGTAAATGCTGAGATGACTGATGCCTGTACTACATATACATAATGTAATCCTCAGACTTACTAGCTTGATGCTCTTGTCGTTGAAGATCCTGTGCTAAATCATCACTGAATATCCGTTGTATAGCTAAAACAACATAAATATTTGACAAGAAACTGATCTAGCATTAATTTTCACATTTTGGTTACTGTGTTAATTGAATCTTATCAATGATTTGTTCATTTGTTGTTTTAATTCGCATCAAAATTATTTCACTTAAATGGCAGCTTAACTTATTTAATATTCAATCAATAATTGGACAGATAGGTATTTATTCATTTATTAGTTCTGCATGTTGTTTTTTAAATACTAAAGTTAAATTTGCATGCAGATTTAAAAGAAACAAGAGGCCCAAGTGGGCCTATATCCCTCACCTGAGTACTTAGATTATCAGTCATGCAGGAAAAAAGAATTATTTATTTTTGCATTACTGTGACTAAGTCAGCACAAATTTTGAAAATATGTCAAATTTTCTTTCAGAGCAGAATAAAAAAAACAACAACAGTTTTTTGCACATCTATTCAGGTGATTTTGATATTAAGCACTTGCTCTGCCTCTGTAAGATGAGATTCAGGGCAACAAGTTAGTCATTTTCTGTAGGTGGGGCCTTTTGTTGACTGATTTCAAGTCTGGGTCATGAACCACACAATTGTTTCAAATATTGTCCAGATCCAACTTAAAATGGCCTGATTTCATATGTTGAGTGTTGAGAAACATCTAAAAACTTATTTAGATGTGTAAAGAAATGAAAAAATTCCGACCACAGCGGGATTTGAACCGCTACTCTCCATATTTTAATTACCAAGTGGTATATGTACCATTTGGAGACCCATTCCTGCATTGAAATCACCAAGTCCAAAAAAATGTCGAAAAAATTTCTAAAATTTGATTTTTGAAGGGAACAAAACCGACAAGTCTTCTTCACTTATCCCTCTAGATCATTTCTATGCATTCTGATTGTCTCAGTATACAGCCAGTATGAAGAGGAAGATTGTCAAAGGAAGGTACTCTTTTGTGACGTACTTTTGACTGTGGTAAAGAGGTCCGGACGAAAATGACAGAATTTGAAGGAGATCATAAGTGATTTATTTCTACCAAGATTTATTAAAATCCTTCGAAGAGTTCTGCAGTAAAAGTTGAAAATGTGAAAATGGACACCCCCCCCCACCCACAAAATTCTTTCACAATAATATTCTTTACCATAATTATGATCAAATTAGGCCATAAGAACTCAACATAATCAATTAACTGAAAAACATGACACTTATCTGCATTGAAATTACTAAGTCCATAAAAATGTCGAAAAAGTGTCAAAAATTTGATTTCAGTACGGAAACAAAAATAACAACACTTCTTTACACATCCCTCTAGATCATTCCTATGCATTCGGTTTCGAAAATGTGAGAAGTTAACGACGGACGGACGACAGACGGACGGACGACAGACTACGATTGATTACAAAAGCTCACTTGAGCCTTTGGCTCAGGTGAGCTAAAACACTAACATCTAGTTCATAAGAAGAGTACTGACCTGATCTACAAACTTACCTGGAATACATGTCATAATGACCTGATCTACAAACTAACAGGAATACTTATCATAAATGACCTAATCTACATACTATCTGGAATAAATGTCATAAATGACCTGATCTACAAACTTCTGGGAATACATGTCATAAATTACCTGATCTACAAACTTACCTGGAATACATGTCATAAATGACCTAATCTACAAACTTATTGGAATACATGTCATAAATGACCTGATCTACAAACTAACTGGAAAACATGTCATAAATGACTCGATCTACAAACTAACTGGAATACATGTGATAAATTACCTGATCTACAAACTTACTGGAATACATGTCATAATGACCTGATCTACAAACTTGCCGGGAATACATGTCATAAATGACCTGATCTACAAACTTACTGGAATACATGTCATAAATGACCTGATCTACAATCTTACTGGAATACCTGTCATAAATGACCTGATCTACAAACTTACTGAAATACATGTCATAAATGACCTGATCTACAAACGTACTGGAATACATGTCATAAATGACCTGATCTACAGACTAACTGGAATACATGTCATAAGTGACTTGATGTACAAACTTTTCGAAATACTCTTCATAAATGACCTGATCTTCAAACTTACTGAAATACATGTCATAAAAACCTGATCTACAAATTTACTGGAATGCATGTCATAAATGACCAGATCTACAAATTCACTGGAATACATGTCATAAATGACCTGATCTACAAACTAACTAGAATATTTGACATAAATGACCTAATCTACAAATTTGTTAGAATAGTTGTCAAAGTTTGGATGGAGAATGTTGCTTGTAATAAAGGAATTCAGTTTTATAACTCTGTAAGTTGCTCGTTTGAGTTTTACGTAAATGCACACATCATTGACATCCTAACTAAATAAAGTAATCTGCAGTCTTACCCACTTGTCTTTCTTGTCGTCGAAGCTTCAACTTGAAGAGTCTAGTGGTCTTCCTATATTCAACTGAAAACAGAATATGAAAACAAATGTATTACAATGCACTGATAAGAAATTTACAAAGAACTGACTTAGTATATATTTTTTTCTTTCCGTTTAATGCAATCTTATGAATAACTTACTTATTTGTTATGATTCATAGCAGTATAAATGCTAACTTAACATCCCATTGATAATTTGGCAGATAGGTATAAATGCATTTAATTGTGGTATATATATATTATAAATATAATTTCAAGTGAAATTTGCATTCAGATTTCAAAGTTTCAGTCATCAAATTAAGTAAATCACTCTAAAACTAAGGAGTATCTCCCTCATACATAGCTCTGTCCTTACATAGATTCTTTGGTTCACATTTCAGTCATTTTGGCATCAGCACTGCTCTTCATATTTTTATATATTTTGATAATTCCAATCAATCGGCCACGAGCATCACTGAAGAAATATAACTTGCCGAAATGCGCATATGGTGCACAAAATTAAAAGGTATATATGTTCTTTATTTATTATAAAACTACATTGTAGCTTAAGGTAGAGCGCTTGTGTTTACTCATGAGAGATTCAGGTTCGAATCCTGACATTGTAAGTTTTGTTCTGCATGTTTCAAGATGATTTATTTTTCAAAGTAATGGGGTACTTCTGTTTCATAAAACTTTTACTGTTCAGAAGTTTTATTTGATTACCGTTAAAATATAAGCCTTACCTTTTATTACAACTATTATCAATTATAAAATTGATCGATTATTGTTTGGGCCCCGCATAGATAATTTCACCTATATGGTGGTAGAGCTGGGCTGATATCACTATGGGCCATAGTGAAATGTATCATAATATTTTCACCTGCTACATCTACACTTTCTGACAACCCTGCACAAAGATAAATTCCCCTGTGTGGTAGTGGCCCCTGCTTGGTGCACTGTTTTATGGATTCTGACTTTGACAACTAATATAAGTGGAGCTTAACTGTATACAGGATACAGGCATAATCATTTAAGGTAGGAACATCACACTTGGTATACATACACATTAATTCAGTAAGTTGGTTGGTTGATCGGGTTATTACGTCGCTTTCAACAAAATTTCAGTTATATCGCGACATTGAAGCAGGAGGTTACCAACCTCTTAAACATAGTGGCGCAACCTGAGAATCAAAGGCGGATCGTCGGCGCCGCAAGCCAGTTGCTTATCCACTACACCAACCCTGCCCCAATTCAGTAAGTCAGGACATCATCCGTTGTTTTTTTTTTCAAATCAGAGATCAAGAAGTCAAGGTCACTTGCTTAACATTGTTCGTAAACTGGACCTTTTAATGAACTTATTAAACATAGTGGAGCATTGTGGGAAAGAAACCTCAGCTTTTAACTTAAAGCCCATTTGGCAATAACCCTGAAAAACAATAAGCATCCTCCTCTCAGCATCAATAGAATGTGTACTTAGTTTGACAGTCCCTTCAGTGCATTAACAGTTCGGATTGTATCATGTTTCTAAGATCCGTAAACAGATGCACAGACAGACACACTGTGCCATTCTCTTACACGTTTAATGTATTACAGACCTTAATAATTGTAGACGTAAAGTAAAATCCAAACCGACAAACAAATCTTGAATATGATATACCTATAAGCATTATATATACAATGAACCGAGATTAACTAAAGCTGACGATTATGTTATGACAGTAAAGTCTTACTCTCATGGAATCTTTGATGAGTGTATTGAGATCTTTGCTGGGTTTCTATGCGCTGAAGCTGTGACTGTAATTCATCTACAAAATTGTACAAAAATGCAATTTTAACTCTTTCCTTAGCTGAATTTTATTCACAAGTGTGGGTAAGTCTGGGTTCATTATCACTGACATGCTCTAAATCATACTTGCTCTCGGGAAACCTTTGTCATATTTTTCGAGATCTTTGTTGAGTTTTCAAACAATGAAGAAATGACTGTAACTTTCTCTCATTTACAATATTGAATATTCAAGATCACACAAACAAGATCACTTATCATGATGTTAACAAGAGCAGCGCCTAACGTTGTATAACATCCCTGTCGCTTAATTTGAAGTAGGAAGTATCTTAAAGAATTAACTAACAATTCAAAAATTATTGTTTTAACAAAATTCTTCTCAGCTACATTCCTTACTAAGTTATGATTAAAAGAAACCAAATTAAAGCAAAATTGTCTATCAAAGGAAAAAAATTACACTTCTCTGCATTGAAATCACTAACTCAAAAAGAAATGTTGGCAAATGTCAAAACTTTGATTCTGGAATGGAGCCAAAAACAACAACACTTCTTTACACATCTCTCTATTCCTATGCATTTGGTTTGTCTTTGTATGCAGCCGATCTGCAGAAGAATTTTATCAAAGGAGTTTACCATTTTGTGACCTACTTTTGTCTGTAGTGGCGCCACCTAATGAGGGATTTGGACAAAAAACAACAACATTTGTATGGGATCATAATTACTTCATTCCTACCTTGTTTCATCAATATCCTTGCAGTGGTTTTGCAGAAGTTGAAAATGTGAAAAATTGGCCAACACCCCCCTCTTATCCCCCCTCTTACTAAAATTAAGATTAAAAGAAAGCAAATTAAAGCATCATCATCACCTATATAAGGAAAATTGCACTTTTCTGTTCAAAATCACTAAGTCTAAAAAAGAGTATCAGTAAAACATGATATATGCTCCCCGAATGCTGGTTATGATGCAGGAAATTGACGACTCAATTCATATACAATAAATCAGTAAAACCGATGGATGCTCCAAGAACCAGAGCAATGATGAAGGAAATGAATGATTAAGTACATAGAAAATTATTATATTAATTGACGACAATTTCAAATCTCAATGTATCATGTAGATATCCAATCGAGTCAACTGTAGAACAACGATTGATCACAGTATCTTAAACTAAAATGAGTAAGTTTGACCTTGAATAGTTATGAAATAAGATTTTTTATTCTGAACATGACCTTTCAGAAATTACCTTGAGTGGCCTTTGTCCAAAAGCTCTTAACCTAAATAACATTTTTGGTGAAGTATGATGAAATTCTGATGAGAAGTGTAGGAGATATAAGTATTTCATGGTATTTTAATTCATAGTTAATAAGTGACCTTGACCTTTCATAAATGACCTTGAGTGACCTATGTCCAAAAACCCTTAACCTAAATAAATAAAGTTTTGATGAAGTATGATGAAATTATGATCAAAGGTGTAGGAAACATGCATACTTCATGGTATTTTAGTTAGTAAGCGACCTTGACCTTGAATTCGGAACAGAACCAAAAAAACAACAAGTTGTTCTGAAAAAAAAGTCAAAAATGTGAAAATTTTACATCAACAGATGATATTGTATAGTTATAGACAAAATATTATTTCACCTATGTGATGGCTCTTCAGTCTTGTTACACACACACACACACACACACACACACACACACATACACACACACACACACACATTACGTAATATAGTTCCTGCAATGGACTCTCAGCAGCAGTGACAGTTCTTTTGCATGCTAATGCTTTTGTAGTATTGAACTCATGAACTTTTGAACCAAACAAATTATAACCAGAACAAAAGTGTCACTCAAACTGACCCTTGATTGATACAGTACATACACACAGACATTTCCCAAGGGTCTTTTGAAATTATATAGCATCAACCATACACACTTGACTTAAGGAGAATAATGAATGGTATGTCAAAGATGAAAGGTTAAAAGGTTAAAGGTTAAAAATAGGGCACTGCTAATGGGTGCATGATACGCCCGCGTCATGTTTTAATGTGGTCTACAAACCACATCCTTTCATATGACACCATCAAAACCTTTCCGACCCCGCCCATTTCCCCAACTCCAGGGGCCTAGCCTCAACTTTGAAACCCACATGCACAACTTCAAGCCACGCCCTTGCATATGACACCATCAAAAGTTTTGTTCCCCGTTTAGTTAAGGAGGAGAAGCCCAGACAAGCTTTTCAGGCCCCACACCTTTTCCCCCACCCCAGGGGCCTGACCCCAACTTTGAAACCCACATGCACAACTACAAGCCACATCCTTTCATATGACACCATCAAAACTTTTGTTCTCCCTTAACTTAACAAGGAGAAGCCAGGACAAGCTTTTCCCACCCCACCCATTTTTCTCCACCCCAGGGCCTGACCCCAACTTTGAAACCCACATGCACAACTACAAGCCACATCCTTTCATATGACACCATCGAAAGTTTTGTTCCCCCTTTAGTTACGGAGTAGAAGTCCGTAAAACCTTTCCGACCCTTCCCAATTTTACCCCACCCCAGAGGCCTGACCTCAGCTTTGAAACCAACATGCACAACTACAAGCCACATCCCTTCATATGACACCATCAAAACTTTTGTTCCCCCTTTAGATATGGAGAAGCCTGGACAAGCTTTTTCGACCCTACCCATTTTCCCCACCCCAGGGTCCTGACCCCAACTTTGAGACCCACATGCACAACTACAAGCCACACCCTTTCATATTACACCATCAAAAGTTTTGTTTCCCATTTAGTTAAAGAGGAGAAGCCCAGACAAGCTTTTCCGGCTGCACCCAATTTCCCCCACCCCAGGGGTCTGACCCCAACTTTGAAACCCACATGCATAACTACAAGCCACATCCTTCCATATGACACCATCAAAAGTTTTGTTCACCCTTTAATTACGGAGTAGAAGCCCGGGAAACCTTTTCAACCCTGCCCATTTTCCCCCACCACAGGGGCCTGACCCCAACTTTGAAACCAACATGCACAACTACAAGCCACATCCTTTCATATGACACCATCAAAACTTTTGTTCCCCCTTTAGTTAAGGAGGAGAAGCCAGGACAAGGTTTTTTTACCCCACCCATTTTCCCCCACCCCAGGGGCCTGACCCCAACTTTGAAACCGACATGCACAACTGCAAGCCACACCCTTTCATATTACACCATCAAAACTTTTGTTCCCTCTTCAGTTAAGGAGGAAAAGCCAGGACAAGCTTTTCCCATCCTGCCCATTTTCCCCCACCCCAGAGGCCTGACCCCAACTTTGAAACCCACATGCACAACTACAAGCCTCAGCCTTTCATATGACACCATCAAAAGTTTTGTTCCCCCTTCAGTTAAGGAGGAGAAGCCAGGACAAGCTTTTCCCACCCCGCTCCTTTTCCCCCACCCCAGGGGCCTGGCTCCAACTTTGAAACCCACATGCACAACTACAAGCCACATCCTTTCATATGACACCATCAAAAGTTTTGTTCCCCCTTTAGTTACGGAGTAGAGGCCCGGAAAACCTCTTCAACCCTGCCCATTTTCCCCCACCACAGGGGCCTGACCCCAACTTTGAAACCCGCATGCACAACTACAAGCCACATCCTTTCATATGACACCATCAAAACTTTTGTTCCCCCTTTAGTTAAGGAGGAGAAGCCAGGAAAGGTTTTTTTTACCCCACCCATTTTCCCCCACCCCAAGGGCCTGACCCCAACTTTGAAACCGACATGCACAACTACAAGCCACACCCTTTCATATTACACCATCAAAACTTTTGTTCCCTCTTCAGTTAAGGAGGAAAAGCCAGGACAAGCTTTTCCCACCCTGCCCATTTTCCCCTATCCCAGAGGCCTGACCCCAGCTTTGAAACCCACATGCACAACTACAAGCCACACCCTTTCATATGACACCATCAAAAGTTTGTTCCCCCTTCAGTTAAGGAGGAGAAGCTGGTACAAGCTTTTACCGACCCGCTCCTTTTCCCCCACCCCAGGGGCCTGGCCCCAACTTTGAAACCAACATGCACAACTACAAGCCACATCCTTTCATATGACACCATCAAAAGTTTTGTTCCCCCTTTAGTTACGGAGTAGAAGCCCGGAAAACCTCTTCAACCCTGCCCATTTCCCCCACCCCAGGGGCCTGACCCCAACTTTGAAACCCACATGCACAACTACAAGCCACATACTTTCATATGACACCATCAAAACTTTTGTTCCCCCTTTAGTTAAGGAGGAGAAGCCAGGACAAGGTTTTTTTTACCCCATCCATTTTCCCCCACCCCAGGGGCCTGACCCCAACTTTGAAACCGACATGCACAACTACAAGCCACACCCTTTCATATTACACCATCAAAACTTTTGTTCCCTCTTCAGTTAAGGAGGAAAAGCCAGGACAAGCTTTTCCCACTCTCCCGATTTTCCCCTATCCCAGAGGCCTGACCCCAACTTTGAAACCCACATGCACAACTACAAGCCACACCCTTTCATATGACACCATCAAAAGTTTTGTTCCCCCTTCAGTTAAGGAGGAGAAGCTGGTACAAGCTTTTCCCACCCCGCTCCTTTTCCCCCACCCCAGGGGCCTGGCCCCAACTTTGAAACCAACATGTTCAACTACAAGCCACATCCTTTCATATGACACCATCAAAAGTTTTGTTCCCCCTTTAGTTAAGGAGGAGAAGCCCGAACAAGGATGGATGGACAGTCAGATGGACAGCCGGATGGACGGATGGACAGACAACAGCAGTATATCATAATACGCCCACATTTAATACGCCCACATTTTTAAATGCGGGCGTAAAAAATAGTTAAATGATGATAGGTAATCATTTGAAGTGCAAAGCAGACTCATATGGTAGGTAAGGTAAAGTTGCAACCAATCGACGACTTTGGCCATGGAATTATAGGTGTTGTTTGACAGAATATGATATTGCGTCAGTAAAAATATACATAGTTGGGTTATGGGCAGCAGTACGATCAAACTTTCATAACTCAAAGATCGAAAACTTCTGTAATCTCTAAGCAGTCCAAACAACCTTTTTTAAAATTTCGTTAACACTAATACGTAAACTTTGAACACTCAAACCTAAAGAAAATCTTAGTGAGTTTGAGGGAGAGAGGGACAGACAGATAGACAGTCAAAGAAAGACAGACAGGATTGGTACAACATACCCTCCACCCACACCTCAATATAGGAGGAGGAGGAGGAATGCCTAATGGAGGTAATCATTTACCAAACTTCATTATCTAATGTATTCACATTTTAGAAGGGATATTTCTTACTTTCAATGATGTTCTGTACCCTAATTTCATGGGATCTCTGTCCAGTTTCTGCTCGCTGAAGTTGGGACTGTAACTCCTGTATCCTTTTTGTATTTACTTGTTTTTCAGCTGTAAAAGTATAACACATGGGTAGACAAGATAGACTGTCAACTGAATATGTACTACAAAAGTATCATTGTCAATTAATATAAGTAAATAAAATGTTTATCCACAAAGAAACAATAAACAAGCTGTGTTTGTGAAATACCAGTGTCCTCGGTGGCAACAAAGTCCAAAAAGTAATTCTTGGCATGAAGGTCACTGTAAAGGTCAAAAGGGCATCCACCTTGGTGTCATTTGAAAGGGCTTCATTAGCTGAGTAAGCATGTCAAATATGAAGTCTTTATCCCTCACAGTTCAAAAGTTATTGTCAAGGTTAAAGTTGAAAACAGACAAACAGACAGACAGACCAGGAACATAAAAACTAGAAACTTTCAATGTCCACAAAATTTCAGCCACTTGGCCTTAATGAAATGGAAACAAATAAATAACAAAATCTCTAATTGAAATCCATATCTGCTGGACAAATCAGTCTAGCGCGAAGACAACAGTTTTTTTTTTACTTTTACTTAAGACCAACACAAAATGTGCAGATTTATCACTAAAAATGAACCTACCTTCATTGGACAGCTGCACTGCCTGTAGTCTGTTGATGTTCTGAATTTATAAATAAATAGGTGTTTACAAAAGTCATAGCATCAAGATAACAGAAAACATCAGACTTCTAGCAGAAAGACCAAAGAGGTAGAAATTCTACCAGAGGCCCTAACCAGACTTCAACTCTACTGGTCATGATCATATGACCTGACAAGACTAAAATTCTAACGATTATAATCAGAGGTCCTGACAACTTACTCTACTGGACCTAACTATACTCCATGACAAGTTTAATTGTCTTGCTGCTCTACCACTGACCCCACTAAAATTCATTGCAGGCAGTGTAACAATAAAGTTACTTACATCTCTCAGATCCTCATATTGTCTGTTATCCTTCATAATATCAGCCAGGGCCTGTAATTCTGTGGGATCAATGACTCTTTCCTTTAACCTCTTCAAAGCTGCAGTGGTATCATTAAAGCATGTTGGCGACACAAATTGTGACAGATTGCTGAGAGCTTGTGACACCGTTGACCAGACTGTTTGGAAGGTAGCACTGTCCAGACAGGCACTGTTTGCATGTATCAGGTCGTTCCTGACAGTACGGATGGTGTCTACGTCTGTCAAGGACATACCTGGAAGCAGATTCCTTAAGATGACGCAACATAACGTCACGTCCATAACCCCGGATGTCACGCCCGGTATCGCTTTGTAATAGCATGGACATTCTCCTTGTGGTCTGTGGGGTAATGGTGCTGGAACTCTGATGTACAGTAAGTCCCACTGATGTTTGGTGAGAATTGTACGATTGCTTACATTCCCACAACAGCAATTCCTGAATAGTAGATGGAACAAACTGTGGATCTTTGAATTCAAGGCATCTTCAAAGTCACGATAGGTAGCTACTGTACATTGGTTGTCTATGACTTGTCTCAAGACAATCGGTCCGATGTTGAGAACAAGTAATGACATTCGTCCATACCGGCTCTCATCCTCAGCTGACGCCATCCTGCGACAACAATATGAAATTAAAGTTAAATTACTGAACATATTTCAAACTAGGATAGTAATCACGGATGACTCCTGTCACCCTGACCTTAAAGAAGAGGCCCAGGTCGGCCTAAATCACTGACCTGAGACATAGAAAATATTGCACATAATGACATTGAACAAGAATACATGTAAGTGGCCATTAGTCTCACTCTCCATATTTTAATAACCAAGTGGTATATATACCATTGTACCATTTTTAGACATGATGGCACCATCTGTTGACCAATTTGGATGAAATGTAAAAATTGATAGAAGACCTATACATCAAGTATACCATGTTTCATTCAAATCTTTCATGTGGTATAACAGCAGAAGTTAAAAATGTGAAGAATTATCCCTATACACCCTCATATGGAAGTCTTAAAAAATTCATAGAAAATCCAAAAATTGAGATATTGACAAAATTCTTTCAAAATAACATTCCTTACCATAATCATGATCAAAATGGTCCAAAAGAAATCATCATTATCAATTAACTAGGAAATATGACACTTTTCTGCATTGAAATCACCAAGTCCAAACAAATGTCGAAAAAATTTTGTAATGGAACCAAAATAACAACACTTCTTCACACATCTGTCTACATCATTCCTATGCATTGAGCCTTCTCCTCAGGTGAACTAATAAAAACTGTGAAATGACAAGACATCTTCACTCATCCCTATGATCACAGTAGTTCATAAGAAATCATCATTATCAATTAACTAGGAAATATGACACTTTTCTCATTGAAATCACCAAGTCCAAACAAATGCCGAAAAAAAATTCTAAAATTTGATTTTGGAAGGGAACCAAAATGACAATATGTCTTCACTCATCCCTTTAGATCATTTCTATACATTTTGTTTGTCTCTGTATACAGTATATGAAGAAGAAGATTGTCAAAGGAGGGTACTTTTTGTGACCTACTTTGGAATGTGGTGATGCTACCTGTAAAGAGGTCTGGACGAAAACAACATAATATGAAGGGGATCATAAGTGATTTATTTTTACTAAGATTTATTGAAATCCTTCGAACAGTTTTGCAGAAAAAGTTTAAAATGTGAAAAATGTCCAACCCCCCTTTTTTATTGGAAGTCTTAAAACACTTTTCTGCATTGAAATTACTGAGTCAAAAAAAATGTCGAAAAAAGGTCAAAATTTTGATTTCGGAATGGAACCAAAAATAACAACACTGCTTCACACATCTGTCTACATAATTCCTTCGCATTGAGCCTTCTCCTCAGGTGAATCAATAAAAACTGTGAAGTTGTCCCTGGACAAGTCGATTTGACCGTAGTCCGGATACAAAAAAGTACGAATAAAAAATCATTTCATAAAACATGTTGTTATACATTTGTAGTTTGAAATATGTTATTTTTATTATTATATGAAATGTGCGAAAAACATTTCAAAATGTGAAAATTAAGAGAAAAGAAAAGAGACGAAGAAGTCGGTAATTACATGTACACACGTTGGTCAACACCATTCGGACATCCTCGACCTTTACGTAGGTACAAGTTCCGAATGGGTCAACACGAGGGTTTATCGTGAACATAAATTCATACACTGTCGTTTTCGCCTTGGCGGGGGAGGGGACGTTTTATAAAAGAATTCACACGACTGTGGTCAAAACTTATCTTTAAGAAAAGACTCTTACAATGAATCGATTAAATCATCACAGCTGTCCTCGCTAGAATAGACAAACGTTGACACAGACGTCGCGCTATTTGATCATGAGCCAAGCACCTTATCCACTAGGCCACATTGGCGTCACCCGGTCTAAAGAAGAAATTTGTCAAAGGAAGGTACCATCTCGGCCTCTGTGACCTACTTTTGCTTGTGGTTGTGCCAAATGGTGATGGATTGGGACAAAAAACAACAAGACTTGTAGGGGACCATGAGTACTTTATTCCTATCAAGCTTCATGGAAATCTCATCCGCAGTTCTTGAGATGAAAATGTGAAAAGTTTACGACAGACGCACAGACAATGGACAACATGCTATGACCAGGTTGGGCACTTCCCTCTAAAGAGAGACATTCCCTGTTTAGAGAGACATTTTGCTAGCATTTAAAAAAAATGTCTCCCTAAAGAGAGATGTTTTCATTCTTAATGCATGAATTCCCAAGAACTAAAAATCAAAATTTGTAATTTTGACCTGAAACTTAAAATCGCACATCTACATTACATACTGAACAATATTTACAAAAGGTGTTGACCTGTAGGAAGTACAATTTTTGAGTTTGATGATGTAAAACTTCTGCAGTTATAAACACAAAAACGATTGATAGAAATTCCAAACATTCTTTACAAATATAGTTTAGGACTTTGTAAAGATGTGCGCTTTTAATTTTCAAATCAAAATTCCAAAATTTTGATTTTTAGTATTAAGGAACTCATGCATTAAGCTGGAAAAATCCCTCTTTAGCGGAACAATTTTTAAAATGCTAATGAAATATCTCTCTAAACTGGGAATATTTCAGTTTAGAGGGATGTGCTTAACCTGATGATTAGCTCACCTGAGCCTTTGGCTCAGGTGAACTAAAAACAAAACATCAACAGCACTTCTTTACACATCACATCAGAACAAGTGGAAAATGTGGAGAGTTAATGTTTATAACGGTGGACGGCACCCTACGGTTGTCATTTGAGACCATATGACACGGCAAGTACTGGCTAAAATTAAAAATTTCATTATTCATCAAATAACAGAGTGATTTCCAAATTCAAAGATCCACATGCCCCCTATTATCCTCTTGGGAAGGGAAAGATGAATATAAAATATTAAAAAATATGTCATTTTTAGTCCAAATTTTAATGATGTATCATTTTTAAACTAAAAATGTTAAAAATATATACTGATTACCGTATCATATTTACATAGCACAGCACCTTAACTCTACTGCAGTATCTATGCACATTTTCTACATACCTTTTCTCTTATAAAAAAAGTTCTAAAACATCTCTGTATTCTTTCATTTCTTCAAAGTACATATCTGCCGTTCTGTTAGTTCATGGGTTGGAAATCATCAACATTTACTTCCCTGCGTCCTGTCATGGCAGTAACAAAAGGTATAATGGCGATACTCAATGGGTGTTGCCTATCTAAAGTCATCACGTGATGCGAGAACTGACCTTATACTTCCTGTTTACAACCTTTATATCTTGTACTTCTTCCTCATTCTATAACTGAGAAGTTGCTGGCAAGTTTACATTTTCATCACTGGCGGATTTAGAGGGGGTTGCAACAACCCCTCACCCCCTCCCCTTTTGGGTGGCAAAACTTTACGAAAAAGGTCCATTTTAGGGCTGCAACCTCCCTCCCTTTCCAGACCGAATAGTGCAAAACATTAGTCATGGGAGACTGTAAGTTGCAACACCCCTTTCAAAAAATTATAGATCCGATTGGCACCTTCCTGTTTTTAATCAACAAAAAAATGTATTATTTCATTTCTTCTGAATATATACCTGCGTTTCTACTTCGTTAAGGGTTAGAAATGACCATTGTCAGCTTCCCTGTCATGGCAGCTATTCAAGGAAGAAATAGTCTAATAGATGAATAGATGATCTAGAGGGGTATCACTCAAGGAAGCGCAGACTGCTAGCCTACGAGACACAATTCACACGCATTTCTTTTCTTAATATGACAAAGAAACTATTTTTGGTATTCTTTCATCTTCTTTAACACACACGTCATTACAAAATAACCCCATCACCATTCGTAATTTTACAGAATCTTTTTACAAGGCGTCATAATCATGCCTAAAAATAGGGCACTGCTAACGGGTGCATGATACGCCCGAATCATGTTTTAATGTGGTCTACAAGCCACATCCTTTCATATGACACCATCAAAAATTTTATTCTTCCTTTTGTTAAGGAGGAGAAGCACGGACAAATTTTTCCGACCTCATCCATTTTCCCCCACCCCAGGGGCCTGACCCCCAACTTTGAAACCCACATGCACAACTTCAAGCCACATCCTTTCATGTGACACCATCGAAAGCCTTTTCCCCCCTTTAGTTAAAGAGGAGAAGCCCAGACAAGCTTTTCCGACCCCTCCCATTTTCCCCCACCCCAGGGGCCTGACCCCAACTTTGAAACCCACATGCACAACTACAAGTCACACCCTTTCATATGACACCATCAAAAGTTTTCTTCCCCCTTAATTTAAGGAGGAGAAGCCCGGACAAGGATGGACGGACGGACGGACGACAGCGGTATAGCATTATACGCCCGCATTTTTAAATGCGGGCGTATAAAAATGGAGGAAAGGGGGATAACAATGAATATTTCAGCCGGGGCCACTTTGGTCCGAAGCTTCGCCCTGATGAGGAGGCAAATGCAAAACCCACCCACACCCGTCCCCTGTGGAATCTGCTGACGTCCAACAAAATCAGATTTAAACATTTGACTGTGGATTCCGATCTCGCAGCAAGTTTAGTCTGATCGAAATAATTCGTGTGTGAGGAAACTGTGACTTTGTGAAAAACGAAAAAGAGTCCGAAACATAAATCCCATGTTCTACATCCATTGAGTTAGACAGTAAAGGCGATCCATACGTTCTATTTACAGACGCGGATCTAGAACCATCCCCACCCCCACCTCTCTCTCTCTCTCTCTCTCTCTCAGTTCATTAGTCACGTATACATATCAAGGACACAATATATGCTACTTCAGCTGAAATTCAAGAGAGAGAAGTGCGCCTACGCATTAATGATATTCTACTTTGCACAATAGTTGAACTTTAGTTAAAGTGTCGAATTTCCTTCCTTATTCAGACCTGAGCAATTTTTGTACTGAGTAGATGACAGCAACGGAACTGAGAGGCGGAACCACGTTTAGCCATTATGGAGTTAGGAGGGGGGCGAGATCATGCGTAGGATCTTAGTAACGTTTAGGTCTCCATCAGGAATGGGACAGAGCCTTTGTGAGGGCAGCTCCTGTATTTTTGCGGTTTCAAGGCCTACATATGCGCAATTTCACCGTTCTAAGTAGGTAACAAATTTGCCTGTAATCGAAGCTATATGACTTCTCCATACCTTGTTTTTCGTGTACTTGTGGTGGATTCTGCAGTACAGCTGCCTCAGATCTCTGTTACATCGCAAAATCCATCATCATTTCTTGCCTTTTCTCACATACATAAATTCCTAGGTACAAAGTCCTCATCAAAAAGGTGTCCGATACAGAGGTCATGAATCTAAAGTCTCTGTGATAAATGTGTTCTATTCAAGACAGAAAGGTCCAAGGTACAATGTTTCTGTGAAAGGTATCCCTTTCCATATTGGAAGCCCCTTGTTCTAATGTCTCCCTATTCCAGACTGAAAGGTCCTGGTTTCAAAATCTCCTTGATAAAGGTGTCCTGTTCCAGAAAAGAAAGGTCCTCGGTAGAAATTCTCCGTGATAAAGGTGTCCTATCTCAAATAGAAAGGTCCTGGTTCTAAAGTCTTTGAGAGAGGATTCCTGTTCCAGATATAAAGGTCCTGATTCTATTGTCTCCGTGATAATGATTGTCCTATGCTAGATAGAAAGGTCCTGGTTCAAAAGTCTCCGTGACAAAGGTGTTCTCTTCAAAATGGTAAGATTCTGTTTCTAAACTCTCGGTGATAAATATGTCAAGTTCCAGATAGAAAAGTCAAAGGTACAAAGTTTCCGTGATAAGCTGTCCTATCTCAGATAGCAATGTCCTGATTCTAAAGTCTCCGTGATAAAAGTGTTGTATTCCACACAGAAAGGTCTTAGGTACGCCGTCTCGATGAAAAGGTATCCTTTTCCATGTCGGATGGTCCTGGTTCTAAGGTCTCCAAAATAAAGGTGTCCTATTCCAGACAGAAAAGTCCTGGTTCAAAAGTTTCCGTGAAAAAAAGTGTCCGACTCCAGATAGAAAGGTCCTAGTTCTAAAGTCTCAGTGATAAAGATGTTCTATGCTAGATAGGAAAGTCCTGGTTTTTAAGTAAAAGTTGGAGTCTCGTTTGTATACACAAACGAAATGGTAAAGAACCATTTTTCCTTCAGACGTTGACACGTAAAAAGGTCATCAATACTATTAGCGAGTCCTCACATCTGACAAATATAGAGCAACGGACCAGGTATATTGGTAAATTTTAAGACGGGTAGCGGCGTCACCCCATCCCTTTTTGAAATCTATCAAGTATAGATTGTTTTAAGTGCAATGTATACACCACAAATATTAAAAAAAACAATAACACATATCTCCACATATTTAATCAACGATATTACACACATAATAAGATTGACCGCATTTTTCTCGTAAACACAATATACCAAAAATGTTCAATGTCATAAAGATGTGATTTTCGATCTTGCAGAGAGGGAAAATAGATTCGTTATTCAGGTGAAAAGAAGACACAGAAAGCCAAACCACAAAGTCGAGATGACCAGGCCAGGAAGTAATCCATAAACATGTATATTGGGCTCCAACCGATGGTGTTTTTTATCTGATAAAAACGATTTACCTTATTACAACGCCTTCCCCCTTTATTTTCATTTATCATATCAATATTAAGATTCTAAGATTCTGATTGGTTGATTATGAACCACTAAAATGACGTATGACTCAAAAATACACAACATGATAACTAATGACCGGATAATTAATATTAATGACCGCCAAATATGACAGACGTAGAAATGTAATATGGCGTGGATCGCACACTTCAGATACAGACTATAAATACAATTCATCTGTAACTATGAAATGGACTATAGCTGCTGTGATAACTTGTTTGCTTACATGTACGTGTACATTTACATATAAAGTGAAGTACAAGCAACATAAGTTTTGGATAACAAAAATTATGTTTGAATTGTTGGATTTAATTACTCTAGACTAATTCCTGTTTTACAGAAATTTACTTTTAAGATGAGATTTGATTTTATTTGGGTTTTTTTTCTTGTTATTACATGTTGTATTTGTTGAATAAACTTTACCATGATTATCTTATTGGTTTATAGACCACCGAGAGTGCCATATTGACCTCATATTTCACTAAATGTTCTTAATATATAAAATTTCCGTATAATAAAACAATTGATTTCACCCTATGAGGTCAATATGGCAAATCAATGACCTTTGCCATCAGACTGAAGAACAGCATGTAACATGAATATTTCACTAAATATTTTTGATAAATAAAATTTCCGTATAATAAAAACAATTAATTACACCCTGTGAGGTCAATATGGTAATCGATTACCCTCGACCTTGCATTCTTACGGCCAGGTCAAACCACCTCGAGTACAAGGTCTTGGGTCATCAACTTGCCATATTGACCTCATAGGGAGTAATTAATTGTATATTAAGACCTTGGTCCACCCTACAGGCCGTCACCTTATAGGTAAACAATCCTGGTCTGATGTGCGAGTCCAGTGTCACTATGACTTGAATGACATCTAACACACGGAGTGCAGTGTCTGTAACACACTGGGCCAAGAGCCATTATGACTTGAATGGCAGATGTAACACACTGGGTAAAGTGCTACTGTCTTTAATGACAAATGAAAATGAGTCTGGTTTTACTCTGAATTGAATAGCAATTGTAACACACCGAACACACTGAGTCAAGCCGGTGTGGCCTAGTGGATAAGGTGCTCGGCTCGTGACCGAGGGGGTCCGGTGTTATATAATAGTTTTTCCCCCTAGCCATTTTCCCCTCGGAAAAATGGCTATATAGTAGTTTTCCCCCCGGAAAGATGACTATATAGTAATTTTTCCCCGGGGGAAATTTGGCTATATAGCCATCCCCTCCTCTTATAGCCATTTCCCCCCTGGGAAAACTACTATATAGCGACTTTTCCCCCCAATTTGAAATTCCGGATTTTCTTTTCACACATACATGTAAGTAAATTCAGCTCGTTACTTTATTAACAATGAAAAGAGAGGTTTCTGTTTAAAATAGAGATATCTCGACTTTTGTTGTATCACTTCAGTTTAGAGATATCTCTTAAATAGAAATGTCTTCAGCTTTAATCTCTTTTTCAAATACAGATATATATATTTGGAATAGAAATATATCTACTAGAATATCGAAATATCTTTATTTAATCCGCGAAACCTGTATATATACTTAGTGGGAAAAAAAACAGCAGTTTGTATTTATGTCCCCAGAATCAAATTCGGGGGCATCTAGTTTTTCACCTGTCTGTGACTCGGACACAGTGGAAATCATTAACTATATTGTTTGCTCAAAAGGTGTAAAGGTTTGAAACTTCACATATAGATTCCTTGTGATGAGACCTCTCATTTTGGACCATGACTTTTGACCTAGTGATCTTGACCTTCGAGCTTGATTACTTTTCAAAAACTTTAACCTTTGCATTATCTTTTGTATTAAAAGGTTTAAGGCTTTGAAATTTTGCATATAGATTCCTTGTAATGAGACATATCACCTTTGCTATATCTTTTGTACTAAAAGGTGCAGGGCTTCGACACTGTACCTTAACATTTGTCATATCTTTCCAACCGTTACAGGTAGGACATTCATTTCTCACATATATTTCTTAGATGAGTCTAGTAGAGTCTGGCAATCTTAAAGCAATAAGATATCGGGATCAGGTCTTGGGACCACACGCTCTTGCTCTTATCCATAAATGTAACAGGACAACGCGAGGTCCCATGTTGCTAGGATTTGTCGTGAATTTCTGATTCGCATCAGCGCTCCACTTTTTGATTGGCCATTATACAGTCCAGTCGCCAAAGATTCCATGCAGCGGATTCAAAAGAGAAGTTAAAAATGCATCAACCAAGTCCTTGGCGGTCATATTCGTTAAGAGATCGGATAGAAAATTGCAATCTGGTAGAATGAACGACCTGTACACGCAAATAAACCACCATGAAATAATAATAATAATATATATATATAATAATATATATATAAAATTGTACACGTTTAAAACTAAACACTTGGCAGTATATAGAAACCCCTTAACCATAACACCATCGGTGTGATCCACAAACTATTACGGTACTACATTTGTATTTCAAATGTTATATCTAATGTATACAAAAAGAACGAGCACGTATAAATCCAAACCGTAACGTAAAGGGGGAATACTACTTTGGCGGAAAGACTACTGTACAGTAGTTTTTCCGCCATGGGGGAAGTCTACTATATAGCCATTTTCCGGGGGGAAAACTACTATATAACACCGGTTCGACTATTGCCCTGGGCACACCGGTGTTCTGTCTTTCGAATGAGACAGTATAAACCGAGGTCCCGTGTCACGGTAGGCGTGGCACATAAAAGATCCCTCACTGCTTCGGGTGGGTCCGTTGCAAAGGTCAAATTTCTATGCAAAATATTAGATGCCATCGCCATATCCATAAAATAATCGTGGAGTGGCGTAAAACAATAGTCAATTAATCAATCAACAATCACACTGAGTCCAGTGTCACTTGGATTTGAAAGACAGATGAAACACTGAGTCAAGTGTTGTTATGACCTGAATGACAGAAGTAACATACTGAATCCAGTGCATCTATAACGTGAATGAAAGATATGACACACTGAGTCTAGTGTCAATTATGACATGAATGACAGATATGTATTATTATGACTTGAATAACAGATATGACACTGAGTCCATTGCTATTATACCTTCAATGAGATTATGACAGATGTGACAAACTGACTCAAGTGGCACTATGACCTGAATGAAAGATGTGACATACTGAGTCCAGTGTCACTATAACAAGAATGACAGATGTGACACACTAATAACAATAATTATTACTTGAATGACAGATTAACACACTAAATACAGTTCCGCTGTGACTTGAACGACAGATGTCACATACTGTGCCCAATGTCACAATGACTGGAGTGACAAATATAACACACCGAGTTCAGTGCTTCTATGACAGAATTGACATTCACACCCAATTCGCTCTTACTATCAAAGGTTGAAACACACAAAATCTAAGGTCATTGTAGGAGTGACAGGCTGTAGCAAACTGAGTCCAGTTTCACTATGACAACAAGAGCAACGCCTAGCGCGGCATAATGCGCTCATCGCTTAGCTTGATGGGGATCGATTTGAATGAATAGCCAAGTTACAATCCAATACCTTGAAACACTGCATAAAGAAATCAGGAAAACTGTGAAATCCTTTAAAAATTTCTAAGTTCAAGGGCCACAACTCTGGAAAAACGAAAGCAATCATACCCAAATGCGAATTGGTACTGACCCTCTTTGATATAAAGTTATAGTTTTAATCCAAAACCTATAAAGACTCCAGAAAAAAGTCCGGGAAATTGTAAAATCCTTGAAAATTTCTAAGTTCAAGGGCCGTAGCTCTGGCAAACCCAAAGCAATCATACCCAAATGCAAACTGGCACTGACCCTTATTGATATAAAGTTATATACGAAGTTTTAATCCAATACCTATAAAGACTGCAGAAAAAAAGTCCGGAAAACTGTAAAATCCTTGAAAATTTCTAGGTACAAGGGCCGTAACTCTGGCAAACCAAAGCCAGCATACCCAAATGCAAACTGGCATGACTCTTACTGATATAAAGTTATATACGAAGTTTTAATCCAATACCTTTAAAGACTGCAGAAAAAAAGTCCGGAAAACTGTAAAGTCGTTGAAAATTTCTAAGTTCAAGGGCCATAACTCTGGAAGACACAAAGCAATCATGCCCAATTGGAAACTGATATTGACCCTTGTTGATATAAAGTTATATACTAAGTTTTAATTCAATATCTTTAAAGACTGCCACAAAAGTCCGGAAAACTGTAAAATACTTGAAGGGCCGTAACTCTGGCAAAACCAAGGCAATCACATTAAAATGCGAACTGGTACTGACCCTCGTTGATATAAAATTATATACCAAGTTTCAATCCAATATCTTGAAACGCTGCAGAAAAAGTCCGTAAAACATGACCCCGAACGGACGGACGGATGGACAACGCCATAACATAATACGTCCCTTCTTCTGACGGGCGTATAAAAAGGACAGCTGTTACAAATGTAATTCATTGTCATCATGACAGGGCTACAGTTTGTATAAACACTATATGCAGTTGTTATTTCGAATGGAGTAACAGGTTATATCACATGATTATATAACTAATAAACGTTTCTGTTCAGTACTGAATAAATGTTCAATGTGACACTGGTGACTGGTTGTGTCACACAAAGTCCAGTGCTGTAAGCACTCGGCCTTTCTCTGCTTAATGTAGTACATGGCTATTTATATAAACCCAAACTTCTGTTCAGTACTAAATGTATCTTCAGATAATGAATTCGCAACAGTTTGATATTGCATTTGCAACTTTCCATACAACGTTATGCAGTAATCTTTAGTACGTATGTACACTGCTATTTATAGAGATGCCCAATTATGGTAACGTATCCACAACATACAAGAGCAAAGAAATCGAACAATGGAAAACACTGGAGCATTTCCGAAACCGAACAATAACCTCGTAAACAGTCGTCCTTCGTTGTAAACCGGACATGTCGTCACAAAAAATTCGCTAGCATGAATACTTAGCCGACTCTGCATTAAAGGAAGTTAAATAATTTTGAATAACTTAGAAAAAATCTCAGAACTATGGTAAAGAAATTACATATGGTCACCTGTGTTTTTACGACAGATCATACTGAGAAAGCCATTTTGGTGGTGGTAGTGGTTATGAGGGATGGGGGTTGTCGGTTGTCATGTGATCCCGAGTAGTACAAAGTATGCCAGTCGTTTTTGGTATTAGGTTATTATGGCCAACCGGCCAACCAGTGTATCAGAATTGCTATTATGACTTGAATGACACATGTAACACGCAGGGTCCTATGCCACCATGTCTTGAATGACGGTGGTAACACACAGAGTCCAGCTTCCCTATGTCTTGAATGACAGATGTAACACACCGATCCTGGTGTCACTATGAAATGAATAGTAGATGTAACACACCGAGTTCAGTGCCACTTTGATATGAATGACAGATGTTACACACTGGGTACAGAGTCATTATGATATGAATGCCAGATGTAACACACATAGTCCGGTGCAACTATGAATTGAAAAGCAGATGAAAAACACAAAACCCATTGCTATTATGACTTGAATGACAATTGTAACACACAGGGTCCAGTGGCACTAAGACCTGAATGACAGATGTGACATACTGGGTCTAGTGACACTAAGACTTGAATGACAAATTTGACAATGAGTCTAGTTACACTAAACTTGAATATCAGATGTAACACACTGTCTCCAGTGTCACTATGACAAAATCAACATCATGTTTCCCACCGAATTGTGTCGCTATGAACGGTTAAAACACCGAGTCCAGGGTCAATATGGAAAGAGTTACAGTTCCACGATGACAGTAAGAACAAATTATAACACGCCTAATTCAGTGTTCTGACAGATTGTACAAACCACTACAATTAGAGTAAGTTAGACATTAACATAAAATACAGAAGTAACTGGTGTCACATTACTATGGCAGTAACTATTTTCATATTTAAATATAGGTTGAAAATGATCAAATAGTTCTCAGACTGGCAATTAGAGCAACCAATGTCTCTTGCTTTGCAAATAGGGCGTTGCACATGTCTTTTCCAGAACAAGAGTATCAATAAAACTGATGGATACTACCCAAATGGCATTTATACTTATAATGTAGGAAACTGACGACTCAATCCATGTACTAAGATATCAGTAAAACTTATGGAGGCTCCAAAATGCACAGCAATAATGAAGGAAATGAATGACTCAGTATATAGGAAATCATTGTATTAATTGATGAGGATTTCAAATCTCAATGTATCAAATGGATATCCGATTGAGTCAAGTGATCGCAGTATCATAAACTAAAATGATTAAGCTTGACCTTGATTAGTTATGAAATAAAACTGTTTATCGTGAACATGACCTTTCAGAAATTACCTTGAGTAACCTTTGTCCAAACGCTCTTATCTTAAATAACATTTTTGATAATTATGATCATTTTTTTTATGAAGGTGTAGGAGATATAAGTACTTCATGGTGTCACTAGTAAATAAGTGACCTTGACGTTTCAGAAATGAACTCGAATGACCTTTTTCCAAAAGTCCTTAACCTATATAATATTTTGGTAAAGTATGTTCAAATTCTGATGAAAGGTATAGGAGATATGAGCTCAGACGGACGGACAGACAGCCACACGGACTTACAACCACTATATGCTCCCCCAAAAGTTTTTAGGGAGCATAAAAATTGTAAACCTAGGAAGTAGTAGTCTTTTAATTCAAAGGAAAAACATATTTACAGTCGTGTTTTGTTCATCGTTTTGATTAAATATTCAATCTAACCACTAGATTCTCTTCAAGATGTAAAGGTTTGATATACTGTTATTGTGGTAGTATTAACCTTGTATCCACAACGTTACTATATACCAACCCCTATAAGTAGAAACAAAACAATGGCAAGGTAAGTATATCTAGTGCTAATATATTGGCATAATATGACAGGTATAATTGTGTGCAAAAGTGAGCAACAATGAGTGTGGTGGCACCACATGATACCCCTGCCTTTGAGCAGATAATACAGATAAAACAATGTAACTGACACATACGCAGTTGTGTTAAGGCAATAAACAATTATACAATGTTGCAGAAAACCCGCCAAAACATAACATGACGTCATTGTGACGTCACTATGGCCCAGTGCATTATATGAAGCGGGAGACACTGCAAGAAAAACGCTGTAGTGCAAACTTTTCCTCAACTCTGTTGTATAATTTCACATAAACATTGTTCTATATCTATTTGAAATGCGTCTTGCTGGGCCTAACTTTTAGATTATAAAATATCAACAGAATTTCAATTTAATTAGACAATGTGTTATAAGACTAAACCATTCAACAATTCCATCGCAGTATTTATTCGCAATTACGCCTCTTAGAAGTTGGGCATAGCTATAAATATTATTACTAGGTTTCCATTTATTATTTACAAAAAAAATTCTATTACCAAATTGGGCAATATGCCCTTGCACTTGTTGTATGTTTGTTGTTAATACTACATGTGCTATATATAGCAGTCACGAGACTGCAAACAATTAGGGATAAAATGTTAATGTGTGAAAAAGTTAACTTATTAAACAATTTGCCTTTTTACCATTTTTGCACAAATAATTTATTATATTTCTTAAGCGTTTTCAATATGGACTATATAATGTCAATCACGTCCTGGAGTGCCTTAACGTTACTGCGTATGTTTCAATCAAATCCTTTCAATTACAGCAATCTTAAAAGTACATCTTTTTATGCATTTTGTTCTTTGTTCACACTTCATGGATGCCATATAGATACATTTTTAGCCATTTAAAAGAACAATACAGTAAGTTTGAAGTGGTGTACATTGTTTACACTTCTTACCATAATCAATTATTTTTCTTCAATGTATTTAAATGGGAGATGCGATAAATATACGAAAAAATAAGTATTACAAGAACCATCCAATTTCATAAAACAAGTTTTGTGATTCATACCAATCTTTAACAGTGATTATCTCTTTAATCTTTGAAAAATATTCACATGTTATGCAATTTCTTTCAATAAATTCTTTTTTAAGAACAAGATTTGTGTCACTGTCTCAAACTCTTAGAATTATCAATGAGGTATCTGTTTTCAAATGGAAAGATTCTGGTAATTTTACGTATTGAATGAAATTTAAGCGAAATATATACTCTTGTACAGGATTTCAGTTTTCAGTTTTAAAATTATATATCATATATGACGGGATGAGGTTAACATTTTCTTTCTTTTATGCATAATTTCAATCTGCTTTTCAATTATTCAATACATTTTTATGTTTCCAAATTTTCAGCCCTGAGTATAAGTTGTCGAATTGCATTGATAATGGCATCATAGGTTTAATTTTTAGTGCTTAAATTTTATACTGACTAAGAAATATGTACTTTTAATTTTCAATTATAAAATTAGAAAAAAGGAGTATCTTCCACATTCCTGACTCTGTCCATAGACTGATTTTTGGTTCTTCCTGGTCAGTTTGGCAAAATATCTCACCGCAGACCACAGATAAGTGGTACACAATTTTTATGTCTCTGAAGGTTCAATCTTGAGGATCACTAAAAATATCAATTGTTCATCTGGTGCATCAAATTACAACATGTATATTGAATATATAATACATATAGTCAGACATTTATTAATGGGGGTGGGGATGACACCTACCTACCGACCCATTTTTTTCAGGCATGTTAGGGGAAACAAGAACTTTTTTGGGGGGCTTTATACTTGTTGAAAAATGTTATACTCTACCTCAAATGGTTCCCTTACCCACAAAAGTTTACTCACTTAAGAATATTTTCATGTTTTGAGGTAACTAAAAAATCTCAACTGTTGGTATTAAAGGTATTAAAGCCACATTTAGAAAAATAATGGACATGCACCACTGGTTATTGTTCTTTTGTTTACTGAACTTTGCAGGCATTTTTCTTTGTGTAAAAATTGAGCAATTTAAAACTCAAATCTTGGATATGAATTTTAATTAAAAATCAGACGAACTCAACATTAAGAATTTTAGACACAGAATAACGTGTATTGAAGATTTAACCTCCTTAATCTAAAACAAATAACAAGAAATTTTCCATATCTTAGCTCAACAAAAAAATTATCAAGTGAAAAGAGACTGGAAATGTCGGTCATAATTACACAGCAATACATACATATTCAGCTTAATATCTGCAAGCACATTTAAAAAAAAAAATTCAGAAATAAATAAGCCATGTCTAAGGGCCCTAAACTCTGCTGAAAATGGGTCTATCCGCATGAAATTCAAACTTGACTTGTATCTTGCCTAATAAAATTATGTACCAAATATGAGCTCAGTATCTTAAACCATAATAAAAAAATGTCTGGAAAACTTATTATGATGGAATATCAGAATGGGCTACACATGATATGCCAGACCATTTTCATGGAAGGGCATAAAAAAGGTAGGAGTGAAGTGTTGCTGTGTTCATTTCATCTACCAGTAGATATATCCAATTCTAAACCGCAGTCGATGACAAGAAACACAACTCTGATTTAGGTATGAATAAAACTGAAGGCTTGCCAGGAATATTGCAAATACAGATTTTCTTTGTCTTTTCACAGAATTGTTTATATGGAAAGGTTTCAATTTCTTTGCTTATTTCAATTATGCAAAGAAAATATCTGTCAGAAAAGAAGATATTGAGTTTTGTTTTGTTTTTGCCTATACATGGCAATGAACAATGTCTAAATCAGTCAATCAATAAAACTGAAAAAACAAACTCAAAATTTTTCATTTGGTAATCACATAAAATGCCACTACGACAGTCTATGATAGAGAAAAAGAAACTAAGATAAGAAAAAACTGGTTCAGTTTTAAAGCAAATCTATCTTAAAACTGAATACGTATGATATGACTTTAATATAAATCTACATTTCTATGACCCAGCCATTTAGTGATGAAAGCATATATAAATAAATGTGCAAAATAATCTATTAACATTTCAATAATATTTGTAATACAAACAAAACTCACATATTACACATTGCTTTTGCTTAGATATTCTACTTAGTGCTAAAGGGTAATGCACTCGACTTTACAAAGCCGAACCCATATAAGGTATCCAAGATTTCCGCACGCTCATCGGCATCCATATAATCATATGGTCTGGTGTACATTATTGATGCTTTTGTTGTCTTTTCAACCATTCCTTTTGTCAGTATCTTTTCATAATGACTTTTCTTCACATATACATATGTGAAAATAACCTACAAAACAATGTAAAGTTTATTATATTTTTTTTATTTGCACTGCCATGTAACAAACATACAGCCCTGTTCTGATGCAAGGGGTCATAAATTTCTCACTATTTATAGGAAACACACTGTCTACGAAATACTAAAGAGTGAAGAAAGAATTGTACACCTTGGGGAACAATTGAATATCTCCACAAAGTATGGTGTATGGTATATTCTTATGATTTCTTGATATGTCATTATAGCTTTGTGTAATCATTGAGCATGATTATTCAAAATTTGTTATTGCAGATACCAAAGTCGTATCATTTTTTTTACAATCTTCAATCCTCACAGAAAATTGCATACAGTCACATTTTCCACAAGGCTGTAGAAATAAAGTATGTCTTAGATGCCATATTTCATTCCCCCCCCCACCTAAACATTGCTCACTACTTGAGAAGATTAAAGGAGCATAGTCCGATTGAAGTCGGGAAAAGTATGAAAAAAACGTAAACGGATTTCTTAAAGGCAATCGATTGCTAGTATATTATCTAAGATATGTGAAAAGTATCGTTACCAAAGTTGATGCCGTTAACGAGATATGCCTGTTTTAAATTTGCAACATAACCACGCCAACTCCTTGAATATTGATGAGGTTGGTCAGAGGAAATCACGTGACAATGAAACTCTTTACCCAATTTTAACCTTTGTTCCACTTTTCTTGTTTTCTTTCTCTCTTTTTTTTTTTTTTCTTTTTTTTTTTCTTTTTGCTTGGCCTCTGAGTTTGTGTATAATTATTTTCTACCACACTTTTGCTTTTCTCGTGCTCGTATTCCTCCATGTGAACCATTTTTGTTGTTTTCTACAGTGAATATTCGCGCACACGGAAGATTATGGACGGAGCATCGCCTTATTTGGGGAATTGATACCAACCGAATTTAATTCGACTCAATTACCTTTATTCTACGGAAACATTGAGGGATTTTAGTTTTAAATTTTGCAATTAACACAAAGTTTATAATTTATGTAATACAGGAAAAATAAGATATTGTCGTAATTTATCCTTTTCATGCTAAAATTTTCCATTCTCGGACTATGTCCCTTTAAGGGGTTTACACCATCTTGATTTTCAAAAGTACCAGAAAATAATCTAATTTAATTTTCCGTCAGAAAATACACATTTATAGCAACATTATAACAACTTTTCAAAAAATTCTCATTATGTAAAATTTCTATTGTTATGCATTGTTGATATACTTTCATGTTGTTTGTGATCTTATTTTATCTAGATTTACATGCTGTCTTCATTACCATAATGAAATCTGGTTTATGGTTAAAGGCAAAGAAATACTTTTATTGTAGCATAAGGTGTATGTATACCAAAAGCCTCTGCGGAAAAAGATGAAAATGTGAAAAATGTCCACCACCACTACTACCACCACCCCCTCCCTTCCAAACACCACCCTCTTTTTTTTCTTTTTTCTTTTTTGTTTTCTTTTGACAGTCTTAAAAAATTCATAAAAAATCCAAAAAGTGAGATGTTGAAAACATTCCTTAAGAATTATATTCTTTACTATAAAGATGATGAAAAGGAACCAAATTAAAGCATCACTATGATTAAAGGGAAAAAATGAAACTTTTCTGAAAGCTTCCTCTGAAGGCATCGTACTGCTTTACCTGATAAATGAAATAGAGCATTGAAGCGTTCTCTGAAGGCATCGTACTGCTTTATCTCGTAAATAAAATAGAACATTAAGGCTTCCTCTGAAGGCAACGTACTGCTTTACCTATTAAATAAAATAGAGGATTAAAGCTTCCTCTGAAGGCATCATACTGCTTTACCTGATAAATAAAACAGAGCATTAAAGCTTCCTCTGAAGGCATCATACTGCTTTACCTGATAAATAAAATAGAGCATTAAAGCTTCCTCTGAAGGCAACGTACTGCTTTACCTGATAAATAAAATAGAGCATTAAAGCTTCCTCTGAAGGCAACGTACTGCTTTACCTGGTGTATAAAATAGAGGATTAAAGCTTCCACTGAAGGCATCATACTGCTTTACCTGATAAATAAAATAAAGCATTAAAGCTTCCTCTGAAGGCATCATACTGCTTTACCTGATAAATAAAATAGAGGATTAAAGCTTCCCCTGAAGGCATCGTACTGCTTTACCTGATAAATAAAACAGAGCATTTAAGCTTCCTCTGGAGGCATTATACTGCTTTACCTGATAAATAAAATAGAGGATTAAAGCTTCCTCTGAAGGCATCATACTGCTTTACCTGATAAATAAAACAGAGCATTAAAGCTTCCTCTGGAGGCATTATACTGCTTTACCTGATAAATAAAATAGAGCATTAAAGCTTCCTCTGAAGGCATCATACTGCTTTACCTGATAAATAAAATAGAGCATTAAAGCTTCCTCTGAAGGCATCATACTGCTTTACCTGATAAATAAAATAGAGCATTAAAGCTTCCTCTGAAGGCATCATACTGCTTTACCTGATAAATAAAATAGAGCATTAAAGCTTCCTCTGGAGGCATCATACTGCTTTACCTGATAAATATAATAGAGGATTAAAGCTTCCTCTGAAGGCATCATACTGCTTTACCTGATAAATAAAATAGAGGATTAAAGCTTCCTCTGAAGGCATCATACTGCTTTACCTGATAAATAAAATAGAGCATTAAAGCTTCCTCTGAAGGCATCATACTGCTTTACCTGATAAATAAAGCAGAGCATTAAAGGGTCCTTTGAAGGCATCTGAGACTTTTACTATGTGTCTATTAGCTAGAGTTGCTCACTTTCGTTTTTGACATCTGAACAAAGGGCAATAACTGTGGAAAAAGTTAATCAACTCTGACCAAAGTAGAACTTGATCTGTAACTCTTCATGGAAAAGCTTCCTACCATGTTTCAGCTTGATATCTGTAAGCATGACCAAAAAAGGTGTGGGAAACTTATTTTGGACAAAGGGCAATAACTCTGATAAAAGTAAAAACAGGAGGCGTAAGGCTAATTTTTAATTAACTGACTTTACAAGTCAAGGTCAACATTTCCAAAATTGGGAATTTCTAACCAAAATTTGGGAATATTGAGACTATTAAGACCGAATATTAGTCTATGAGAAGGTACTGATAAATCCCTGCTGAAGTAGAGTAAACTAAACAAAAGTCGACAGATTACAACATATGGATGATGTACATTCTCAGTCTGATTAAAACTCAATCTATCACGCTTCTTAGTTTGATCATGTTCGCTGTGGTAGATCTCAACACACTCTGTAGCAGTTCATCTCAGATCGACCTTTGACACAGACCAATCAGTGTCCACTGCATGAAGCTACCTGGTCAGTTCCTTTTTCTTTCATCGCTGTCTATGATAATTCGAATTTAACCCACAAATTATGCACAATTTTCAAAATGAATCGGTTTTTCGAGGCATGCTGCCGTGAGATATGGACACAGCCATATTTGTTTACACACATTGACATGGAATTCCTTTCACTTGCCAGCTTCATGCAGCAGATGCTGATTGGTCAGTGTCAAAGGTCAGTCTGAGATGAACTGCTATGGAGTGTATTGAGATCTACCACATTGTAAAACTAAGAGGCGTGATAGACCGAGTTTTATTGAGATTGATACACCCTGTGATGATGATGATCAGAACCTTTTACACAGATGAGCTACAACACTCAACGAAAGTTAAATTCAAAGATGCATGACAGCTAGATGATTCGGTACCATAGGTCATGGGTTCGAGTCCCAGACAGGGAACTAATATAAGTGAAATATAGGGTGTCTTGTTAGCTTTAATGTCTTTGTGCTTTGTATGTTTGTCTAATTTGTCTTTATTTTCTACAGGTATTTCTTCGGAGATCCAAGGTCCATAGTACTCCTAGTTGTTTCACTGATTCTATTTGTGCTTTATATGTTTATTTCTCTTTCACTGATTGTATTCTTTCAGACGATTTCCTGCAGTTTTTTTCCATCCGAGTCTAGTATTTATACTTTCGATTCCATTTCATTTTAACCTTGAATCAGAAAAACACTGGCGGATTTAGAGGGGAGGGAGAGTTGCACAGGTTGCCTTTGGTCGGAAATTTTACCAAAAAAGGTTATTTTCGAACATTTTAGAGCTGCAACCCCCCCCCCCCCCTTTCCAGATAGAATAGTGCAAAACATTAGTCATGGGAGACTGCAACGCCCCCTCCCCTTTTCAAAAATTTCTAGATCTGTCAATTAAAAAAGTATAGCTTGACATCTGTCTATTAAAATAAGGACGATAAATAACACCAATCTGTTGACAAAAACACTTTTGTCATCAACATTTTTCCACAGGAGATAAAAATTGACCCAAATATTTTGGTGACCCTTGATGTTGATCTACTAATTAAGCTGAATTGGCCTAAAAACCTCAAATTTACACTTAAATTTTTACTTCCCATGTCTCTTAAACTGTTTGGTCTAGATTACTGAAATTTAGAGTCAAATGAAACATGCAAAGGAATGATTTACATAAGGTATTGTTTTTTGAACAATAAAACATGTCTCCCCTTCCTTATGGATGTGTTTCAGAATGGGCCATTACAAGTGGAAAAATGTGACTAGGATTTTAAAACATTATAGAAATATAACCTAAGATACCGGTACTCTGTAGAAATGAATGTACAGTAAAACATGCTTATAACGAAGTGCCAGGGACGACTAATTTTGATTCATTATAAATGTATTTTGTTACAACCGTTGCATTTATAATAAATTTTCTGACAAGGGATACTAAACCTGACTTTAAATTCAGGTTTAAAATTTTTGACACAGTTCATATACAATGTTGTCATTTGTAAGGGCTTCATTAGTTGAGTACACATGTCAAATATAAAGCCTCTTCCCTCACGAATCAAAAGTTATAGCCAAGGTTGAAGTTGACAACAGACAGACAGGACAAAAACAATATGCCCTGGATCTATCAATCTGGGGTCATACAAATAAACAGATTTTGAAGCAAATGAGGGACGTAATTGAAAATCGAAGTTCATAACCTTGTTTTCATATAAATAGGATCTAGAATGAACTTTCATTTTATACGGTATCTATGAAGCGAGCTGTTTGTTTTATACAGTATCCCTGAGTCTTGGCGAGGGGATATAAAACGCACAACGAGTTTCGTAAATACCGTATGAAATGAAAATTCATTTCAGATTCTTTTTATCACATGTTTACACTCAGTTTACAGGTATTTACTTCGTCAAACACCGGCTTGACAGTCACAATTCTTTTCCACGCTATGACGTCACCTATGCCAAAAATGAATTTATGACATAGCAATTTTTCACTGCATAAACAGCAAAACGTGATAACATAGTATATGTCAAAATAATCAAATGAGCTTGGTGTATACGAGCATAACAGCAGGCCTCACGTTTAGGAGTGGCAAAATAATGTCATACTGATACTTACTATGGATAAAGTAAACAAATTTTGGAGAATCCCATAAAAAGATATGCATATTTTCCCTCTCTCTGAAATGGTTTCCACCACCTGGTAAACAGCATGGAAAAATACTTCCAAAACTCTAATAGATTCATCCTCCCGACAGAGTATGCTTGTATGCTGTAAGATAAAGTAGAGGCCCTTTAGATACATGTAGGTACATGTTAGATACATGTAGATACATGTTAGATACATGTAGGTACATGTATGTGTTAAATCAATGTCTTTTTATCAATCATCTTGAATTGTCTTTCTGTATATAACTTGCTGAGACTGACATTAACAGTTTGCAGTCTGTTTGTTCGGGACAAATACAATCCAAGATGGGACAAGTAAAATGTCAACAGAGTTGCACAATCCTCACACTAGTCAAAGTTTATCATATCTGGACTGCCTACATGTTAATTGACTAGAGCAATTAATATTGAGTGTAATTTTTGTATTCCATATACATTATGTTTGTTTTTATTTATTTTTGGTTTTTTTTTTATGTAAATGTTGTTTGTCATCTAACATTGATTTTCGCCATATTGTGGCTCTTGCTACTAAAGAATTGATTATCACATGGTTGACAGAAAGTTATATGACATTCAAAAATGGGGAAGGGAGCATTTATCCCTGCTTCCCCCTTCCCCTGGTGTCTTACGCGTGAATTAAACTAAAGTGACAAAGTTAAAAAGATTACCAAAACGCGTCAAAAATACGACTGCACCCATATATAACCCCACCCCACCTAGATAAGAAAACCACATTACCTTTGTCAGTTAACGCTCAGCTTAGGTCAGTCATCCTACTACCTAGGTCAGAAAAATCCCATACCTAGGTTAGTAAGACCTCCCAACCTAAGTCAGTAAAACCCCCTACTTAGTTCAGTAAGAACCTAGTTCAGTAACCACCACCCCATACCTAGGTCAGTAAGACCCATACCTAAGTCAGTATACCCCTATCTAGGTCAGTAAGAATATTGCCTTGGTCTCAACACCCCTACCTATGTCAGTAATACCTCCCTACCTAAGTCAGTCAGATTTGTTTAGTTTTCATATGCCCACATGTAAGGCGGGGCGTCTTTAGTATTTTTGGGTCTTTTTGCCTGCACTTCTTTCATATTATTACAAAACTAATGCTAATATTCAATTTGCGCCTACGTCTCTGGCCCCTTTTGGGGAGTATGGGAAGGGTGTCAAATTTCTTGGTTGGTTGGTTGATTGGGGTTTTACGTCGCTTTCAACAATATTTCAGTTATATCGCGACATGGAAGCAGGAGGTTACCCACCTCTTAAACATAGTGGCGCAACCCGGGAATCGGACAGATAAGCCTGGAATCAGTACTCAAATTGTATATCTCGAATAGGATTCATTGACAAACACTGATATTATCTAAACAAGTGATTTTGCATGGGGGTATACCCTTCGGGATTTATCGTAATTTCTCAGTATAATCTTATTTTTCGGTGTTTAGTTTTACCATGACTATTGTCTGAAATAAGAAAACCGGCAATTATTGATGTTAAGAAAATTTCATTTATGTATGCTTCTCCAGAGGACTAAAATGCTAATATTCATATATTTACATATTATATTATATTATATTATATTATATTATATTATATTATATTATATTATATTATATTATATTATATAAAGAATTGATTATCACATGGTTGACAGAAAGTTATATGACATTCAAAAATGGGGAAGGGAGCATTTATCCCTGCTTCCCCCTTCTCCTGGTGTCTTACGCGTGAACTAAACTAAAGTGACAAAGTTAAAAAGATTACCAAAACGCGTCAAAAATACGACTGCATCCATATATAACCCCACCCCACCTAGATAAGAAAACCACATTACCTTTGTCAGTTAACCCTCAGCTTAGGTCAGTCATCCTACTACCTAGGTCAGAAAAATCCCATACCTAGGTTAGTAAGACCTCCCAACCTAAGTCAGTAAAACCCCCTACTTAGTTCAGTAAGAACCTAGTTCAGTAACCACCACCCCATACCTAGGTCAGTAAGACCCATACCTAAGTTAGTATACCCCTATCTAGGTCAGTAAGAATATTGCCTTGGTCTCAACACCCCTACCTATGTCAGTAATACCTCCCTACCTAAGTCAGTCAGATTTGTTTAGTTTTCATATGCCCACATGTAAGGCGGGGCGTCTTTAGTATTTTTGGGTCTTTTTGCCTGCACTTCTTTCATATTATTACAAAACTAATGCTAATATTCAATTTGCGCCTGCGTCTCGGCCTCTTTTGGGGAGTATGGGAAGGGTGTCAAATTTCTTGGTTGGTTGGTTGATTGGGGTTTTACGTCGCTTTCAACAATATTTCAGTTATATCGCGACATGGAAGCAGGAGGTTACCCACCTCTTAAACATAGTGGCGCAACCCGGGAATCGGACAGATAAGCCTGGAATCAGTACTCAAATTGTATATCTCGAATAGGATTCATTGACAAACACTGATATTATCTAAACAAGTGATTTTGCATGGGGGTATACCCTTCGGGATTTATCGTAATTTTTCAGTATAATCTTATTTTCGGTGTTTAGTTTTACCATGACTATTGTCTGAAATAAGAAAACCGGCAATTATTGATGTTAAGAAAATTTCATTTATGTATGCTTCTCCAGAGGAGTAAAATGCTAATATCCATATATTTACATATTATATTATATTATATTATATTATATTATATTATATTATATTACATTACATTACATTATATTATATTATATTATATTATATTATATTATATTATATTATATTATATTATATTTATATATTTATTTATATTCATATATTCATATATTTACAGCAATACTAGTAATATACAACTGCAATTTCTTCCTCTTCTTTCGTTTTAATGAAGAATCGCATATACGGCACCATCCCGTGTGCGTGAATGGGAAGGGGGTCCATGTCAGTATCTGCAACTAAGAAGCTACTAAAAACATGCGCTGTAGGTCTTATGGCAATGATAATACTTATATAGTTTACCATAAAACCAGAGTTATACCGCATCATGCTTTCGGAATGTTTCGAACCTCTTCTCACTAAAGAATCGGGCATTATGTAAACTGGCGAAACCCATTAAACCGACAAAATATTAAGTTGATATAGATTCAGTTTTAACACGAAGGGAAACAAACAGTACACATTTTCGACATGCATAGACAGAGTTAGGCTAGAACGAAAGTTCTAGAATTTTTATGTAAATCAGTTTTATATGTTGGTAAGTGAGGGTCGTGTTAAGATTCAGGAACGTACCTCTTGGCTGACCTGACCGACACTATGAGATACCGAAGACAATGCTCTAGGATTTTATTTTCATTTCCACGGGAAGGTCAGGACCAAACATTTACTTTCCATTGAGAAATATTTTGTCAACATTTCATTCATTAAAATTCATGGTCTTCGGTTAGACGTTTAATTCAATACTATTCGTTGCTTCCGGTTCAACAGTTTTTCACTATAATTCAGGGTCTCTAGATCTGGTTCAGTGAGTTTCTGGTAAGATGGATTTTAAGCTTCAGTGAGTCCCAGGGTAAATTTAGTGGATCCCAACCTTCAGCGAGTTCCTGGGTACAGTGGATTTCAAACTTCAGTGAGTTCTTGTGTTCAGTGGTTTCCAGGCTTCAGTGAGTTCCTGGATACGGTGGATTTGCAGACTTCAGTGAGTTCCTCCTTGTAGTCTGGGTTCCAGTCTACAGTGAGTTCCTATGTACAGTGGATTGCAGACTTCATTAAGTTCTTGTGTACACTGTATTCCAACCTTCAGTGAGTGGAATTCAGGCTTCAGTGAGTTCCTGTGTACTGTGGATTCAGGCTTCAATGAGTTCCTGGACACTGTGGATTCCAGGTTTCAGTGTGTTTATGTGTACGGCGGATTTCACGCTTCAGTGAGTTCCTGTGAACGGTGAATTCCATGCTTTTTTGAGTTCCAGGGTATGGTGGATTGCAGTCTTCAGTGAGTTCCTCCTGGGTATTCTAGGTTCCACTCTACAGTGAGTTCATATGTACAGTGGATTCCTGACTTCAGTGAGTTCTTGTGTACAGTGGGTTCTACTGTCCACGCCACTCACTCGGGAAACTGGGAAATCTGGATTTTCAGTTATTCATCTTCAGAATAATTTCAAAAAGGCAAAACAGTGTGATAGATCTTGTTTAGTCGTAACTTTTGGTGTATGCTATATGTTTGTATGGAGAAGCGTTCATATTTTATAGAAAAAAATCAATTTTAGATAGGGCGATTTCCATATTAAATTTTGTCGTGACGTTGCCAAGTTTTGCATAGACTCAATGTTAAACATCGGTGACGTCAAGTCAAAATTAACATAGAAAACGCCCTATCTAAAATGATTTTTTCCCTAAAAAATACGAATGCTTCTTCGTAGAAACATATAACATGCACCAGAAGTTACGACTAAACAAGATCTGTCCATTGATATTAATTTTGTAAAACTATTGTAAAGATAAATAAGTGAAAATCCAGATTTTTCGGTTTACAAAGTGAGTGGCGCGGACAGTAGGCTTCAGTGAGTTCATATGTACAGTGGGTTCTAGGCTTCAGTGAGTTCCTGTGTACAGTGGATTTCAGACTTCAGTGAGTTCCTGTGTACAGTGGGTTCTAGGCTTCAGTGAGTTCCTGTGTACAGTGGAATGCTGACTTCAGTGAGTTCCTGTGTACAGTGGGTTCTAGGCTTCAGTGAGTTCATATGTACAGTGGGTTCTAGGCTTCAGTGAGTTCCTATGTACAGTGGGTTCTAGGCTTCAGTGAGTTCCTGTGTACAGTGGGTTCTAGGCTTCAGTGAGTTCATATGTACAGTGGATTGCAGACTTCAGTGAGTTCCTGTGTACAGTGGATTGCAGACTTCAGTGAGTTCCTGTGTATGGTACATTTCAGACGTCAGCGATGCCTCTCTGCAGTGGGTATAATAATGAAAATGAGGACGCTGCTCAGTGGGAATATAAATAAAAGGTTTCAGACACTGCAGTGGATGTAATATGATTAGTACTCAAAATGTACAAAAGGATAAGCCTGTTCTTTAAGATTACAAACATCGGACCTTCCTCTATTTCTTGCTCCCCGTTCTATCCCAGCATTTAGTATAAAATATATACTTGTTAGATCTAAACAGTATAACATTGTATATAGAGTTTACGTAGCGAGAGAAAACTACTTGTGATAAATCATGTATGGGAGCGGAACAAACCTATTAAGGTTATCACTGTATACACGTCTATATCACTTCCTTGTGAGTGCGCATGAGGAAAAGATGGAAAGTGTGAGTATATTTTTTAATATAAGCAAGGTTTGAGTCTCTATCCAGTTGGTATATAATTCAAAATTTTGGGTTTATGCATTTTGTATATTATTGTGAAGTATAGGTCTGTGTAGTTGGTATCTTATTCTGAAGTACAGGTCTGTGTAGTTGGTATGTTATTGTGAAGTATAGGTCTGTGTAATTAGTATATTATTCTGAAGTATAGGTCTGTGTAGTTGGTATGTTATTGTGAAGTATAGGTCTGTGTAGTTGGTATATTATTGTGAAGTATAGATCTGTGCAGTTGGTACATTATTGTGAAGTATAGGTCTGTGTGGTTGGTATATTATTGTGAAGTATAGGTCTGTGTAATTAGTATATTATTGTGAAGTATCGGTCTGTGTAGTTGGTATATTATTGTGAAGTATAGGTCTGTGTAGTTAGTATATTATTGTGAAGTATAGATCTGTGCAGTTGGTACATTATTGTGAAGTATAGGTCTGTGTAGTTGGTACATTATTGTGAAGTATCGGTCTGTGTAGTTGGTACATTATTGTGAAGTATAGGTCTGTGTAGTTGGTATCTTATTCTGAAGTATAGGTCTGTGTAATTGGTAAGTTATTGTGAAGTATAGATCTGTTTAGTTGGTATATTATTGTGTGAAGTATAGGTCTGTGTAGTTGGTATATTATTGTGAAGTATAGGTCTGTGTAGTTGGTATCTTATTCTGAAGTATAGATCTGTGTGGTTGGTATATTATTGTGAAGTATAGGTCTGTGTAATAAGTATGTTATTGTAAAGTATAGATCTGTGTGGTTGGTATATTATTGTGAAGTATAGGTCTGTGTAGTTGGTATATTATTGTGAAGTATAGGGATGTGTAATTAGTATATTATTGTGAAGTATAGGTCAGTGTAGTTGGTATATTATTGTGAAGTATAGGTCTGTGTAATTGGTATGTTATTCTGAAGTATAGGTCTGTATAGTTGGTATGTTATTGTGAAGTATAGGTCTTTATAGTTGGTATATTATTGTGAAGTATAGGTCTGTGTAGTTGGTATATTATTGTGAAGTATAGGTCTGTGCAGTTGGTATGTTATTGTGAAGTATAGGTCAGTGTAGTTGGTATATTATTGTGAAGTATAGGTCTGTGTAGTTGGTATGTTATTGTGAAGTATAGGTCTGTGTAATTAGTATATTATTGTGAAGTATCGGTCTGTGTAGTTGGTATATTATTGTGAAGTATAGGTCTGTGTAGTTGGTATATTATTGTGAAGTATAGATCTGTGCAGTTGGTACATTATTGTGAAGTATAGGTCTGTGTAGTTGGTACATTATTGTGAAGTATCGGTCTGTGTAGTTGGTACATTATTGTGAAGTATAGGTCTGTGTAGTTGGTATCTTATTCTGAAGTATAGGTCTGTGTAATTGGTAAGTTATTGTGAAGTATAGGTCTGTTTAGTTGGTATATTATTGTGAAGTATAGGTCTGTGTAGTTGGTATATTATTGTGAAGTATAGGTCTGTGTAGTTGGTATCTTATTCTGAAGTATATATCTGTGTGGTTGGTATATTATTGTGAAGTATAGGTCTGTGTAATTAGTATGTTATTGTAAAGTATAGATCTGTGTGGTTGGTATATTATTGTGAAGTATAGGTCTGTGTAGTTGGTATATTATTGTGACGTATAGGGATGTGTAATTAGTATATTATTGTGAAGTATAGGTCAGTGTAGTTGGTATATTATTGTGAAGTATAGGTCTGTGTAATTGGTATGTTATTCTGAAGTATAGGTCTGTGTAGTTGGTATGTTATTGTGAAGTATAGGTCTGTGTAGTTGGTATATTATTGTGAAGTATAGGTCTGTGTAATTGGTATGTTATTCTGAAGTATAGGTCTGTATAGTTGGTATGTTATTGTGAAGTATAGGTCTTTATAGTTGGTATATTATTGTGAAGTATAGGTCTGTGTAGTTGGTATATTATTGTGAAGTATAGGTCTGTGCAGTTGGTATGTTATTGTGAAGTATAGGTCAGTGTAGTTGGTATATTATTGTGAAGTATAGGTCTGTGTAGTTAGTATGTTATTGTGAAGTATAGGTCTGTGTAGTTGGTATGTTATTGTGAAGTATAGGTCTGTGTAGTTGGTATATTATTGTGAAGTATAGATCTGTGCAGTTGGTACATTATTGTGAAGTATAGGTCTGTGTGGTTGGTATATTATTGTGAAGTATAGGTCTGTGTAATTAGTATATTATTGTGAAGTATCGGTCTGTGTAGTTGGTATATTATTGTGAAGTATAGGTCTGTGTAGTTAGTATATTATTGTGAAGTATAGATCTGTGCAGTTGGTACATTATTGTGAAGTATAGGTCTGTGTAGTTGGTACATTATTGTGAAGTATCGGTCTGTGTAGTTGGTACATTATTGTGAAGTATAGGTCTGTGTAGTTGGTATCTTATTCTGAAGTATAGGTCTGTGTAATTGGTAAGTTATTGTGAAGTATAGATCTGTTTAGTTGGTATATTATTGTGTGAAGTATAGGTCTGTGTAGTTGGTATATTATTGTGAAGTATAGGTCTGTGTAGTTGGTATCTTATTCTGAAGTATAGATCTGTGTGGTTGGTATATTATTGTGAAGTATAGGTCTGTGTAATTAGTATGTTATTGTAAAGTATAGATCTGTGTGGTTGGTATATTATTGTGAAGTATAGGTCTGTGTAGTTGGTATATTATTGTGAAGTATAGGGATGTGTAATTAGTATATTATTGTGAAGTATAGGTCAGTGTAGTTGGTATATTATTGTGAAGTATAGGTCTGTGTAATTGGTATGTTATTCTGAAGTATAGGTCTGTATAGTTGGTATGTTATTGTGAAGTATAGGTCTTTATAGTTGGTATATTATTGTGAAGTATAGGTCTGTGTAGTTGGTATATTATTGTGAAGTATAGGTCTGTGCAGTTGGTATGTTATTGTGAAGTATAGGTCAGTGTAGTTAGTATATTATTGTGAAGTATAGGTCTGTGTAGTTGGTATGTTATTGTGAAGTATAGGTCTGTGTAATTAGTATATTATTGTGAAGTATCGGTCTGTGTAGTTGGTATATTATTGTGAAGTATAGGCCTGTGTAGTTGGTATATTATTGTGAAGTATAGATCTGTGCAGTTGGTACATTATTGTGAAGTATAGGTCTGTGTAGTTGGTACATTATTGTGAAGTATCGGTCTGTGTAGTTGGTACATTATTGTGAAGTATAGGTCTGTGTAGTTGGTATCTTATTCTGAAGTATAGGTCTGTGTAATTGGTAAGTTATTGTGAAGTATAGGTCTGTTTAGTTGGTATACTATTGTGAAGTATAGGTCTGTGTAGTTGGTATATTATTGTGAAGTATAGGTCTGTGTAGTTGGTATCTTATTCTGAAGTATATATCTGTGTGGTTGGTATATTATTGTGAAGTATAGGTCTGTGTAATTAGTATGTTATTGTAAAGTATAGATCTGTGTGGTTGGTATATTATTGTGAAGTATAGGTCTGTGTAGTTGGTATATTATTGTGAAGTATAGGGAGGTGTAATTAGTATATTATTGTGAAGTATAGGTCAGTGTAGTTGGTATATTATTGTGAAGTATAGGTCTGTGTAATTGGTATGTTATTCTGAAGTATAGGTCTGTGTAGTTGGTATGTTATTGTGAAGTATAGGTCTGTGTAGTTGGTATATTATTGTGAAGTATAGGTCTGTGTAATTGGTATGTTATTCTGAAGTATAGGTCTGTATAGTTGGTATGTTATTGTGAAGTATAGGTCTTTATAGTTGGTATATTATTGTGAAGTATAGGTCTGTGTAGTTTGTATATTATTGTGAAGTATAGGTCTGTGCAGTTGGTATGTTATTGTGAAGTATAGGTCAGTGTAGTTGGTATCTTATTCTGAAGTATAGGTCTGTGTAGTTAGTATGTTATTGTGAAGTATAGGTCTGTGTATTTGGTATGTTATTGTGAAGTATAGGTCAGTGTAGTTGGTATGTTATTGTGAAGTATAGGTCAGTAGGCATTTTACTGTAAGGTATGACGTTGTGCTGTAGGTATTTTACTGTAAGGTATGAGGTTGTGCTGTAGGCATTTTACTGTAAGGTATGAGGTTGTGCTGTATGTACTTTACTGTAAGGTGTGAGGTTGTGTTGTAGGTATTTTACTGTATGGTATGAGGTTGTGCTTTAGGTATTTTACTGTAAGGTATGAGGTTGTGCTGTAGGTATTTTACTGTAAGGTATGAGGTTGTGCTGTAGGTATTATATTGTAAGGTATGAGGTTGTGCTGTAGGTATTTTACTGTAAGGTTTGAGGTTGTGCTTTATGTATTTTACTGTAAGATGTGAGGTTGTGCTGTAGGTATTTTACTGTAAGGTATGAGGTTGTGCTGTAGGTATTTTACTGTAAGGTGTGAGGTTGTGCTGTAGCTATTTTACTGTAAGGTATGAGGTTGTGTTGTAGGTATTTTATTGTAAGGTATGAGGTTGTGCTGTAGGTATTTTATAGAAAGGTAAGAGGTTGTGTTGTAGGTATTATATGGTAAGGTAAGAGGTTGTGTTGTAGGTATTTTACTGTGAGGTATGAGGTTGTGCTTTAGGTATTTTACTGTAAGATGTGAGGTTGTTCTGTAGGTATTTTACTGTAAGGTATGCGGTTGTGTTGTAGGTATTTTATTGTAACGTTTGAGGTTGTGCTGTAAGTATTTTACTGTAAGGTATGAGGTTGTATTGTAGGTATTATATTGTAAGGTGTGAGGTTGTGTTGTAGGTATTTTACTGTAAGGTATGAGGTTGTGCTTTAGGTATTTTACTGTAAGGTATGAGGTTGTGCTGTAGGTATTATATTGTAAGGTATGAGGTTGTGCTGTAGGTATTTTACTGTAAGGAATGAGGTTGTGCTGTAGGTATTTTACTGTTAGATGTAAGGTTGTGCTGTAGGTATTTTACTGTAAGATGTAAGGTTGTGCTGTAGGTATTTTACTGTAAGGTATGAGGTTGTGTTGTAGGTATTTTATTGTAAGGTATGAGGTTGTGCTGTAGGTATTTTACTGTAAGGTATGAGGTTGTGTTGTAGGTATTTTATAGAAAGGTAAGAGGTTGTGTTGTAGGTATTTTACTGTGAGGTATGAGGTTGTGCGGTAGGTATTTTACTGTAAGGTATGAGTTTCTGTTGTAGGTATTTTACTGTGAGGTATAAGGTTGTGCTGTAGGTATATTACTGTAAGGTATGAGGTTGTGTTGTAGGTATTTTATTGTAAGGTATGAGGTTGTGCTGTAGGTAGTTTACTGTAAGGTATGAGGTTGTGTTTAGGTATTTTAGTGTAAGGTATGAGGTTGTGCTTTAGGTATTTTACTGTAAGGTATGAGGTTGTGCTGTAGGTACTTTACTGTAAGGTGTGAGTTTGTGCTGTAGGTATTTTACTGTAAGGTGTGAGGTTGTGCTTTAGGTATTTTACTTTAGGGTATGAGGTTGTGCTGTAGGTATATTACTGTAAGGTATGAGGTTGTGTTGTAGGTATTTTATTGTAAGGTATGAGGTTGTGCTGTAGGTAGTTTACTGTAAGGTATGAGGTTGTGTTTAGGTATTTTAGTGTAAGGTATGAGGTTGTGCTTTAGGTATTTTACTGTAAGGTATGCGGTTGTGCTGTAGGTACTTTACTGTAAGGTGTGAGGTTGTGCTGTAGGTATTTTACTGTAAGGTGTGAGGTTGTGCTGCAGGTATTTTACTTTAGGGTATGAGGTTGTGCTTTAGGTATTTTACTGTAAGGTATGCGGTTGTGCTGTAGGTACTTTACTGTAAGGTGTGAGGTTGTGCTGTAGGTATTTTACTGTAAGGTGTGAGGTTGTGCTGTAGGTATTTTACTTTAGGGTATGAGGTTGTGCTTTAGGTATTTTACTGTAAGGTATGAGGTTGTGTTGTAGGTATTTTATAGTACGGTATGAGGTTGTGCTGTAGGTATTTTACTATAAGGTGTGAGGTAGTTCTGTAGGTATTTTACTGTAAGGTGTGAGGTTGTGCTGTAGGCATTTTACTGTAAGGTGTGAGGTTGTGCTTTAGGTATTTTACTGTAAGGTATGAAGTTGTGCTGTAGGTATTATATTGTAAGGTATGAGGTTATGCTGTAGGTATTTTACTGTAAGGTATGAGGTTGTGCTATAGGTATTTTTCTGTTAAGTGTGAGGTTGTGCTGTAGGTATTTTACTGCAATGTAACGATGATGGATAAATCATAACCATAAGACATGAAACCAGAGGATAAAATATAAAAATAAGGTATGAAATTGTGTTGTAAGTATTTCACTGTAAGGAATGAGGATGTGCATCAGGCATATTGTTGTTTAGTATTGGACTGCGCACTAGTTGTATCATTGTGAGGTATGGGTCTGTGTTCTGTGTATGGATATGTGAAGTAGGTATTATGAGTCTGTATAGTGGATATGTCATTGTAACATATGGGTCTATATAGTGGGTATGTCATTGTTACATATGAGTCTGTATAGTGGGTATGTCGCTGTAACATATGAATCTGTATAGTGGGTATGTCATTGTAACATATGAGTCTCTGTAATGGTAATGTCATTGTAGCATATAAGTCTGTTTAGTGGGTATGTCATTGTAACATATGAGTCTATATAGTGGGTATGTCATTGTTACATATGAGTCTGTATAGTGGGTATGCCATTGTAACATATGAATCTGTATAGTGGGTATGTCATTGTAACATATGAGTCTGTATAGTGGTAATGTCATTATAACATGTGAGTCTGTTTAGTGGATGTGTCATTGTAACATATGAGTCTGTATAGTGATAATGTCATTGTAGCATATGAGTCTGTATAGTGGGTATGTCATTGTAACATATGAGTCTGTATAGTGGGTATGTTATTGCAAGGTGTGGGATGTGTGGTGCGTATATAATTGTAAGGTCTAGGCTATGTGTATTTGGTAACATGTTGTTTAAGATGAGGTATTGGGTATAATATTTTTATAGTTTCTATGTATCTGGTATCAAGTGGCACCTGCCTAGTTGTTATAAGGAATATGAGCACATATATACGTCATGATTTAGTGCACAAGATGCGCATTTCGACAAATAATGTCTCCTCAGTGTGTTTGATAATGTAAGGAGTATGGCTGTGTGGTGGATAAAATTATATATAAATCAAAATCTTTGATGTGTGTAATAATGTTAAGGGTTCACTATAAAGCGGTTATAGCATTTAAAGGGATTTGACTGCTTGATGTATTAAACAATGCAAAGGATATTATCATAAAATGAATATAATACTTTTAAGAATAAAACCTCTGTACATTTTTTATATTGCAAGGGGTGTCCATGAAATGTATATAGCATTACATGAATAAAACTCCCAGTGTGTGCGATATTGTTAGCAATAAGGCTTTTATATAGTGTTATAAGGAATGTGTTTACCCTGGTGTATGTTATTTGTTAGGAAACCGTCTCTATACAGCGAAAATATTGAAAGAATAAGTCGGTTCAGTGTGTATCAAGTGAGATTACCAATTTCTTCACCATATGCTTCCGTACCTAACCTTATTCCTCACAAAATCTGATCTATACATGTACCAATATGTAAAAAGTAAATTGCCCAAAAAACTGATATTTTGCCATAACAACAGTTTGTTTTTTGGGGGTTTTTTTTCAATTTTACAACTTGCCCCAAACTCTTTTCTAATATTTTATCGTTAAAAAAAATAATAAAAACAACAACAACAAAAACAAGAAAACCAAAAAACAAAACACCCCCTCCCCCCCAAAAAAAATAACAAAACAAAACAAAACAACAACAAAAAAACAACACAAAACAACCCCCCCCCCCCCCCAAAAAAATAAAGAAACAAAACACTGCAACGCACTTATGTTTTTCATTCATTAATTTTAAAACGTCCAATTAATCATGATAAGATGTTGAAAACAAAACAAATCAAACAAACAAAATACGTCGACAAAAGAATTAGTTTAAACAAGATGTAATATTTTCTATTCAAATTTTCTTCTGGTCGATCTCAATATCTGAAAAGACAATGGTGTTCTTCCCTCTAAATTTAAAATATGGACGAGTTCTACTAACAATACGGAAAAGGGGATTTACGATTTTCATGTTCTACATATTAATTTTATTTACCACAAAGTACTAATAAAACGGAAGACTGTATATTTGACTGGACTTTGCACACGGGATATTTATTTTATAGGATACATGTAGGGCTTTAACTGTGCAAAGGGAACAATACTCTCGACCTCTCGTGAGAAGTGGTACGTATTTATTGAGCACTGCACAACATGGATTCTATCTGTTAGGTCTTAATAGAAACGGTATTATCTGTATATTGAATTTTTATAAAATGGTTTTATCTATCGAAATGTGCAACTTGGGCACAAGCTTATATTGTATATATGTTCTAATATTCATTTTACTGCAAACTATAAAAAGACCTTTTTTTGAATCTGACATTTTTATAAACAAAGTAGAGCATTCTACCGTCATCAATAACGCCGGCCTCTTTGTATAATAAACGATGTTGCCTACAATTTAAACAAACATTTTGTTCATTAATAAGTCCGAACAAATACATATAGATACTTGAGATACATGCACAGGGACGGAACATGGATTTTCTGAGTATTCCCATTAATTTTACTTCCTGGGGAGTACTCAGGAACACAGAAAGAAGACGCAGTTATATCATAGATAGATGCATATAACATATATTATGCAGTTTGTCTATTTAGTACAGAGATATATGACGGACATTTGCTGCTGACGCTATTGCCTCCATTCAATATGGAACTACTGAATCCGAGTCACCGAGTACCTGTACCTCTAAATATCAGTAAGAATGACTTTGTGATATATCAGCAAATTAAATGATTGTAACTGTAGATAAATATCAATTTACCAACTATAATTTTATGAACTTTTTATGAAACGATTCTGTCATTGTGAAGCATTTTAAATGAAACATTTAGTGACTAAATATATATACAGTCTCAGTATTTAAGAATATTATTAGTCACGTGTTTGAAATGAAGATGATGAATAAAACAACTCAATGGTCTATACATGTCGAAAACAAAAGGCATAAACTTAAGCAAAGATGGAAAATTATGTACAAAACACCAATTCAGAAATCCTGCCTTATCTGATTTGAATATCACACAAAATACGAAAGTAATTGGTGTCAAGTGACTATGGCACTAACAACAATGTGCTACAGCTGACATTCACGGACATCTAAAATTCAGTTGAGATTACGTGCCCGTGAGGAGCAAGCGTCTCCTGATTGGCTAGCCACACCTGCCTTGAATATCCCTACATGCAACGGAAACAAATGTATTCAGCACCGTATATGTAAATGAATGTGAACCAACACTGTGTAAAAAATTTCATTGCAACATAACATTAGGAAAAAATATAACATTTAAGTCAAACGTAACATCTTTATAACACCTATATGCTGTGAAAATGTTATATTTTTTAATAAACCAAAAATAAAAATAATAATACAGGAAAACGTAATTATCTAGTTAGAAAACCTATGTTAACTGAATACATTTTCAAAAGACGATAAATTGTAACATTAGTTTGAAATTTAAAGGAAACTAATAACGTGCAACTGTGGCACTTTGACCACTCTTAAATGTCAGAGGGAGAAGAGCTGCGTATGAGGGCAACTAATTAAGATAAACTTTATTCTGTTATAGTAATGTTTGATACCATAGCAACCTGAAGAAGATATAGACTGGGAATATCACAGCTATGGATAGAACTCATGAGGTGAGTCTGGCATTTACTTAGTTTATAATTGATTTGATGATTCTGTTTGGTGAAATATTGTACAATACTGCATACTGATTCCCAGAGTGGGATGGCTTGACTTAAGTGTAATTATACATTTGTCTTTTATTGTTTGGCTGCGATATTTTCTATATATTTTAACAACTATCGTGTAAATGCATTGATAATGTTTAGGTCCAGAGTCTTTTTAAAACATTGTGGCTGCTATTGGAAGACACATAGCTGGTTACTTCTTCCGGCACCTGGTCTCAACTTTGGTGTCAAAATAGAGGTTTTCCATCAGTTACTTTTTTATTTTACATTGTATACAAGATTAATAAAATGACTTCACTCCCACACTCACAGAGAGAGAGAGAGAGAGAGAGAGAGAGAGAGAGAGAGCTAGTCCCAGAAATCTATTACAAAACTAGTAACATTTGTTTTGTGAGGAAAATAGTTTTCATTGAAGGTTTTATTTTTTTATCGTTTCATGACAATGTTCTTTGTTATTATTGCCTATCCTACATCTTTCTTTTTATTCGTGTGTTCATGTGGAAACAATACGCCATTTGAGAACAAAGAACGAAGCTGTCCATCTTAATTACTTTTATTTCAATTGTATAATAAATATTATGATAATCAGAGGGTTTGGTAGTTAAGATAGCTACCAAAATTGACGTAATCATAAACTAAATATCAATTTCAGGACAGAGCTATGCATGACAGAAAATTTTTTTTATTTTTCGAGAGACTGACAAAGTGATGTATTTCTGGTCAGAACAGAAGCACTTAAACTGAGCAGATTCAATATTACATGTATATTGTTAAGTTATTCTACTATAAAGTGAATTGTTGTATACAATACTCTTTATAGATAGGTTGCCGTTGGTCCTGACTTACGCTGTCTTGTTGCCGCCTTGATAAGCTAAAATCCGAATATCTGCTATTTGCGTTGAAATAACTAAAATGATGTGGTTTATAGTGTTAATTAAATTACGATTTAAGTATACCTACGTATATGGGTCTTTTCTAAATGAGATACATTTCAAATAACACCTGTATCATTAAAACACTTTGATAACTCATACAAAGTTCAAAACCATTTTCTTGTTGCATCAGCTAAATGTGACATCCTATCGCGATTTAGTTGCGTACTGGATATGACTATTAGCATTAAATCAATCTATTTCTTAAGAAGTATATGTTTAAAGAATATGTGTCTTCTTTCTTGCGTTCGTGGCTTTTACATTCTGATTAGACAGGCGCAAATTTCGTTAGGACAACTAGGAGAAATTCAAGCTGTCACTTTATTGCATTATCATTTTAATGGAGTAACGTATGTCTGATTGAAGTAGTATTCATTTCTTAATCATAACATATCATATATCCATTGTGTACAGAATTGGAATGGAAAATGGAAAAAAAATATATATATATATATATATATATATATATATATATATATATATATATATATATATATATATATATATATATATATATATATATATATATATATATATATATATATATATATATATATATATATATATATATATATATATATATATATATATATATATATATATATATATATATTCATGACAACAAAATAATATTTATTATTTGTTATAGGGGAAATGCCATATATACATGTAACAGTAAATTTTAACAAAGTTAAAAAGAATTTCTGATGGCAGCGAAGATGCTCTCTTTATTCCTTACCAAAATGGTTCTTATCAGATTATGTATTTATTAAAATGGTTTCCGTTTTCTTTGTTTAGTTTTTCTGTGCAATACGAAGACAAAATATACCCGTTATTAGGGAGCAATTGGAGAAAGGACTCGTTAATGTTAATATACACAACAAATATGATGTGAGTAATATTGCCTTGTTTTATCTTACAATGCCCAAATACATTGATAAATAAGATAATATATATATATATATATATATATATATATATATATATATATATATATATATATATATATATATATATATATATATATATATATATATATATATATATATGAATGATATGTTTGAAAATCACCCAGCAAAGTATATCTAACTCTTTATTATTATTATTATTATTTTCATTATTATTTTCATTATTATTATTATTGTGTTGGCTAGAAAAGCCAACATACTATGCTGTCGTGCAGCGTGTGGAAGTTGCAGGCGAACAGCTACTCATTAAATCAACAACAGTACGCCTTGAGAAATAATTCTCTGTTGTTCGTCAGTGGAACACATTATCAATATTGATTTATCGAAACAAAACGGCCTGTGAAAAATGCAAATATGTCTCTTTATAGAATTTGGGGTTATTCCACATAACTGCATAGTAAATTTCGAAATATTTTTCGTTTGTTTTGAGAATCTTGTATTGTCAGACAACTACTCAACTTCTCGTTCGATCCTGTTACTAAAATTCGCATCTATTATATACCTTACTTATTATTGCTTGGGTGCGTTTTGAGAATGAATGATATCTGAATTTCCTAAAATTAGATAGTTTTGGTCCTAATAATTGTACATACATCTGAATAAAATACAAAGCATTTTCTCGAATATCGCCCAGTTGTTTTCTTGAAAAGCTCTCGAAACAGTCACAGACTTATGTAGATATTAAACTAAACTTTTGGCAAGTACATATCAAAAGGTTACAGAGTAAGGTAAAGTTGTCGTAGTTATTGACTCATTTTTTGCAAAGCAACAATTCTTGAGTTAGAAAATTGCTTAGAAATGTTAAGTTTTCCAGACTTTCTAGGCTGTTTCATCAGATATTGGACCGACAGTTGGCGTGTGAAACGAAACACCGAAACGGCATCTAAACACAGAAACGTCAGGGTAAACACCAAAACGGCACTTATGTACTCATTATAATGACAAATTTGTCCCTTTCCATAATATATAGGCTTAACAACATTGGAAATGCTGATTTTTTAAAACTTTTTACTTAGAAATAAAAAGTTTGGTATTTTGAATTTCCGCTGATTGATATCCAATTAATATTATAGTTTCAATTAATTTAAAAGCAATTAACATTTCAATGCATACATGAAAGGTGCAATTGCCGAGCAATTATAAGTAACTGTGCATAATAAAGGATTGTCACGGGAACTTTCGCCAATTATCTTATAAACAAAAACTTGCCAAATTAATCAAAGTTACGCAAATCTTCAGGGTTTTAATATTACAAATATATAAAATTTCATTTCTTTAATATTGATACTACTACAAACGCTACAGATTGCG
>CM068584.1:40096187-40412869 GCA_035048485.1 Pteria penguin
TACTACTACAAACGCTACAGATTGCGATAATAAGAATAATGAATATATACTGGCTATAAACCTCTTGATGACATGAAGACGGCCATTTTCACGACCTGAAATAGCATGGAAAAGAAAGTGCAATAACTATGTCAATATGCATCAAATCATAACATAACTTGGTCATTTTATGTATAATATATATATCTATCATAAGAAAAGTTTGTTCCTTTGATTAATAGTAGGTGCCGTTTCGGTGTTCACCCTGCCGTTTCTGTGTTTAGGGTGCCGTATCGGTGTTTCGATTCACCGACAGTTGGCATGTGAGTACAGATCAATAAGTTGCGGAGCAAGGGAAGCTTTTAGTGATTAACATTATTGTTGCAGTTCCTTCACTTAAAAATCTTCAGATTTCCAGACCCTTTCTGCTGCTTATGCAGATAACAATTTTGTATGCAAGTACATATCAATAGGCCACAGAGCAAATTTCAGTTTCATAGTAATATCTCATTATTTGCCGAGTTACAGCTCTTGGACCTGGAAAGAAAATTCTGTAGAAATTCTAGTTTCCCAGACTTCTTTCTGCTATTTCTTCAGATATTAAACTGAACTGAAAGTTGACATGTGAGAACAGATCAGTGAGTATCAGAACAAGTGAAAGCTTCTTCCTGGCTTACCTGAATTAGTCAAAACGGCCCAAAACACAAAACGGCCCACACCAAAACTGCAAAAATACAAAACGGCCCACACCAAAATGGCCCAACTTTTTTACCGAAATGGCCCAACTTTAAATTTCTTTTTTAAACGGACTTATTTGTTGAAATTTTGGAAATCACTTATTACATGAATATTGAATTTTGAACTGAGGTTGTTAAGCACTAAGAAATTGGTGTTTCCAGCTCTTGCCACGTGGAGGCCACCTCAAGGAAGAGCCAAAATTTTGAAATTTCATACGAAGAAATCGAAATAATTGAAAAAATATCTACGATTATCTAAGATTACATTGTCCTCATAGATAGAAGTATTTTTTGAAATCAATAAAACTTGTTGAACTGCCTTTAGAGTAAAATAAATTAATACTGGCATAAACGCTTCCCTGTTTCTAATTACTTTTTCTTCTTATATATTATAATAGTCTCTACAAAATAAAGGGGCTTGTACTTTGTACTGTGCACATATTTGTTATTGTATGACTTTTCTCTAATAAATAAGCCGGCGTGGCCTAGTGGTATCGCGCTGGACTCCTGATCGGGAGGCCGGGGTTCGATTCCCGCTCTGGTCATGCCGGTGTCCTATCTTTCGGATGAGACAGTAAAAACCGAGGCCCCGGGTCGTGGTATGCATGGCATTTTAAAGATCCCTCACTGCTTCGGCTGGGTCCGTTACAAAGGTCAAAATTTGTATGCCCCGCATCAGACAGATGCCGTCACTATATACGTGAAATATTCGTGGTGTGACGTTAAACAAAAATCAATCAATCAATGAATTTCTCTAATAAATTATGCTACATATATATATATATATATATATATATATATATATATATATATATATATATATATATATATATATATATATATATATATATATATATATATATATATATATATATAGATAGATAGATAGATAGATAGATAGATAGATAGATAGATAGATAGATAGATAGATAGATAGATTTAGTTGTGTACATTATCTTTATGAATTGCCTACATTTGGGCATACAAAATGATTAATTGGTAATGCCCTTGGGTGATATTGTACTTTAGATGAAAAAATCATCGTAACGGAAGTTAAGCACCGTCTCATTGATATATATACATGTATAAGCAGTCTATTATAGCTGAAATAAATGCATCGTTAAAATGTTCTTTATATAAACACATTATTGATCATGTTACATTACAGCTTTATTTAACCAAAGCTATTTATATGCAATGAAACATATTAACAGATTGCGTCTTTCGTCACATTGTTTGAGAATTGAGACTGGGCAATATAAAAATATACCTTTTGAAAGACGTTTATGTAATATTTGTAAATTAGACAGAGAGGACGAGTTTCATTCTATTTTGAAATGTCCCGCTTTTGAAAACATAGGAATTAAATATTTGAAAAATTGTTATTATAGAAGACCCTCCATCTTCAAATTAGTTCAACTCCCGAGTTCCAATAACACAAAGGAACTTCGCATTTTTGGTAAATTTCTAAAATGTGCTTTCAAAATTAGAAGTACTTTAAGTCATAATGAAGACTTTAGTCACATTTTATAGTTATATATTGTACTCTATTTGACATATAAACATATCTATATTTTGAATTAATGTGATATATAAATTCGTTATGTTGACCTTGACATTATACTGTATTATTGTTGCTTATTATATATTTGTATATCTATTGAACTTGAAAATGTTTTCTTAAGTACCTAATAAAAGTCTAAAAATAGCTAATTATAATCATTGCTATTATCATTTCATGGCTTGCACACGATTAACTTTAGAATTAAACCCGTCAAAGGCATATATATATATATCAATAATGTTTATATAACTTTCTGAAAATTGCTGCAATTACCGTAAATAGCGAAATAAAAGTTGGGCCGTTTTATCTATCATATATAAAGTGAAAAAAATTTGGCCCTTTTAGTAGTGGATTTGGGCCGTTTTGGTGTGGGCCGTTTTATTTTTGGGCCGTTTTGACCATACACCGTTTACCTAGTTTTTACCTCAACTGAACCTTAGGCTCAGTGAGCTGTTATCATAGCGTGTTGACAACTTCTCAAGAACCACTAAAGGGAATTTGATGCAACTTGGTAAGCATGAAGTACTCATAGTCCTATACAAGTGATTTTTTAACCAGATCCATCGACAGCAGGAGCAAAAGTAGGTAACAGATGGTACCCTTGTTTGACTAATAGAATCTACCGCTATTGTCCGGTGGTGACAGAGAAATCAACTAACCCGAGTTTCAAATTAGGTTAGTCCATGCCTCGGCAAGCCTCGGCATGGACTAAGCTAATTTGATAGTCAGGTTAGTTGATTTTTCTGTCACCACCGGACAATAGCGGTAGATTATTTTTCTCCCATTCAATAATTTGCCCCTAAATTTGTCATTTTCCCTTCCGTTTATGTTGGAAAATGAACAAAAATTAGGTTGCTTGACGTTGACATATGTCGTGTTTGCTTATGACGTCATGATAACATTGAGCGCGAAATAGGTCGTGTAGCTTATCTTCCACCCCCCATCCCCCTGTGGGAGACAGGCTGATCATTTTGCAGTAAATATGAGAATAACTCTGTGAATATGGGAGAAAAACTTGTCTGTTATTTGTTATCATATGTATGATAAGAACTTACGATGGAATTTTTTTTCAACAGCTAAATCTTAAGATATTTTTTATCAAAAAAAAGGGGGGGGGGTATTCACATTTTCTTCTTTATTCTTATGAACTGTGTGAAAGAAATAGATGAAGCTTATAAGAAATGAAATACTTATGGCCCCCTATTAAATAAATTTTTTTTTTGTCTAGATCTCTCAATAGGTGGTGCCAATTAACTCATGTGGACAGAATTATATACCTTGGACTTTGATCATTTCTGAGAAATCAATAGTTTTCTTGACTTGTCTCATTATCTTACAAATATTTAAATGTAACTGGTATGTATGTAGACATTTGATAGGTTGCAGAGTTCATATTTAATAACTCCTTTTACCCTAGCCAACACACAGGACTTTCAGTCCTTTGATTTATTATTATTATAATTATTATTACCATTTTTTTTATTTTCATTATTATTAGTATTATTATTATAACTTATTCAGACTATTGAATTAGTATGCCTTGCAGTCAAATGAGGTTCTTTGGCAACAGAGATGACAAAATTGTTAAGTAATCTATGTACTAGAACATTACTAATCAACTAAAGCGCCATATTCTCTTTCCTTACCCCTCCACCTACTGTAGCATACTGGTCACATATAACAGACAATCATGTTTAAATTATCATGATCTTACTTAAGGCTATGTACACCTACATATTACACATTTGCTGTGGTTTTCCCATTTAAACACCGGGCTTTACTCCTGGCTTTACATTTACAATCCGGATGTCTATATGTGTCCACTGTGATACGATATAAGAGAGCTTTTAAAATTATCTTGCGTTATTAAGAAAGAAAATATATCATATTCCTCTTTTTTGTAATGTGTTATATGTGCTAGAACATATTATTGATATTCATGTATTGTATAGCTCCATGGTGACTTCTGCCACATAACTGAGCCAGTAACTCCTCTTTTTTCTTTCACTATTCAGATGCCTCAGCTACATAACGGGTAGAAACTCCTCATGGTTAGATTGCTATATATACCTATGTCTTAATGTTTTATGACTTTGAGTCATTCTGTAAAATATTTGTTAGAATTGATTGTATAAGTACAGTTTTGAAATAGCTTTTATGTCGTCAAAACGTTTTGGCATCCTAAACCTCCTTGGGAGGAGGAACCTCATTCTCCTTCCAAGCACCTACATATTTCTACACTGTGGTAAGTTGTTGCAGATGCCGCCGTAGTCATTTGTTTAAACAACCACTTTGATTTTATTTCACATTACAAGATATAACATTCATACTGGTTATTGCACTGTCGTAGTAGTAATATCACTATCATTGGAATAGGATTGCGTTTATATGAGATATATCAATTTCCCCTCTCCTGTTTTACTGTTTCATTTAACACTGAATCTTTGAACAACATACTGAAAAGACACTTATTGCATTATTAACAATCACAGTGTTATGGTCATGATATGTATACAAAGCTGAATATAATATTCTTTCTCTTGATTTTTTGTTTTGTTGTTGTAGTTATTGTTGTTGTTTTCTTGTTGTTCTTGTAGCATGAGAGAACGGCACTCCACGTAGCGGCATTAAATGGTTACAGTAATACAGTAAAGATACTCATAGATGCTGCAGCTAATGTCAATGCCCATGAAGAGGTAAATCAAAGACGTATTCTCAAAAGCGTTTTTATTGTGTATTATATTTATAATAATGTTGGGGCATGACTTAAATATTCTTAGTTTAATAATAAATTTGAAGTTCCTTAAAATGTCAGAAATGTCTATTAATTTTGGTATCTACACTTTTCACATAGTTCACGTTAACTACAGGAACATGTAAAAATAGCTCACGTTAACTACAGGAACATGTAAAAATAGTTCACGTACTACTACAGGAACATGTAAAAATAGTTCATGTTAACCGCTAACTACAGGTACATGTAAAAATAGTTCATGTTAACTACAGGTACATGTAAAAATAGTTCATGTTGACTAGAGGAACATGTAAAAATAGTTCATGTGAACCGCTAACTACAGATACATGTAAAAATAGTTCATGTTAACTACAGGTATATGTAAAAATAGTTCATGTTAACTACAGGAACATGTAAAAGTAGTTCATGTTGACTACAGGAACATGTAAAAATAGTTCATGTTAACCGCTAACTACAGGTACATGTAAAAATAGTTCATGTTAACTACAGAACATGTAAAAGTAGTTCATGTTAACGTAAAACATGATACGGTGCGGTATTCATCATGACTTAATATTCATAACACGTCTAAATACATTATCTTCACATTTTTCCTTTTCAGTTTAGAGCTCTGCCAATGAGGTTTCATTCTTTATACACATGTCATGATGGTGTATCAGTTTGGCATGTTCTTCACAATATTTTTTTCAAATTCCTCAGATCTGTGTGCAACAGAGTTTGCATCGATAGCGGTTAGTCAAATTAGTCAAACACCAAGAATATTTTTCCTAATCACGTGGCTTATGACCTGATTTACCAGGAAACACACATATGTACTGTAGAGAGATGTTGCAAGTGCCACCGTAACACATCATAGATCACGTATTTATTATGAAAAATAGTTCATGTTAACTACAGGAACATGTAAAAATAGTTCATGTTAACTACAGGAACATGTAAGAATAGTTCATGTTAACTACAGGAAGATATAAAATAGTTCATGTTAACTACAGGAACATGTAAAAATAGTTCATGTTAACTACAGGAACATGTAAAAGTAGTCCATGTTAACTACAGGAACATGTAAAAGTAGTTCATGTTAACTACAGGAACATGTAAAAATAGTTCATGTTAACTACAGGAACATGTAAAAGTAGTTCATGTTAACTACAGGAACATGTAGAACTTTATTAAGTATCTGCATCAACTGCAAATTTCCAAAATTTATCTAGAATCAGTTTTGCTCAAGACCAGCAAGGGAAATAATAATAATGATAATAATACTTTTTCTGCATTGATAGTCAAACGTGTTACCTATTCAGTTACAGATTCACACACTGTTAGGTTTATGTCGTCTAAACGGCGTTCACATTGTTAGATAGTGCAAATAGGAATCTATATCTACTTCGAAGCACCTCGTCAAACATTTGATTTTCCGGAATACATAACTGAGATATGTGACAATATGTTGCTAGTGCTTTGGAGAGCATAGCAATTGTTGGAATAACCGATTTGTCAAATGTTTCAGTTCCTTTAGTATTCATCTCTATTTCTCTTGTGATAATCACATCTTATAAATCAAAAGAAATAGGCAGTTTGTATTTGATATCATAGCAGTAATAAGACCCTTATTTATATCTTCATTAAGATGTCAAATTTGCAGAACCTCCATAGAATCTACGCTTTGTCTGATTATATTACTAGCACAAATAAAAAGAACATTTTATAACCTAATTTAACAAAACCTCTATGTGCAATTCAGACAAAAAGACAGTAATTGCATTACAAATAATGATGAAATGATGCAGAAAAGTTGTAGACATAAAACAATATTTATTCTGTTTCATAAATACTCTCTTCTTGTAGAATCAAAGAACTCCACTCCATGGGGCAGCATCAAATGGTTACAGTGAGATTGTAAATATACTTACAGATGCCAAAGCCGATGTCAATGCCAAGGACAATGTAAGTCTAATAAGTAATCTCTACCACGTGTATGTGGTTTGTGTAGAAACTGATTTAGTGGCTTGACCTTCACCACACCAAGACGTGTAGGTGGTTTATGTATAGAATGAATATGTGCTTGACCTGAGTACAGTAAGCAATTATAATGGTGATATATAATGCAAAGATTTCCTTCAAATTTCCCTATGCGTCTCAGACTGAATTGATTTCATTAGCGCCACTTTTTCATATACTCTGCATCGATAGCGGGTAAAATTAGTGAAACACCAAGAATATTTTCCTAAGCACGTGGTTTATGACCTGATTTACCAGGAAACACACATATGTACTGTAGTGAGATGCTGCAAGTGCCACCGCAACACATCATGGATCACGTATTTATTATAAAATATACTTCATGTTAACTACAGGAACATGTAAAAATAGTTCATGTTAACTACAGGAACATGTAAAAATAGTTCATGTTTACTACAGGAACATGTGAAAATAGTTCACGTTAACTACAGGAAGATGTAAAAGGAGTTCACATTAACTACAGGAAGATGTAAAAGTAGTTCACGTTAACTACAGGAACATGTAAAAATAGTTCACGTTAACTACAGGAACATGTAAAAATAGTTCACGTTAACTACAGGAAGATGTAAAAATAGTTCATGTTAACTACAGGAACATGTAAAAATAGCTCACGTTAACTACAGGAACATGTAAAAATAGTTCACGTTAACTACAGGACTATGTAAAAATAGTTCATGTTAACCCCTAACTACAGGTACATGTAAAAATAGTTCATGTTAACTACAGGAACATGTAAAAGTAGTTCATGTTAACTACAGGAACATGTAAAATTAGTTCATGTTAACTACAGGAACATGTAAAAATAGTTCACGTTAACTACAAGAACATGTAAAAATAGTTCACGTTAACTACAGGAACATGTGAAAATAGTTCATGTTAACTACAGGAACATGTAAAAATAGTTCATGTTAACTACAGGAACATGTAAAAATAGTTCACGTAACTACAGGAACATGTAAAAATAGTTCACGTTAACTACAGGAACATGTAAAAATAGTTCACGTTAACTACAGGAACAAGTAAAAATAGTTCATGTTAACTACAGAAACATGTAAAAATAGTTCATGTTAACTACAGGAACATGTAGAACTTTATTAAGTATCTGCATCAACTGCAAATTTCCAAAATTTATCTAGAATCAGTTTTGCTCAAGACCAGCAAGGGAAATAATAATAATGATAATAATACTTTTTCTGCATTGATAGCCAAACGTGTTACCTATTCAGTTACAGATTCACACACTGTTAGGTTTATGTCGTCTAAACGGCGTTCACATTGTTAGATAGTGCAAATAGGAATCTATATCTACTTCGAAGCACCTCGTCAAACATTTGATTTTCCGGAATACATAACTGAGATATGTGACAATATGTTGCTAGTGCTTTGGAGAGCATAGCACTTGTTGGAATAACCGATTTGTCAAATGTTTCAGTTCCTATAGTATTCATCTCTATTTCTCTTGTGATAATCACATCTTATAAATCAAAAGAAATAGGCAGTTTGTATTTGATATCATAGCAGTAATAAGACCCTTCTTTATATCTTCATTAAGATGTCAAATTTGCAGAACCTCCATAGAATCTACGCTTTGTCTGATTATATTACTAGCACAAATAAAAAGAACATTTTATAACCTAATTTAACAAAACCTCTATGTGCAATTCAGACAAAAAGACAGTAATTGCATTACAAATAATGATGAAATGATGCTGAAAAGTTGTAGACATAAAACAATATTTATTCTTTTTCATAAATTCTCTCTTCTTGTAGAATCAAAGAACTCCACTTCATGTGGCAGCATCAAATGGTTACAGTGAGATTGTAAATATACTTACAGATGCCAAAGCCGATGTCAATGCCAAGGACAATGTAAGTCTAATAAGTAATCTCTACCACGTGTATGTGGTTTGTGTAGAAACTGATTTAGTGGCTTGACCTTTACCACACCAAGACGTGTAGGTGGTTTATGTATAGAATGAATATGTGCTTGACCTGAGTACAGTAAGCAATTATAATGGTGATATATAAAGCAAAGATTTCCTTGAAATTTTCTTATGCGTCTCAGACTGAATTGATTTTATTAGCGCCACTTTTTCATATACTCTGCATATAGTGTTGCTGTCATCATGGTTTTTCAAGTTATTCAAACTGAATATAAATTCACTTTCAAGACTTATGTCTATGTATGGAATGTTTGAAGCCTTACACATTTAATGATGATTATATGGTTTGTTTCTGAAAATGAATTAAGGCTGATTCTCATTCTTAAGGCACAGAGAGGATAGCACTCGAAAGAAAAACCTATCTGTCAGACCTTTGGCAAAAATAGCCTTGATGTCTATTCTTTTTTGTGATAATCAAATTTTGTATACGAGAAAATGGCAGTAAACATGCGTGACAATTGCACCATTTAAACACCACGCTAATTTAATCATGTTTCGTCTGTTTATAAGTGAATTATAGGTATACAGGTACATCAAGTTAACGCTAGCTCTGTGTACAATTAAAAAACAAATTAAATTTTAGCATAGTCAAAATGATATTAGTTGCATTGTGGAATGTTTCTGACATACAATTCTTATTTCATTCTCGTAAAATTGTTTTGTAGCAAAATATAATCCCACTCCACGAGGCAGCATCAATTGGTCATATCGATACAGTGAAGGCACTCATAGATGCTAAAGCCGATGTAAATGCTAAGGACAGTGTAAGCCAAACAACTATTCTGTAACATATTGATATAGTGGTAACGTATATAATAATCTTGTTTCTTTATTTCAATATTCTAACCTTGATACATGTTTTTCTTATACATTCAATTTGCTAAAACCATACGTTAATAAAATCTACATATGGTGCTGCATTAATCCTGCTTCTTTTCTTCTGAATGTCAGAGCATTCGCGGCGGGTGTGACTAGCCAAACAGGAGACGCTCACTATTCTCGGCCATCTGGTCTCACCTCTGAATTCCAGGGGTCCGTGAATGTCCACTGTGGTACATTGTTGTTAGTGCCATGGTCATGTTACACCAGTACTTTCGTGTCTTATTTGTACTTATATTTTATAAAATTACGTTATCCTCTTTTTCTTTTCCTTGAGAGCTGACGAATAGTTTTCTGTTAAATTGGGTTCATTGTTTATACACATATCATGGTGGTGTATGTCTCTGACACATTCTATACAGTCTTTGTTTATACACATATCATGGTGGTGTATGTCTCTGACAGTCTTTGTTTATACACATATCATGGTGGTGTATGTCTCTGACACATTCTATACAGTCTTGGTTTATACACATATCATGGTTGTGTATGTCTCTGACACATTCTATAGAGTCTTTGTTTATACACATATCATGGTGGTGTATGTCTCTGACACATTCTATACGGTCATTGTTTATACACATATCATGGTGGTGTATGTCTCTGACACATTCTATACGGTCATTGTTTATACACATATCATGGTGGTGTATGTCTCTGACACATTCTATACGGTCATTGTTTATACACATACCATGGTGGTGTATGTCTCTGACACATTCTATACGATCATTGTTTATACACATATCATGGTGGTGTATGTCTCTGACACATTCTATACGGTCATTGTTTATACACATATCATGGTGGTGTATGTCTCTGACACATTCTATACGGTCATTGTTTATACACATATCATGGTGGTGTATGTCTCTGACACATTCTATACGGTCATTGTTTATACACATATCATGGTGGTGTATGTCTCTGACACATTCTATACGGTCATTGTTTATACACATATCATGGTGGTGTATGTCTCTGACACATTCTATACGGTCATTGTTTATACACATAACATGGTGGTGTATGTCTCTGACACATTCTATACAGTCATTGTTTATACACATATCATGGTGGTGTATGTCTCTGACACATTCTATACAGTCATTGTTTATACACATATCATGGTGGTGTATGTCTCTGACACATTCTATACGGTCATTGTTTATACACATATCATGGTGGTGTATGTCTCTGACACATTCTATACGGTCATTGTTTATACACATATCATGGTGGTGTATGTCTCTGACACATTCTATACGGTCATTGTTTATACACATATCATGGTGGTGTATGTCTCTGACACATTCTATACGGTCATTGTTTATACACATATCATGGTGGTGTATGTCTCTGACACATTCTATACAGTCATTGTTTATACACATATCATGGTGGTGTATGTCTCTGACACATTCTATACAGTCATTGTTTATACACATATCATGGTGGTGTATGTCTCTGACACATTCTATACAGTCATTGTTTATACACATATCATGGTGGTGTATGTCTCTGACACATTCTATACAGTCATTGTTTATACACATATCATGGTGGTGTATGTCTCTGACACATTCTATACAGTCATTGTTTATACACATATCATGGTGGTGTATGTCTCTGACACATTCTATACAGTCATTGTTTATACACATATCATGGTGGTGTATGTCTCTGACACATTCTATACAGTCATTGTTTATACACATATCATGGTGGTGTATGTCTCTGACACATTCTATACAGTCATTGTTTATACACATATCATGGTGGTGTATGTCTCTGACACATTCTATACAGTCATTGTTTATGCACATATCATGGTGGTGTATGTCTCTGACACATTCTATACAGTCATTGTTTATGCACATATCATGGTGGTGTATGTCTCTGACACATTCTATACAGTCATTGTTTATGCACATATCATGGTGGTGTATGTCTCTGACACATTCTATACAGTCATTGTTTATGCACATATCATGGTGGTGTATGTCTCTGACACATTCTATACAGTCATTGTTTATACACATATCATGGTGGTGTATGTCTCTGACACATTCTATACAGTCATTGTTTATACACATATCATGGTGGTGTATGTCTCTGACACATTCTATACAGTCATTGTTTATACACATATCATGGTGGTGTATGTCTCTGACACATTCTATACAGTCATTGTTTATACACATATCATGGTGGTGTATGTCTCTGACACATTCTATACAGTCATTGTTTATACACATATCATGGTGGTGTATGTCTCTGACACATTCTATACAGTCATTGTTTATACACATATCATGGTGGTGTATGTCTCTGACACATTCTATACAGTCATTGTTTATACACATATCATGGTGGTGTATGTCTCTGACACATTCTATACAGTCATTTTTTTATACACATATCATGGTGGTGTATGTCTCTGACACATTCTATACAGTCATTGTTTATACACATATCATGGTGGTGTATGTCTCTGACACATTCTATACAGTCATTGTTTATACACATATCATGGTGGTGTATGTCTCTGACACATTCTATACAGTCATTGTTTATACACATATCATGGTGGTGTATGTCTCTGACACATTCTATACAGTCATTGTTTATACACATATCATGGTGGTGTATGTCTCTGACACATTCTATACAGTCATTGTTTATACACATATCATGGTGGTGTATGTCTCTGACACATTCTATACAGTCATTGTTTATACACATATCATGGTGGTGTATGTCTCTGACACATTCTATACAGTCATTGTTTATACACATATCATGGTGGTGTATGTCTCTGACACATTCTATACAGTCATTGTTTACACACATATCATGGTGGTGTATGTCTCTGACACATTCTATACAGTCATTGTTTACACACATATCATGGTGGTGTATGTCTCTGACACATTCTATACAGTCATTGTTTACACACATATCATGGTGGTGTATGTCTCTGACACATTCTATACAGTCATTGTTTACACACATATCATGGTGGTGTATGTCTCTGACACATTCTATACAGTCATTGTTTACACACATATCATGGTGGTGTATGTCTCTGACACATTCTATACAGTCATTGTTTACACACATATCATGGTGGTGTATGTCTCTGACACATTCTATACAGTCATTGTTTACACACATATCATGGTGGTGTATGTCTCTGACACATTCTATACAGTCATTGTTTACACACATATCATGGTGGTGTATGTCTCTGACACATTCTATACAGTCATTGTTTACACACATATCATGGTGGTGTATGTCTCTGACACATTCTATACAGTCATTGTTTACACACATATCATGGTGGTGTATGTCTCTGACACATTCTATACAGTCATTGTTTACACACATATCATAGTGGTGTATGTCTCTGACACATTCTATACAGTCATTGTTTACACACATATCATGGTGGTGTATGTCTCTGACACATTCTATACAGTCATTGTTTACACACATATCATGGTGGTGTATGTCTCTGACACATTCTATACAGTCATTGTTTACACACATATCATGGTGGTGTATGTCTCTGACACATTCTATACAGTCATTGTTTACACACATATCATGGTGGTGTATGTCTCTGACACATTCTATACAGTCATTGTTTACACACATATCATGGTGGTGTATGTCTCTTACACATTCTATACAGTCATTGTTTATACACATATCATGGTGGTGTATGTCTCTGACACATTCTATACAGTCTTTGTTTATACACATATCATGGTGGTGTATGTCTCTGACACATTCTATACAGTCTTTGTTTATACACATATCATGGTGGTGTATGCCTCTGACACATTCTATACAGTCTTTGTTTATACACATATCATGGTGGTGTATGTCTCTGACACATTCTATACAGTCTTTGTTTATACACATATCATGGTGGTGTATGTCTCTGACACATTCTATACAGTCATTGTTTATACACATATCATGGTGGTGTATGTCTCTGACACATTCTATACAGTCTTTGTTTATACACATATCATGGTGGTGTATGTCTCTGACACATTCTATACAGTCATTGTTTATACACATATCATGGTGGTGTATGTCTCTGACACATTCTATACAGTCATTGTTTATACACATATCATGGTGGTGTATGTCTCTGACACATTCTATACAGTCTTTGTTTATACACATATCATGGTGGTGTATGTCTCTGACACATTCTATACAGTCTTTGTTTATACACATATCATGGTGGTGTATGTCTCTGACACATTCTATACAGTCTTTGTTTATACACATATCATGGTGGTGTATGTCTCTGACACATTCTATACAGTCTTTGTTTATACACATATCATGGTGGTGTATGCCTCTGACACATTCTATACAGTCTTTGTTTATACACATATCATGGTGGTGTATGTCTCTGACACATTCTATACAGTCTTTGTTTATACACATATCATGGTGGTGTATGTCTCTGACACATTCTATACAGTCATTGTTTATACACATATCATGGTGGTGTATGTCTCTGACACATTCTATACAGTCTTTGTTTATACACATATCATGGTGGTGTATGTCTCTGACACATTCTATACAGTCATTGTTTATACACATATCATGGTGGTGTATGTCTCTGACACATTCTATACAGTCATTGTTTATACACATATCATGGTGGTGTATGTCTCTGACACATTCTATACAGTCTTTGTTTATACACATATCATGGTGGTGTATGTCTCTGACACATTCTATACAGTCTTTCTTTATACACATATCATGGTGGTGTATGTCTCTGACACATTCTATACAGTCTTTCTTTATACACATATCATGGTGGTGTATGTCTCTGACACATTCTATACAGTCTTTGTTTATACACATATCATGGTGGTGTATGTCTCTGACACATTCTATACAGTCTTTGTTTATATACATATCATGGTGGTGTATGTCTCTGACACATTCTATACAGTCTTTGTTTATACACATATCATGGTGGTGTATGTCTCTGACACATTCTATACAGTCATTGTTTATACACATATCATGGTGGTGTATGTCTCTGACACATTCTATACAGTCATTGTTTACACACATATCATGGTGGTGTATGCCTCTGACACATTCTATACAGTCATTGTTTATACACATATCATGGTGGTGTATGTCTCTGACACATTCTATACAGTCATTGTTTATACACATATCATGGTGGTGTATGTCTCTGACACATTCTATACAGTCATTGTTTATACACATATCATGGTGGTGTATGTCTCTGACACATTCTATACAGTCATTGTTTATACACATATCATGGTGGTGTATGTCTCTGACACATTCTATACAGTCATTGTTTATACACATATCATGGTGGTGTATGTCTCTGACACATTTTATACAGTCTTTGTTTATACACATATCATGGTGGTGTATGTCTCTGACACATTCTATACAGTCTTTGTTTATACACATATCATGGTGGTGTATGTCTCTGACACATTCTATACAGTCTTTGTTTATACATATATCATGGTGGTGTATGTCTCTGACACATTCTATACAGTCATTGTTTATACACATATCATGGTGGTGTATGTCTCTGACACATTCTATACAGTCATTGTTTACACACATATCATGGTGGTGTATGTCTCTGACACATTCTATACAGTCATTGTTTATACACATATCATGGTGGTGTATGTCTCTGACACATTCTATACGGTCATTGTTTATACACATATCATGGTGGTGTATGTCTCTGACACATTCTATACAGTCATTGTTTATACACATATCATGGTGGTGTATGTCTCTGACACATTCTATACAGTCATTGTTTACACACATATCATGGTGGTGTATGTCTCTGACACATTCTATACAGTCTTTGTTTATACACATATCATGGTGGTGTATGTCTCTGACACATTCTATACAGTCTTTGTTTATACACATATCATGGTGGTGTATGTCTCTGACACATTCTATACAGTCATTGTTTATACACATATCATGGTGGTGTATGTCTCTGACACATTCTATACAGTCTTTGTTTATACACATATCATGGTGGTGTATGTCTCTGACACATTCTATACAGTCATTGTTTATACACATATCATGGTGGTGTATGTCTTCGTTGGAAGTTGTCACATTTGTTTATCTCACTGATCATTTTTATTTGTCAAAGTTCAAGTCATTAATCCTGTGTACAGGATGGCTATGTCACAGTGTTGGAGTCATTAATCCTGTGTACAGAATGGCTATGTCACAGTGTTGGAGTCATTAATCCTGTGTACAGAATGGCTATGTCACAGTGTTGGAGTCATTAATCCTGTGTACAGAATGGCTATGTCACAGTGTTGGAGTCATTAATCCTGTGTACAGAATGGCTATGTCACAGTGTTGGAGTCATTAATCCTGTGTACAGAATGGCTATGTCACAGTGTTGGAGTCATTAATCCTGTGTACAGAATGGCTATGTCACAGTGTTGGAGTCATTAATCCTGTGTACAGAATGGCTATGTCACAGTGTTGGAGTCATTAATCCTGTGTACAGAATGGCTATGTCACAGTGTTGGAGTCATTAATCCTGTGTACAGAATGGCTATGTCACAGTTTAAGTCATTAATCCTGTGTACAGAATGGCTATGTCACAGTGTTGGAGTCATTAATCCTGTGTACAGAATGGCTATGTCACAGTGTTGGAGTCATTAATCCTGTGTACAGAATGGCTATGTCACAGTGTTGGAGTCATTAATCCTGTGTACAGAATGGCTATGTCACAGTGTTGGAGTCATTAATCCTGTGTACAGAATGGCTATGTCACAGTGTTGGAGTCATTAATCCTGTGTACAGAATGGCTATGTCACAGTGTTGGAGTCATTAATCCTGTGTACAGAATGACTATGTCACAGTGTTGGAGTAGTAATAGTTTTTCCAATGGAATAAAACGATAATATTTAATACAGTAAACAACTTGATCAACGAAAAATACCATTAGTGTACTTTGGAAAAAAATACTAAACGTTTGTACGAAACGGTGTATTTGGTCACTGCTTAAAGCGTTATATCACACTGTCATCTTGAAATTATGCGTCATTAATGTTTTTACTCTAATTTCGTAATCATGACTCTGTTATGTGATAGATATGAAACTTTGAACTTTGTCTTTCTGAGTGACATGAAACATAATATAACATATTCCGTTTTTATCTATTATTTTCATTATTGTTTTTGTTTGACGTCACAGACATGGTGACAGGATTAGTCTGATGCATTGCACATGAATCAGCTACGTAACATGACCGTCTCATTTAAAGAAAACCAAGATTCTGAAACCCATTTGTGTGATTCGAACATGACATTAGTTTCGTATCGTCATAGATATGTTAAAATTTATATGATGTCATCACAATGAAGAATATCGTTTTGCGGAAAACTGAATTCGAGATATAATGCAAGAGAGAAAACAGAAGACATCTGATGAAAATGTATGACACGAATCACCAAGGACATTGCACACAAAAAGAAACAGGTATGAGAGTGATTGATCGATGTTGAAGCGTTGTAGACATACAAGTATATTTATTCATTTTCATAACTATATTCTTTGTAGAACCAAAGAACTCCACTCCATATGGCAGCAATAAATGGTCACAGTGATATAGTTAAAATACTCATAGACGCCGAAGCCGTCGTCAGTGCCAAGGACAATGTAAGTCTAATTAGTATTCTCTACAACGTGTATGCGGTTTATGTAGAAATTGATTTAATGGCTTGACCTGAGTATACTAAGCAATCGTAATGGTAATATGTATTATGTAGATTGCCTTGAAAATTTCCTGAGCATCCCAGACTGAATTATTAGCACCAGTCTTTTTACAATCTGTGTATGTGGTGCCGCTTTTATCATGGTATTATATTCATTTACAGATTTGGAATAAAATAAAATAAAATATTTTACTATCAGTTCGGAAATTTTCAAAACGTTTTTAGAGAATATACTTTTATTGTATATCGTATCAGTTTCAATACTGATGTCTGGACCGTTTAATGCTTAGACATTTAGTGATGAAAATGTACTTTTGTGAACGCTTTTTTTTGTGAACGGATTAATGCTGGTTTTCATTCTGAACGTACAAAGAGGTTAACTTTTGATGGGAATGGAAAAACCTGTCAATGGTTCTGCAAATATACATTTAATGTCTATTTTCGTTTGTGATAATCAAATCTTGTAGATCAGAAAAAGGCAGTACGCATGTGTGATGTTTGCGTTATCTAAATTCCTCTTTATGTTATCACGAGACAATTATTAATGTATCGTGAAATGCTTCTGGCATACAATATTTATACTCATAAGATTGTCTTGTAGCAAAACATAACGCCACTCCATGAGGCAGCGTCAATTGGTCAAAATGATGTAGTGAAGATACTCATAGAAGCTAAAGCCGATGTCAATGCTAAGGACAGTGTAAGCCAAACATGCATTGTCTAACATATTTATATAGTGGTTCATGTATAAGAATAATCATATGGCTTGACTTAACTTTTAACATTGACACACGAATATCCTATACATTTATGGTTTGATAATACCATGCTTTAATAAAATCTCCCTATGGTGCCGCTTTCTTCATTCTCTTTATTTATTTCTAAAAAAAATCCGTTATCGTCATTGTCTTTCTCGTGACGAACAGTTTTCCGCTAAAGTGGTTTATTGTTTATACACATATCATAGTGGTGTACGTATTTGATATATTCTATACAGTCTTTGTGGGAATTTGGCATATGTGTGTATCACACACTAGTCACGTTTTGGCTACGGTAAAAGACCGTCATTAGACCTGTATACAGAATAGTTATGCCACAATGTTGGAATAGTAATATTCTTTCAATGGAATAAGGTTTTTACATGACACAATAACTGACTTATCAAAATATCCAACCAAAATACCACACTGTCGTCTAAACATTATTCGCTATTGATTTTTTATTCTAATTTCGTTATTATAGACCCTGTGATGCAATATATATGAAAATTTAGACGTTGCCTTTCTATATAACATGGAATAAAATATATTATGTACCGTTTTTAAACGTTTGTCTCTTTAAGTAACTCATTCGGTGCCTCAACTAAATTATAAATAATATTTTTATGAAACGTGTACCTGCAGTAAGTCATTGCACATATTCATACTGTGAGTATACATATATTCATATGCATATACACGTGTATTAATTTGGTGCATCATAATTATGCAAATTCCTTCAATTTGATAAAAATTGAAGAGATAATTGCCAAACTAACTGAACTTCCACCACTCAAAACGCCATTGCAAATACATACTAATGTGCATACGTACCTGTCGGCCTACATACCTTCATACCTACCTACCGACATACATACATACATACACACATACACACATACGTACGTACATACATACATACATACATACATACATACATACATACATACATACATACAGACATGCATACATACATACATACTTGCGTACATACATACATACATACATACCTACATACATACTGACAGACAGACAGACAGACAGACATACAGACAGACAGACAGGCATACATACATACATACATACATACATACATACATACTTGAATCAGAGAGCGAGCAGCAGACAATGGTCAAATACACAGCAGCAAGTGGTCAAATACACAGATTTTGTATATCTCAAATGGATACTATATTGTTTCATTTTTTATACCTTTGTACACATAATATGACAATTTATTTTTTCTCATAAATAATTGTGCCCTTGTAGTTGGAGGAAGCTCCACTCCATATGGCAGCAAGTAGGGGCCACAATGATACAGTGAAGATACTTATAGAAGCTAAAGCCGATATCAATGTCAAGGACCGGGTAAGTCGAATAAGTATTTGCAACAAAACTATTTGTTTTATAAAGAAACCTTATATCACTGTTAGATAAATATAGAACATATATAACTTTTAATTGTGTGCACCATATGCACATTTCGACAACTTATGTCTCTTCAGTGATGCTCGTGGCCGAATGATTGGAAGATATACTGTTTATATGAAATAAAAGAAAAAGATACTTACTGTATAATAACATCCACAATACTAAACTTTGATTATATAAACCAATGATTACAGTATTATAGGTCAAAATGTAGCATTCACAGCTAAAAATTAAATTTGGAAAGGATGGGCCCAGACTACTTTTTTATACTTTGGAAGTGCAACAGAAACTCATTTTCAACAATAGTTTCTTTTCTATCTTCAATGAATATTTTTTAAATGTATTTGAAATTGAAAACTTTTTCTGAAAACTTGTGATAAGAGGGGGACAACTCCTAGAGAAATTTAAACGTTTATTAAGCAAAAACTGTTACTCTGTAAGTTTTTATCATAGAGCTGCTCTTTTAGATTTCTTCTTCTTCTTCTTCTTCTTCTTCTTCTTCTTCTTAGCTGTAGTGCAAACCAGTTAAGCATTTTCTCACTATCAAGGTGAGTGAATGAACGTCTATGTACAGTGCAGTTAAAAACAGGATAAATTTAGGTTTGTTGGTAGTAATTCTTAACAAACTTCAAAAGTTGATCTGGAGTTTGTGTTTTTGTTATATACAGCAATGAGACAAATTCATTTCACAATTAATGTACATTTATTAATCAAACAAATAAGTGTATGCATATTTAATAAGTAACAATTAATATGAAACAAATATGTACCACAATAACAATAAATAATTATTATGATGATGAAATTCATTCAAGGTAATTACAAATTATTTTATATTGTTGTTATCAATTTGTATTATTGCTTTTGAAAGCGATAAACATAAAATTTATAATGTTTAAGCATAAGAATGAATAAATGTATAATAAAATTAATTGTTACATGTATATCTGGAATATCTTATATGCTATATGTATATGAATTAAAATTATCATTGTAGACCCTAATTTATATGAAATTAGTAATGAAATATAAAAAAAATCCCATGTAATGCATAAATGTTAAAGTAACTGTTTACCTTACCTTAAAATACATGGATGGAAGTTTAGTTGTATACATAATGCTATACTTATTTTAAAACTCTTTAAAACTAGAGCTGTCTGCAAAGCAGAACTAATACTCCCAGTTATTTTTAAAGCAAAACATAAATATGCATAATTTAAGTTTCCCATGACCTTTAGTTCGACCAATCACCATGCACATTCAATTTCTGCTACTTACATTTCACCATTTATCCACCATTCATCACTCTATTGGTAACTTAAAGGACTTTTGAATTGTACTGTATCTGAAAAGTAGGATATCTGGGAACAGTACATGTATGATCATCATGGGAACCAGTTTATGTCAATTATTAATCATTATTACAGAGACTGCAATAAATAATCATTTAAAGTAATATATGTATATAAAACAGGACATGTCATCATAATTTAGAGGAAAACATTGAAAAATAAATGTCCTACAGGATTACCAAATATCTAGTAGAATATATAATGATAGATAATAATAAATATCATTCAATTATAACTTTTTTTAAGATTTTTCACTTTCAATATATTATATGATCATATTTTTTTAAAGATTTATTGTGAATTGGAACTTCTGTTTAGTGAAATAAACTATAAACAAAGGAAGATAACTCTAATTAAATATCCTCGCCCCTAATGCAAATTCATTGCGTGCACAGGTGTGCAACTATCATTTTTAACAAATACAGGTTTATCTGTAAGCTTTTATTGTAAATTTTCACATATATCTCCAACAGCTTCCAGCACGGCTTCCCTCACATAAAATTCGCAAAAGCCTCGTGGACAATGGAGGTTATTATGCCGGATAATATGTTACACGATATATGTTCTTTTATGTTCTCAAATCCATCTAACCTGGTTGTTTTCATTTCGAAGTCATTTTTGTGTCAATGGCTTTAGGTGAAATGGATATGAAAACAAGTTTTACTAAAATTACCAGAGAAAATACTGCAACTATCGGAAAAGGTTAAATAATCAAACTCTTACACAATTATCTGAAATCAGAGTACCTGTTATTAGGAGTACTATTATCTTGAAACTAATTAAACATTCAAATAGCAAAATTGTTCTCAATATAATTTTCCACATGATAAGTATCTGACATTATTGTAAATTCGGACCTGAACAAACGACTATTGTACTAGATGAATTTAAGAAAAATTCGCAACTGGAATAGTTGATATGTGCACTATTATTCCTAACCTAGATGAGCACATGTGACATGACAGTACAATCGTTTAGATATATAAACATATTAATTTCACTATTTGCACATTCTGACACATTCTTTCTTTTCATATCTCTATATTAATCACAGAACGGCAGTGACATTGTGAAAACATGTTTTTATCCCGAAATATATCGGCTGTTAGTAATCGGTGATTACAATCTTACCTTTCATTTTATCCTACGTAGTTCGCATTTATAGAATAGTGTTATTTAAAGTTGTTTTAGTCCCTCATCACGGTATCAGTTTAAAGTTTTCACTCCAGTAAGTGGATATATATGAATACTAATCAATAAGAATAGACTCAAGTTACGGCATGATGTAAAATGATTGTTCTATATTTGGCATCGATGTAGTGAAAGTGATTAACTCTTTCCTCATAACACATACGCACTTGTAGGTGAATGAAACTCCACTGTTTGAAGCAGTATTCAAAGGTCACACTGATATAGTGAGGATGATTTTGGATGCAAAGGGTGATGTCAACGCTAGGAACAAAGTAAGTAAGGAAGTACTTCTTCAGAGGTTTGCATTTGTAATAAAGGATTCCCTATCTTCAGTAATAATCACAACACTGACGTTTAGGTGGCTTTGCCAATTTATGAAAAAAAAAATCCGAAATAATTTTGACATATTTGCTTGTGTTGTTTAAATGTTAGGAAATCAATGGTCAAGCAATAAACACATTGTCGTCCCAAACAAATATATTTTGTCACAATTTCTTTCCTGTAATATGTATATGAAGTCATTTTAAGTAACTAGCCAATGTCCTCTTCCTCTATATAAAGGTAAAAACTGAGGTCTCCTTTCACTGTATAAGTGACTCATGAATCATCTGTCATTGCCACGTCTATGTCTAGGCGGCTTAGAATTATTGTGCGATGTATTGGATTGATGCCGTCATGATACAGGCCAGAAATCTTGGGGAAACACTAATTGAAAAAAAAACAAGCACAAACCAAACCGACCAAATGCTGTATAGGGGGTCTACACAAGACGTAAGGTCATTGCGATTATCTCATTATCACACTGACCATGCCTAAGTCACAGCTTTAATCGAATGAGATGAAATAATCCGAAAATTTAAGCCCTTCCCCATTACCATTCCCTTAGTTTTCATATAAGAACACTGTAGAATTGGGGGTAAGATTCTGATAACAGTTTTCCGAATCTAAGTACATCCCAAGATCTGAACAAGATTTTAAAACTATTCCAAAAGTATTTTCAAAGTTATTGTATCTGTATTTCTGAGTGTAAAATTTGAAAGAAGTTTGTACATTTTATGGAAATTCAAACAATTAGAACAGGCTCTGTGAATTCATCTAACTGTGTAATATATATATATATATATATATACCATATGATGAGAACATATGGACATCGCCATTTATCCAGGAGAAATTTCACAATAGGAAATCCTAATTTTTCAGGTGTTTTTGTTTTACCTTTTTCCTTACACTTTCTACACAATGTTTTTTAACACACACACACACACACACACACACACACACACACACACACACACACAAACACACACACATAAATATATATATATATATATATATATATATATATATATATATATATATATATATATATATATATATATATATATATATATATATATATATATATATATATATATATATATATATATATATATATATATATATATCTGTGTGTGTGTGTGTGTGTGTGTGTGTGTGTGTGTGTGTATGCATGTAAGGACATTAAGGGCAAATGTGGCTTTCCAAACAGGAGACGCTCACTCCTGTCTAACCTCAGAATTTCAGAGGTCCGTGAATGTCCACTGACAAAAATGCTAAATTTACTCCAGGTTAATTTAGTGCAGAAAACTGAATCAGAAGTTAATAAACAACGGTTAGTTACCACACCTTTCGTTCAACAATAACAGACCCTATGTCTCAATTAGGTGCACATACGAAATAGTTCTACAGAGTAATACTTCATCTAACAACACTGATATTAATATTGTTTTATTTACTATCAGATATTAAGAAGTACAAATTGCACGGTCTTATAATGGCTATTGCTGACTTCAAATAAATCGAAAGAAGTAGCTTACTTGGTAGCATCCAATGATCACATTCTTAAAAATTGTATTATCAAATTGGTAGTGCATTCTCTCTCTTAATACCTTTGTCTTTCTAGAATCAGCATACCCCACTCCACATTGCAACATCAGGAGGCAGGGTTGATATAGTTAAATTACTTATAGATGCTAAAGCCGACGTCAATGCCCAGAACACGGTAAGACAAGTTAAACACAGATTTGTTAGATATCAATAAGTCTCAAACTACCAATAGAAATACCATATTATATATATCATATATACCATGATTACACCTTAAATCGATGAATGATCAATATCAAGTACATTTACATCCTACAACCCACTTTCATCTGTACTAAACATTTTAAATAGAAACACCATCTACCACGGACAGTTTAAATACTAACATGTCATAACAGCTCTAATATACTTTTATAGCTTTTAAGGTCATTGTTTAACTTTCACGTCATGTGATTTACAGTTTAAAATAAACACGAATTAAACATCCGACACATATACCACCCACCACATATTATATCCACTACATATACCACCCACCACATATACCATCCACCACATATACCATCCACCACATATACTAGCCACCACATATACCACCCACTATATATACCACCAACCACATATTATATCCACTACATATACCTCCCACCACATATACCATCCACTACAAATACCACCAACCACATATTATATCCACAACATATACCACCCACCACATATACCATCCACTACAAATACCACCCACCACATATACCACCCACCGCATGTACCATCCACCACATATACCATCCACCACATATACCATTCACTACATATACTACCCACCACATATACCACCCACCACATATACCATCCACCACATATACCATCCACCGCATACCATCCACCACATATATCACCCACCATATATACCACCCACTACATACATGTATGCCATCCACCACATATTTTATCCACCACATATACCATCCACCACATATACCACCCACAATATATATTATCCACCACATATACCATCCACTACATATACCGCCCACCACATATACCATCTACCACATATACCATTCACCACATATACCATCTACCACATGAAATGAGATTCACACAAATTCGAAGTACTTACTTGCATGGAGATAGACCAATGTGCATTCAAAACAAAGGTGTTAATATTAAATTAACATTTAATCATTAAATGACTTAAAAAGACATATAAGCTTATTCAAATGAATATTTCTACCTTAACGACTTTTTTGTTCTGCCAGGAAATAGCAAATAAAGAACCATGGCAGGACTCTATGCAAGATTTGTTAATCCTACATGTGCCTTGGTGACTATGTTTAAGTGATAGGGTCTCTTTCTTGAAAATGACATTGCGAAGAGGTGGCCTTGCAAAGTGTGGAAGAGAACATGCTAGATCCAGCAGTGTGTTTTTCTTTTTATGATTTCTTTTGTTGGATTAAGGTATAGAAATTTGGTAATTTAAAATCAGAACAATGATTAAAATTGCATTAAAAAAAATATAGGAAAAGATTTATGATTTGCAAAATTTGATCTACATTTAATAAAGTAGATCATGAGAGAGGGGGTTATCAAAATAGAAGCGCGATTTGTATTATAAAGTTTTTGAAAACCAAATACATATAAAATAACAGCAACATAAACAATCCGAATTCTGCGCATATGAAAGCGAGGCAAGACCTGGGCTATAGGAGTTCCAACTCCTTTAGATGAAAGGAAATTTTGGACTTTACCCCCCCCCCCCCCTTTAAATATGAAGGCAAGTCTCATCGTGTAGGTCTTCCGAAACTTTTACTGGAATAGCCAGAAACAATGACTGCATCAAATTTTCCATGTCCTTTTGTCGATTCCGGTAGCTAGGTTCTGCCATTTCTGGATAAGGCTAAACTGAACAGTTTACGTATTATTGATTGATTTAGATATAAATTGGATATTACATTTCCCTTTAAAAAAGTGTCCTTTGAATAGCTTTCGTATTGCTAACACAGAATTAGACTTTTTTCGTATTTCTAATATTCGTCATAATCATTTTGCCCAGTCTAAATTCTGCAAGATTTCAAAACACATTAAGACACTGCTCCTTTATTATATAGACTTTCTGTCCTACAATGTAGTATTCATCGATATTACGCTCTGTCAACACTGACGAAGTTCATTTATGTGAAACTGGTGTCATCAAAGAAGTTTTATATTTCAATAAGTGAACATTTTGTTCCTGCGAAAATGCACCATCACAATCTTTGACTCTGACTTTTTTCCTGATCGTGAGATATTCTGAGATGTGCATATCAACCAGTGTGTAATATTGGTACAGGTGACTTTCCTTACTATTTGACAAAGAACAAAGGTTTGCTTGCCATCAATGATTGATTTCAACAAATGCCGAAACATTCTTAAAAAGACAGTTCAAACCTACTGTAAACGATAATGAAAACAAAGAGAATGATTGTAAATGCCTTTGGTGACTGGGAAAATTACTTTCTCATTATAATGGACATTCACATTAAAATGTTACGATAAATTTATATATATGTAATTATCCAAGGGGCATATAGACAACCTGACCAGTATATCAAAACGGACTTGTCTTCAACAAACTTATACCATTATGTCTGCTGTTATTATCATTCCTGGTCGTTTTTGTACGTACGGAACACAATTCTGCATAGAGAATTTAGCTTGGTATACAGAATAAGTTCCTAGCGTAAACATAAAGACCGTCAGTCACTTCCGCTTCATTATTTGTAGGAATTTCTCACAGAAAAAGAGGTCGCTTTTTTATTATCTTATCATGAATATAACTCAATTCTCAGAAATGGCTTTAATACTTCTCCGTCTATTGATGTATAGACAAAAGACGGAATGCAAGAGGAGATACAAATGACTTGGTCATCACCGCAAAGGCAATCGCAGACTTTAAGTAGGTCCGTAGAATGAATATCTTCTAGTAATAGCCTGATGTAATGTTTGTATGATTTCTTACATGGCACATCGTCTCGTTTTCCATCAAAGTCCCACACAATGTTTTCCAGTCTATTTGATATCAACAATTGGTTTCATCAATGCGTATTGTATAATCAGAAAAAAATATGCATCATTTCTCATTAACATCTTTGTCTTTGTAGAATCAGGAAACACCACTTCACATTGCAGTATCAAGGGGCCATGTTGAAACTGTACAAATATTTATTGATGCTAAAGCCGACGTTAATGCTCAGAACAAGGCAAGACAAGAAAAACCCAGATTACAACAACCCTCATATCACTAATAGAAATACTGATCATGGAAAATAAAAAGAATTATATTTTCTTCAGTAAATCCTTTAAACTAAAGTTTTGTTTTACCATACCACATATTTAAGTTTTATAGGCGTTAAAATGAGTTATTAAGTCAATTAGATTTACATCCTAACAATTATACTTAATTTCATGTCTAGAAAGTTAAATGTTAAAGAAATTATATAAAAAGGCAATAAATAACAACCATAACAGAGCAAGTACACTAACAGAAGTGTTAAAGCCATTGTTTAATGTTCGCTTTATTTTGTCTAAGTTTAACATTCTGCAAGATTTCAAAAACCTTGAGCCACAGTCTCTATGTTATAAGAAGATGTCGAGTTTGTTTAGCTTTGTTTGAGAACATAACGCATTAAAAAGTCGGAAATTAGTTTATCTGTAAATTTTCTTGAAAATCTGTTTAAGATTGACATGTTTTTGGCATCAAATCAAACTTTCTTCAAAATGTAACCTGTACGCATTTTATATATCATTCGTTATTCCCTGATTTGGGATAATAAAAGGCTTGACGATATCGCCTATAAATACAAATGTTACATCGAAAGTTTAAAAAGGAATATTATTTTAAAGGTATATTATAAATACATGTTTTCAACTTTCGATGTAACGCAAAGCCAATCTTTTGCGATGATATTTACGGGAGACTCGAGAATTGAGGGATCGCCAGATTCAACTTTAACCACGTCATTACGTGAATTCTTTATGACGTCACAATTAAATTAATGTTTGACGGGCCATTTATTTATGACGTCATAATGAAAAAGTGCCAAAAGATGCGATGTCGGACATATGGCGATCAGTCAATTGCGATGGATCCCGGTAGAATTGCAATCAGTTGCTGTGGTTTCCATATGGAACACAGAAACCGTATCAACTACTAAAATTAGATATAGAACTATCATTTTCTGTCATATTCCCATATAGTGCACGCGAGTCTATTTGATAGCAACAAATGATCAAATTCATACATTTTGTATAATCAGAATAGCGATACATTATTTCTCATTATCACATTTTTCTTTGTAGAATCAGGACACCCCACTTCACATTGCAGTATCACAAGGCCATGTTAAAACAGTAAAAATATTTATAGATGCTAAAGCCGAAGTTAATGCCCAGAACAAGGTAAGACAATAATAAAAACATATTACAAAAAACCTCATATCTCTTGTAAATAAATACTAAAAATGGAAAATAAAAAGAATCGTATTTACTTCAGTAAATCCCTTAAACTATTTTTTATTTTACCATACCGCATTTTTAAGTTTTATCAGTGTTAAAATGAGTTATTATATCAATATCAACGTCTAGAAAGGTTAATGTTAAAAGAGCAAACATAAGGCATCTGACCAAACTGTATGACACAAACCACCAAGACATGCACAAAAACATTAAACCACAAACTGTATAGACATTTCATACAGATCCATACAGCGATTGTTATTTGGTTGCGGCCCAATATTGGCGGCGGCTGGGCGGAAAATATGTGATCCTCTTAGACTGTACTGTATGTTTTCCTACCTAATATTGGTTTCTCAGATGACATAAAAGTTCTTCTAACTTAAGTTTTATGACTAGACTCACTTCTTTCTACAATTTTTTGTTCCAAGAGAGAAAACTGAAGACATCTGACAACGTCACAAAATCACCAAGGACATGCACACAAAACATGATAATAGTAGAATATACACGGAGAAACGACATTACAAAAATATTCGATTGTGCTGCAGTTAAGATACCGGTCAATTGAAGTAACAAATGTCATTCAATAGGTGTGGTTAAAACATAAATGTCGCTCTAATAGCAGTTACAAATCATATTATAAAGAACTGAAAATGGATTATCATCAGTAAAATCAATTCTAATTATGGTCAATAAAACGTTTTGGCAAAATCATGGAGAAACACCATTTTAGTCTGAAAGCGAGCTACACTGATCGGTAGAAGTCCTGACAAATTGTCAATAGGACGAGGTTCAGGACCTTATCCCCTATAAACGGTTCAAATAAGGCCCATCATATAGTCCCCAACGCCCTCTTTGCCCGTGTGCAACACCCAAACGGAAGTCAGAATAAGACTGTACAGCGGACCAGTACAAAATGTACTTTCTTCGCAATGATACGAATGTCGAACTATCGATGTCCAAATAATTGATCACTGCAAAATTGGGAATGCGATTCTGCTGGACCTTGATTAGACTTATAAAATGTTCCAGAATTTTTTCGGAGTTTATGGTATCTGTTACTGTGATTGAGATGTTTTTGTATGGAAATCCAAAACATTAGAACAGGCTCTGACAATTCATCTGATAAATAGCTTTACCATATAGAAATCTATGGACATCGTCATATAACCTGGGGAAGCTTACAAGAGGAAATCCAAAGTTTTCATGTTTTGCATCATCATTAATGATCGTATTCTTCTCAATACTTGTAATGTATATGTCCAAGAAGGCTAGATCCATGTATTATATATTGACTTTGCATAACAGCAGTACAAATTGTTTAAAAACTCACCGATCAGGATTATCAATATCATCTACATATCTAAATGTGTAGGACGATATTAAACTACACTTACTATAGTTATAACCAAATTATCTTCAGAAACTGAAATTGAAGTTAATAATCGACAGTTCGTTGCCGAGCTCTTTTGGATTAAAGCATTACATACTTTCTATAATCATTAGGCACAGAGACCAAATTTTTCCACAAGGTAATGTGTTCTCTAAATTCACTGGCATAATTTTGTTTTCGTAACGATCAGAGGTTGAGGGAATACAAATTGCACTGTCGTCGCCGCAATTTCAATAGTTAACTTCATAATGTCATTGGAGCATCTACTGGAGGTTTCCAGGTAGCAGGATATTTTACATTCCTTTCCGTCTATTCGGATATTAACTTATCCTGGATGAGACTGATCTTAAGTCCACGTGATATGAATACATTTTAGATTTTATATACTGCATGACTTTTGTAATACACGGCTGTGTCAGATGCATTTATATTCGATTTGTTATCTATTGTTTCCGTCTTATCATAATACAGAGCACTTCATTCCATTTGATAGCTTGAAATGATCAAATTCGTACAAATTAAACAATAATGCATTTTTTCTCATAAACACCTTTGTCTTTGTAGGATCAGGACACCCCACTCCACAGTGCCGCATCAGGAGGCAAAGTTGATATAGTGAAGATACTTACAGATGCTAAAGCCGAAGTTAACTCCCAGAACAAGGTAAGACAAGAAAAACACAGAATTGTAATATTACAATAATCATATAGAAACACTGCCTAAAAGAATTACATCTTTACAATTTCACCTATATTTTTCTGTAAATATAAACACCAATTTACCATGAACTGTATAGAACGGTTAAATATTAAAATATATCTGTGCTTATATACTAATAATTTAACTTCAAGAGGCAACCGCAGTATAAAACCTATTTAACTGCATTATCAACTTTTTCAATGTCGATAGAAGTAAAACCACGACGGTTGTCGTGGTGACATGTAACGTTCGCTCTAATTGGGCAATCTTTTGTGATGCATTTAAAATGCTCGTATTTTCTCAGTAAATATTGCAGCTTATTATATATTTATTACTTCTTTTTATCAAAGAATTCGTTTATAAGGTATATGATATTAATAGTTTATTTTCCTATGGAGACACCCGAAGTAGTGAGGGATCTTTAACGTGCCATGCATACCACGACACAGGGCCTCGGTTTTTACTGTCTCATCCGAAAGACATGACACCGGCATGACCAGAGCGGGACTCTAACCCCGTCCTCCCGATCCGATACCACTAGGCCACGCCGGCTTTATTCTCTATTAGATGAGAAATGTATATAAGAAGGATTGATTTAGACATAAAATATGTATTGCACTTCTTTGAAAAAAGGTGTCATTCGAATACCATTGGTTTATTCTAAATCGCAATTCATCAAGATTAGACCTGTAAATAAGGTTTTCTACCGACTTCATCTTTCCATAATTTGTCTTAATCATTGTGCCTAATCCCAAATTCCGCAAGACTTAAATAACTTTCAGCTACCGTTAATTTGTAAACGGGAAAGAAAGAGGATGTTGAACTGTACTCTCTTTGAAACAAACATAGAAGTCACAGTTGAGTTAATTTGTAACATTTCTCAAAATACAAGTTATGTCAGATTCTCTCAGCACCATTATACCTTTGACTCTGACCGTTTACCTGATCATGTGATAAATTGACATGTATATATCAACCAGCGAGTAAAATTGTTACTGCTGACTTTCATCAAAATAACATATGTTCACTACTTCACAGAAAACAAAGGTATTTATTACCGCCAATTATTCATTTCAGCAAATGCCGGATTATTCTTGAAAAGGCAATACAAAATTACTTAGTTTTTCGAACTTTAATTCTTGGTGCTTGCAGATACTCATTTGATATTTTGTAAATTGCTTTACCATGATAAGATCCAGATAAAACTCAAATTTTGTTTTGGTTTATTCTGTCGGAATGATGTTGTGCATTGATTATACTATGATTCACTTATGCCTTATATTGTCCAAATCCTGTATTCACAGTATCAGCCTCTGATAAATATGTGTATTGTAAAATTTGATAGTGACGTTACGGACATGTATTGTTTCAGCAATACTCTCAAATATTAGCTAATTATGAAAAACGTACTCCATTATAACCAGATTACATTGAGAACTAAGTCTGAAATTAATAAACTACAGTTTGTCACCGACCTCTTTTGTGCTATACAGTTACAGAATTCATATCCCCATTGGGCACACGGACCAAATTCTTCAACAGGGTAATATTTTCTCTAACAATACTGATATCAATAATTTTGTAACATTGGACGTTAAGAAAAACGGCAATCGCACGGTCGTAACTGCAACAGCAATAGCACACTTAAAAGAGATCTGCAGAAGATCTAGTGGTGATAGCCAGAAATAAAAGATACATACTCTTCTATGTGCCCTATCTTCAATTCCTAACCTTACTTTATTATCTTAGAAGTTTACGTAGTGTAGTGTGATTTACATTATAAATGGTTATTGATTATCTATCGTTTTTGGCCATTTGATAGCATCAAATGATCAAATTCATACAATATAATCAGATTGGTAGCGCATTCTTTCTCATTAACACCTTTGTCCTTGTAGGAACAAGAAACGCCACTCCACAAGGCAGCATCAGAGGGCAAACATAACACAGTAAAAGTACTTATAAATACTAAAGCCGACATTAATGCCCAGAACAAGGTAATTCAAATAGAACACAGATTTGTAATATAAGAAAAGTCTCTTATCACTTGTAGATATACTGATTACAGAAAATGAAAAATTCCCTAAACTATTTTTGATTTTATTAGAAACCATAAAAAGGTTTATATGTTAATTTGTGACAAAGTATCGGGTATATTTAGACCGGGGGCCTACCATGCATCCCTTTAGGCTATTTTCATGGATTCAGATTGTTCGTTAGGATGTGTTAGTTGATATTCAAAAGCCTCTCCTATCTTTATATAACAGCAAGTTATTGGTCTTCATTGTGCGTGTAAGAGATAACACACGCCAGATGTGATACATATAAGTCATTCAGAACTTGGCAGTTTTCCCCAGTTCTCTTTCACATGCCTTTTACTTGTTAACAGAGTTTTTGATATGGGTTATTGCTGGCTGATCATGTATAAACTCTTCAAACAGTTCCTTCTAGGGACACTGGAGAATGTTATTTATCTTTTATTTTTATTATTATCAGTATTAGTATTGGTATTACTATTATTATTATTATTACTATTATTAATATTATTATTAGAATTATAATTACATGTATTATAATAATAATTATTATTATTATTATTATAACTACTACTACTACTACTACTACTACTACTACTACTACTACTATTATTATTATTAGGGTCTTCCGATGGAATCGGAAGACCCTTCTGTTATTGTGAAGTTTTTTCTTTACTATTTTTTTTTTCATTATTATTATTATTATTATTATTATTCTCAGCACTTTGACTGCCATTTTCTCAGAAACGGCTTGACCAACAACCTTTTTGATCTATTTTACTAACTTGATGAGCCAGGGGAAATTGATTGATAAGAAAAAATTTTAAAAATTATTTTTTTAAGTAAATTACATAACAGTGCTTTATTTTTTAAATTTCTCAAATACAAATTTCTTATTCAAGATAGATTGTTTAGTTTTTCGTAATTATTTTTGACAGGTATGTTCTAGACATTAAATTCAACACCGATTATCAAGCTTTTATAGTATAGCCGCTATATAAGTTTAAAAATTACGTAATTTTTCAAATGTTTTATTTTAAGTCTTAGCATTTAAAAAATGCTACAAAACGATTTAGAATATCAATTTCACCATGAAAAACTATGTTTCATGATTTGAAAATCATTTTAACACCATTTTAAAGTGAAAATTTAAAAAAAAAATTTAAAATCAGGTGATTAAAATAATTTCATTGTCATTCGCTTATTTTAGATCGGATGGCCACCAAAATAAATCCTGCACGTGAGAAGGGTTCACTGTTTTAAATTTATTTTTCAAAAATTTCCTATGATTTGCCGTTTTCCCTAGGTTATCGGTCAAAGCTATCGAAAGTCGCCCTCGGAAAGCGAGAAATACGCGCCGTAGTTAGCATCATTTTTCAATTTCAATTTCTGAAAAACGGATGTATATACACACTTTGTATTTTGCCTATAGATTCTCAAAGACGCCGTTACCCGTTTAAATAAAAAAAAATTTAAAATGAAAGTTTTCAAAAACGTTACGTAACAATTAGTTAAATGTTAAATTCTCCCCTAGAGAGCTTATTTTTAATGCTACACTAGAGGTAAGCTCTGGTTATTATTATTATTATTATTATTATTATTATTATTATTATTATTATTATTATTATTATGAAATCTGATGTAGACATGTTTCCCATAATTCCTAATACGGAATTTATCAATAATTTAATATAAATATGCAAGAAGGCCATTTCCTTTATTACATTTATTGGTCTTGCAAAACTGCAGATTGGGTGGTTAAATGTCATCGATGGATCATTTCATTATCGATATCAAGTAAATGTCTATCTATGTAAAGAATCAGTAACAGTCCTAAAATACTCCATTATAACCAAATTACCACTTAAGTCGGCAAAAGATCTACCGGTGGTAATCAGAAATAACAACTGCATAATATTTTACATGCCTTATCGTCTATTCCGGAAACCATATTAAAACCTATCCTAAATGACGCTGATCTTAGAAGTTTTGGTGATATGGAGTGATATAAAGTATGAATGGTTTTCTCTGTTTTCCGTCAAATTCCCGTACACAGTACTGTCGTCCATTTGATAGCATTAAATCAAATTAATACAGTTTCTATAATCAGATTCGTAATGCATTTTATCTCATCAACATCTTTGTCCATGTAGAATCAGGACACTCCACTCCACAATGCAGCATCAGGAGGCTCCGTTCAAATAGTCAAAACACTTATAGATGCTAAAGCCGACGGTAATGCTCGGAACAAGGTAAGTCAAGCATAGCAGAGTTGTTGTGTTACAAAATGCCATTTATCTAAAAGATATATTGATATATCATAAAAAATTAAAAGAATCATATTCATTTCAATAATTCCCTTAGACAATGTTTGATTTTATCATAAACCGAACAATTAAGTTTAAGTTTAATAAATGTTAATTTGAGAAAATATTAAGTAGTACATCCTAACAATTTTACCGATATTTTATATGTTTAAAAAGGTTCATTGTAACACAAAATTAACAAGACATGAATAGACTGGCCATATTCTAATATGTCATAACATTGTTGAAGTAGAAACGTTCCTTTATTCGTATCAACTTGAATTCATACAAAAACATATAAGTCAGAATAAGAAGCCATTCGCACTTTCAGTATCGATGATGTATTGTTTTATAAACAAAAACATCTATACATAATTCATACAATATATCCCAATAACAACTAGAAGTAAACAACGAGGAAGTGCCGAATGGTCAACCATATCTCATGCAAAATACGAAAGCAACTGGTGTCACATGAATATGGCACTAACAACAATGTACCACAGTGGACATTCACGGACCCCTGAATGGAATAAAAAGGACAATACCGAGCCCTAAATAAATCAAGGAGTAAAAGTCCACCGGTCGCATTCACAACCTGTCGCAAAAGTCCTGCAAAAACTGTTCAAGTCGAGGAAATAAATACATAAATATACACATATAAGCACATGAATGAGACAAGAACACTAAATCAAAATATCCTATTCACGGTATTAAATGCTGTGGAACTCAAATTCCGGCATCGGAATGCACTTGAACAAATGTCTGTATATACATATTATGTCATATCAAGTATAGTCAAAAACTTAAGATGGCTTGTTTATATGGTCAGATCCCAAAGTGTCGGTTAACTTACTTGAAAGGGAATTCTAATTGTACCCGATCCCTGCATCGACAATAGAACTTCCTCAGTGACAATTTCAAACGTTCCTCAATATAATTATTCCTGTGCGAGTGGTCTCGTGATAAGAAAAGAAATTGAAGACACTACAGAATCCAATTCATCTGCTTCATATTTAGATCTTCAACGTGATACTGACCGTGATGGTAGACCAATTCATTTTATGACAAAAGTGATGACTTTAATTTTTATCTTGATTAAGACGTTTCGAAATACTATCGCCAACACAAAAAAGTGAGATGGCATGAGCATTTCGTCACTTGTTTCCTTTGCATTGTGTTATATATACATGTTATTTAATGCATTTAGGTCTCATTTCATAGATGAAGCGGGAATTGACATGTTTATTCTATATTTCTTACATATGTATGTATAACGATCTTGTAACTTCAGTTTTTTATCTTCTTTCTCATTTAAGGATTATGACACGCCACTCCATGCCGCAGCTAGGAGAGGCCACGTTGGTGTCATAATGAAACTTCTAGCATATTCAGTCGATTTCACCGCCAAGAACAATGTAAGTGATAGAGGTCAAAAAATAGATCAATAGAGTACTTAGTTTTGATTATTACAAACAGTAAAACAGAAGCATTATCGATAAATAAAACACGTTCATTGAATATAACGAGATCACATGATCAATTCTATAATCGATAAACTACAGATTTCGGATTAGTTTATTCGTTTAGTTTAATTATTAGTTTAGTTCCAATTTAATATCAATTCATAAAGTTATTAGACGGAAAATGTATCTCAAGAGTACAGTTAATCGTCATATAGTATAGTGTTATTTATAATAATGTTTGTTTTCATCTATTCTCTTCATTCCCAATGAAACATTCCCACGTTATTCGTAATCTGACTCAACTACCAACATTCACAACGCATATAATTCGCAAGGCATTAGATGTACTACATCATGATTATGAAAACATATACATCTGTTGTTATTTTATTTGCACTTTTTAAGCATTTAGACAAATCATGTCTCTTCAGTGATGCTTTAGAAAATCAGAAATATGTAAAATAACCTACAAACAAAAATTTGGATTTGGCAGCTAACTCTTAGATTTCATGTAATATATCATCACAGTAATTTCAAAGTATATATTTCGGTACAAAAGAATCCAAGGTTGTATTGATAAGGTTATACCTAGATTTCATGTTCTTTTAATACGTTATTATCCTTTATAGAAGACATTAACATCGAGAAATTCATGGTGTGCTCTTGAACGATTAATATCCGTGTTTACGTTATGTTTTTAGAATGGCAAAACAGCTGAAGAAGTAGGAACTCGCAGAGCAAGAAAGGTAAGTGTAACGCTTTGTGTCAGTAATGGTTGACACGAACTTTAAATGTTGAGCTTTATTTGATAATGTGTAGGAAGGAATATCATATTCAACAAGAGAAATTTTATTGGCTCTAAACTGCAAGATTCACAACCCAAATTCCCATAATATTGAATTGATTTTCTCACTTTACGTACAAGATTTTGGCAATTTTACATTCTTGATTTAACAGGTGTTTAGAGGTAAGTTTAGTTTTATTTTTACTGATAGATTAGATAGATCGATAGAATGATCGATAAATGTATGTAAAGATGAATTGATGGACGCACAGACGGGTGGACAGACGAAGACAAGAAAAGATTGGTTGAGCTTGTATTCTTCTCCTAATTAACAGGATTTTTCTTACGGGTAGTGTTGATTACGTTGCATTTTCTAACAGATATTAATATCTTTTTCTGAATTTATAGAAACACTTAATTGCTGAATACAACATATACATTGTATATAAGCAGTCCCACTGTCTTTTATATCGCCTTCAGTGTACAGAAGTTCAGAATCACTGAGTATCCCGATTTTCTCTGATAAACTATACAACACTACGAATTAATCTGAAAAAAAAGTTGAAGTCTACCTTTGAAAACCTGAAAACTCCTGACAGCTCTGATATACAGCATAAAACTCTGAAACACTCTGTGAAGACCCTTTAAAACTCTGAAACACTCTGACGACACCACAAAAACTCTGACAACAATGAAAAATTTGCAAAACTGTAAAAAACACTGACGCCTGAATAGATAAATAAATTTTTTTATGCAGATGAATAAATATATTGAGTGTGATCAGTCCCTATAATTCTATAAGAAATGTTTTAAACCAGTACTGGTATACCGACAGTCGACAAAGAAGATCGCTTGTCAATCATTTCAAAATAACACATTGTTGTCTATTGAAAGCTATTGCTGCCTTTATCGAGACCGCACCCATATAATGCCACGACCTTTAGATTTAATTGCCCCCACCCCAACCAATCATTTACATACAAAATTAAAACATACTTATTCAACATTTGTTTTTATTATTCACCAACGTAATATTGCAAATCATATCTTTCTTAAACTAAATATTTTACATGTCTTCTTGTCGCTTTTTCATTCGAATGTTATACGTAAATTTACTCCTATCAAATTATTCAGTTATTACATATTCACTAGATATTCAAGAATGTTGCTTGCAATAGCAACGAATAAGTTTGAATATATCAGTATTACAACGCAACTGTCTTCTGTAATATCGCTCATCTGACGATCTTTTTTGACGGGAAATGACAACCTGTTCGTCTCAGTGTAATAGAATCTTTTTCAAAGCAATCATAATAGACAGGCACTTTGAGTGCTTGTATACCTCTTTTGTCACAGCTACTTACTTAATTTATATGACACTTAACACAATACAATGATATACTAACAGAACCTTGACAATGGCACAACAAGTTGATTGATTGATTGATTGATTTTTATTTAACGTCACACCACGAATATTTCACGTATATGGTGACGGCATCTGCCTGATGCGGGGCATACAAATTTTGACCTTTGCAACAGACCCACCCGAAGCAGTGAGGGATCTTTAACGTGCCATGCATACCATGACACGGGGCCTCGGTACTGTCTCATCCGAAAGACAGGACACCGGCATGACCAGAGCGAGACTCGAACCCCGGCCTCTCGATCAGGCGAGAGCGATACCATTAGGCCATGCCGACTTCAATGGCACAACAAACATATATATCTCTATCACTACGTGTTGTAACAACATAACGAGTTAGGGTCATGTATAGCTGTGGAGGATTCAGGAGGCAACCGCTCTGATGATTGTGACATCTAAATCTAACATAATAATTACTGTCCTAACAATTTCTTTTCAAAACCGGCAAATCTGTATTTACCCTTAATTTTGACTTGCACTGACATATATTTTCAAGCAGTGTCATATTTAGACTTTTATATTTTTGTCCAAAGAACTTTTTTGGGTTTTTTTTTTTTTTACTCTCTCTCTCTTAGAGTCATTCATCTGAAAAAGAAACGACACATACGTGGAATTGAAACGTTTTTATATTTGTAATTATCAGAGTTAATTCCAGCAAAATGATTGTAACATAAAAGAAAAAAGAGGAGTTACTGGCTCAGTTATGTGGCAGAAGTCACCATGGAGCTATACAATACATGAATATAAATAATATACTAGAACATATAACACACTACAAAAATATTTGATTGTAGTGCAATTACGATACCGACTTAGGACGGTCATTTAATTTGACAAAAGCCAAACAAATGGTGTGGTTAACCGGTTTACGGGCCCACCTTCCGATTAAAAATTCATTAGACAAATAACCAATGAAAAACCTTCATTGTAATCTATGGGATACGCCCTTTTATTGTAATCTGGCCAATAGCAGTCCATTATAGATCTCACCAATCAGAATTAATCACGGTCTATAAATTCAGACGAGGGGCTTAGTAATTTGCTGTGGTATTTATCAAACCATCAAGGTAGGGTAAGAGTAAGAAAAGTATGTACATAAGTGACTGTACAAGCATTAATCCTTGTGCAAAGCCTTTATAGTAACATTTTGTCGCTTAAAATACGAATTAGGATAACTAAGTTCACCATACCCAAACCTTCTACGGAGCCCTTAAGTGTGAAATACGGAGCCAGTAATTATAGCCACAGTGAGAGTTACTGAGACCAAGTTAATTATGTAAAATGACTTTTGATTATCGATATCATTTCTTTAAATTATTGCCATTAAAATCCCAGCAAGGTATCTGGGGGATTCACACAAATTGGTCACTTCTTTATCTAACTTTGATTAAGGACTAATTCTCGTATGTAAATAGAGCAATTTGTAGCTGATCATTTCTGAACAAATAGCTCAGAATAAATTGAGATCTAGATAGTAGTATTACGCGCTACAGAATTTGTGAAATTGCTTTATTTTACAGCAATATGTCTTTGTTTTTACATTTGTTCATTTGTATGTCATTAGCAGTCTTGCTTAATTAACAATTTGTTGTTTGTCTTGGGCATATCTCCCGTACTTTCGTAATTTGTTACCTATCATGATGTAAATTAAGAATCGTAAATAACCGTACCTCCATATGTAGGAAGTAAAAGAGCATATTTATTAACAGGTTGATACAGTTCAAAGCTAATTTTGTGTCTCTGGAAAATTTAAAGCATTATTTCAATAGTGACTACTAAAGTTAAGGGCGAAAATTGAATTTCACATTTCAAAAAAGAAAGAATTTGATTTACACACGAGTATTCATTTATTTCATAACATTTACTAAAATAGTTAAGTTCGATTTTTGCTGCATTTCTTCTGATAATAGCGATATTTTGTGAAAAGAGAGATTTAACTGTTCGATAAATTACCAATCTATTCCTTTAATTTACATTCAAATTAAGCTGTAACTCGTACACACGCTCAAAGCCATGCCTGTTTATTTAATCCAGTGTATTTCTTCTTTGATTGTAAGCCGGCGTGGCCTAGTGGTATCGCGTCGGACTCCTAATCGGGAGGCCGGGGTTCGAGTCCCACTCTGATCATGCCGGTGTCCTGTCTTTCGGATGAGACAGTAAAAACCGAGGCCCCGTGTTTCAGTAAAAGTCTTGGCATGGCAATATATGAGTGGAATTTTCTGTAAGAGTTACAAATAGGTGTGATATTTTGTCATTGATTGGTATTGGCACACATAAATATATATTCATTTACACAGAGGCATTTATTTATTTAGCTTTATGTGTCGATTTTATGTATTTGATTCATTTATTTAGATGAATGAAAGAATAAAATAATAATTATTATTCAATTACTTCTTTATTATTATTGGTTATTTATTTATTTATTTATTTATTTATTTATTTATTTATTTATTTACATTTATATTTGTATTTATTTATTTAAAACGTCTGGTGTATCGTTTTCTTATTTTCCCTTCTCTTTATTGATAAACACATATCTTTGAAAAGCGATTTTTTTCCTGATTTCCCACTTATTAACTCATCACATTTTATATACATCAAAAGCAAGACAGATTGCAACGAATAATTTTAAGGGCTTACAGAAGGGACCGTATAGACAAAAGGAGGGCATCCCAGTAGTTTTCGTCAGAGTTTTTGTGTTATCAAACATTTTTTGGGAGAGTTTTAGTATAGACAGCAGAAATTTGCAAAGTTTATCAGAGGAAAACCGGATTCTCAGGAGTTTTACTGCACATAATTGTTTCTCAATAATATGTCATCCAATATTCTGCTTCTGTCAGCAAACAAAGTTTGCCACTTTCTGCTATTCTATATTGAAGTCATCGAATATGTCTTCGTTTACTGATTAGTGTCTTAAAATTTTGCTACGTATAATTTGTTGATTATGAATATTGGGGATAAAAGTTATTTCGCTAATCAATTCAAATTTTGAATAACAAATATCAAATATATTTACTTGTATTAATTTGGAACATTTCGACAATTATGAATCTTTTATGATGTTCATACCTTTCCTTCTTATTTTCCCCTTGCATTTAATAAACATGTACCTTTCCTTCTTCCATCAGATGTCTTTGAAAAGGTCCCAAAAGAAATAAAGCGACTTGGATCAAATGCTGTTAACCTGTTTTTGAAGTCTCTAGATGACGATGCAGTTCCTGCAAATGTCGTTCGCTGTATGTTTGTCGGTCACTTTGGTGTGGGAAAGACAACACTAGTAAACAATCTCCTCGGATGTCCTAGAAAGAAAATAAAAAGTACCAACGGCATTGATTTGCATATGGGGAAAATTTTTGTCAATAAAAACACCGGAAAATGGCATGTTCAAGGTATGATTTAAGTCATATAATATCATCATTTAACATTAGTCCTCTGCATGGTGCATATATAAAATCGGTAAAAAAAAATAATGCAACATTTAATTCCAAATATTATCAATCATGGGGCAAAATGCAAAAACAAAACTTAGCACTTCTAGAAAGAGACAAGGTGATCCATAGGGGATTTCTGATCTGAACTTTTAAAACTCTCACAATCAAAATATGGGTTATAAAAATAAATATAAATAAGTTCTGAGACACAGACGGGAGGAGGTGTATTTGTAGTAAATCGGAAGTTCTAACCCTTGTTATTATATTGGTGTGATTAAGGAGGTACCAACGAGTCGAAGCCCTGTCGTTTAACAGCATCTTCTCGAGTATTTACATGTCTCAAAATTATCAAAAAAAATTTACAATCCCAATTAGAGTTCGTGTTACTTATATTTTTGCACTAGAATATGTTTTTGTACTTAGTTGGACGAATTTCCTTGAGATATATATATATATATATATATATATATATATATATATATATATATATATATATATATATATATATATATATATATATAATATATATATATATATATATATATATATATATATATATATATATATATATATATATCAAAAATAAATTGATATTTCCGAAATATCAATAAAAGAAACTCAGGGTAAATTAACAATGTGCCAGGAAACGTGTTATTGTTTTACGTACGTACATTTTCTAATATATAAACGAACCAGTATCGGTGTGAAATGATGATTTCCTATATCTACACTCCAGTTCCTAAAACATATCGAGTATTTTTTTTACTTTTGTAGTGAGTACATAAACCAAAAAAGTATTTTGACATTCGATGTCAAGAATCTTGCATCTAACAACAAAATCAATAAATAGAATAAAACAGTAATAATGCAATAATAGAAATGCACGCTAAGGTTATTTGAAATATATCTATATTTCTTGTAGATGAGCATACAGAGAAAATGTTTGGATTGGAAGATTATATTCAAATAGATGTCTGGGATTTCGCTGGTCAAATGGTGTTTTACACTACGCATCAGACCCATCTGTCTCCTCGATGTTTGTATTTTCTTGTTTTTGATGTTGTTTTGGGTCTGGAGGGAATGGTACAAGATGATAGTCTAGATCCTTCTGATTTAAGCAAACGATTGGTAGAAGGTAAGTTAAGCATTTCATAAATAGCATTATGACTGCATCATTATTATCATTATCATTATTATTATTATTATTATTATTATTATTATTATTATTATTATTATTATTCCTGGCCAACACTTATGATAGAATGTCGTACATGATAAATATAGAATGGTGTTATATAGAATGTGTTCCAGACATATATTATCAGAACAGGTGGATTATAACAGGGTATAAAGCGAGAAGTAGCACGAGTATTTTTCATATTCTTCATTAGGGGCAGGCGTGGTGTAGTGGTTAAGCGCTTGGCTTGCGGCGCCGACGATCCGGGTTCGATTCCCGCGTCGCGCCACTATGTTTAAGAGGTTGGTAACCTCCTGCTTCCATGTCGCGGTATAACTGAAATATTGTTGAAAGCGACGTAAAACACCAATCAACCAACCAACCATCATATTCTTCATTCTTGAGCCCATGCCTTTCTCGTTTTTAAACCGAAGTAATAGTAGTTAACAAAAACCTGAACTATCACTAGCGTTGTTGGTTCTTTTCTTAACCAGTGTCAACCTGTCTGGTTTATACCATAACCAGCAATTTTAATGAACCAATGCGTTTTTGGTTTTACTCAAACCAAGAACAGTATTCCTAATAATTTTGTAACCAAATTAGGTTGTTCTTACTTCGAACCTAAAGCACATGACCTCGTTCGTGAATCGTAGATTAATCGATTGAAGTGTCCTCTCTCCTTACTGTTATTACATGGGGATTGAAAACACCAGATATTTAATATATTTTACAAGGTGTTGTATTTCATATAACCTTAACAATTATATTCCTGAGTTTCATTTTATATGACGTTTCCAACACATTACATTTCTTTGTACAACAACGAGCACTTTTCTGAATGCCTTAGATTATGTATGTGTTTTCTGAATGCCTTAGATTATGTATGTGTTTTCTGAATGCCTTAGATTATGTATGTGTTTTCTGAATGCCTTAGATTATGTATGTGTTTTCTGAATGCCTTAGATTATGTATGTGTTTTCTGAATGCCTTAGATTATGTATGTGTTTTCTGAATGCCTTAGATTATGTATGTGTTTTCTGAATGCCTTAGATTATGTATGTGTTTTCTGAATGCCTTAGATTATGTATGTGTTTTCAGATTACATTGATTTTTGGATCGCATCAATAACAACTTATGCACAAAGTGATGTCCAAGGTTTTCCAAAGATTGTCATTGTTGGCACACACATCGACAAGCTTCTGGTATATATATATTTTATTGATTATTATTAAGTCACAAACTCCAAGTATAATTCCTGTTTGTATGTGGTTGGTGCTATTGTTTAAATCAAATTTAAAAATTGTTCATAGGTCACCAGTTCAAAAACAACTTTACCGTGGTCTTGCCACTAGAAATACGGATTTAAAGTTTTACGCTAACGTTTTTGAAATATAGGTTAAGTATTAGTGTACCCTTGGAAAGGTCTCTTGATAAAGAATGCGCATATAAGATATGAAAGCCCTACCTCTTACAGTTGAAAAGTTATGTGGAATGTTAAAGGGTGCTTTTGTCACAGACAGACACAGAGACCCAAACCTAGATGCTCCCCGAATATTTTATTCTTGGAGCATAACATACGACGAGAAGTGAATTAAGTAACTACATACTAGGTTTCCGATTTGGTGTAATATTACAATTCATCTATAATACTATTTTATTATTACATGCGTGTAATAACATTAATATGGTGAACCCATATTAGACGTTTATCTAAATGCATACTCTTCATTGTGACAGTATACTATTGTACTTTGTTATTCATGATTAAAGCTTTTAGGAGCAGATATTAAACGTATTGGATTTTTCTGTTAACCAATAGATAGTATCGATGTGACCAAAGATTTAGAGACTTTGGCTGCTTTCGTGAATATATGTATTTGATAGCACAATAATGATAGTAAAACTCAAAGGATTTCGCTATCGAGTACATTCTTACTCACCACCTTTACATAGCAGGGTAATAAAACAAAAACTTGAAAGTACATTCTGTATTACTTTATTCTAGGATACCTCGAAGATACCCGATATCATTCAGAAGATCCAGACTAGATACCAGCCTTTGGTAGATTCCGGACAACTAATAGTTCGAGAAGATCTGTTCTTAAATGCATCCGACATGGATGCAGAAACAGCAGAGAAGCTTCGAGACATGATCCTCACATGCGGCGAATCTTATCCAGAATATGGACAGATGATACCTCGATCATGGAATGATCTACATGAGCAGTTGATTGGGAGAAAGTTTGAGAAAATAATAAACTTTGTTCAGCTTGAAGATATGAATCGTCAGATGAAAAAACCATTGGACAAAGAAGAGCTCATCTTATGCATGAATTATCTTCATAGCCTTGGGTATCTACTCTTTTTTCAAGAAGAAGAACTGAAAGATCATATTATCCTTGATCCAAAATGGATAATCGACGCTCTGAAATGCTTCATAACATGTCCGACGTTCACATCAAAACTTTGGCGAGGAAAGAAATGGCTGAAAATGCAAACTACGGGGAAAATTAAACACATGTCTTTTGATGAAGTGTTAAAGAAGAGCAGTTCTGAATCCAAACATCGCCATCATTTACACAGAGTCATGAAGAAACTGGATTTGGTATCTGAACCAAAGGTGTACAATTCTGAAGGTTTTGAAGAAATTCCAAACTATTATTACATCCCATGTATGGTTAACACAGATATATCTAACAATGCATTGAGTTTTGTTGGAAACCAGGAGGCTGTACATTTATCATTTGTTTTCAACACCATTATCCCTCCTGCTGTTTATAACAGGCTTGTCGCCTCCAGTCTCTCACTATGGCCAGTTTTCGAAAGGCACATCTATAACGGGCTTGTCATCCTCCGAAGTGGACCAGTACATGTCATAGCTTTCAGAAGAGAATACAAGCAGATCAACGTATCAGTGGTCCATTTAGAAGATCAGAAAAACACCAATACATGTTTGTGTAGAACCATTATACAGTTCATGGAACAGAGTTTACCTGGAATCATTTCCATTTATAATACATCCACTGAGGAAAGCAAATCTCTGTTCCACATTTCCTACAAATCAGCTGCTGCTGTAAGCCTTAAATCTAGAAAGAATGAGGTGAGTATTCAATGGATTTATGTAAGTTTCCTGATCGAGTTCAATCTTTATCAATATTTTCGCAGATGAATTCTGTTCACATGTTACAAATTTAGATGGTTCTATTCATTTATTTGGAGGAATACATGTAGGAAACAACACAAAAAGAAAACCTAAATTTGTTTACAATGTGACATAAAAGTGTCATATAACTCACGTTATATATATATACGTCTCATTCATACACTGACATGATGTAGTTGTCTAGAATGAAAATATCATTCATCATATTATAAAATCACGATTCCCTTTTGAAACATAAACAACTAAAATTGATTCTAATGAATAAAAGGGGGAAAGTGATATAATGGACTAGATAAAATATAAGTACATGTAATATAATCGATAAATGAAAATAATTATTGATTATTTCATAATATAAAAGTAATCATTCAACCAATGCTAAAGCATGAATAAGTGTAATATGAATATTATTTTAAGCACAGAATGATTCATGAAATATCTATGGTGATAATTAAATACATTATACATTATACACATTAATCAAACTCACCCCGGATTGCATATATTAATGTTCTTAAAACCAAGACATTATCTGTAGTGTCATAGATCTCCAGTTTCCCTACAATGAATTGTATTTACGATAATAAAAATATAAACAACCTATGCTCTTACATTTTCATTTATATTATCAAGTATTAGACAAGTGTGATAAATGATAGATAAGAATAACAATTTCATTATAAAATTCCTTATAGAGACGACATAAAATAGCCACAATTTCAACAATATTAACATGTTTTCTATATCAATAAAAACACGAACATAAAATTACAATAATTACTCAGTTATGATATTTAATGATTTTATAACACTTCCCAAAATTCAAATGAATGTACATTTATAAAGATCAATGAAGTACAATAATATAAACTTGCAGAAAATCGCCGAGTATTGTATTCTCTAATCATTAAAACAAGTACATCTTTCTCCTCTAACCATTCTTTCAGAAGTGCGAATCTAACAAAATTGCATTGTGAAGTCACTATAGTCATGTGATTTATAAAAACCAAAGATTATCAAAAAGGTTTAAAATAAATACGAATAATTTACCTATATTACGGCATAATCATATTTCTTGAAATGGATAAATGATAGCACATCTATATACAAAATTTAATTTCTAGAAAAGAAATTAAAATTAACTACATGTAATTGGATACTCCATTTAAAATCGGCAATTTACGATACAAGGAAGAATGTATTTCTGGGGTATTAAAGTATGGCCATCGAGGTCTCAGGTTACGACATTCCCCTCTCTGTAATCTTATTAACTGGGACAGTTAGAATGAACATATGCCAACCGAAATATGTGATTAAGTATAACGATAATAAAAACTAGCTGACTAGACAGAATTAAGATTACATGTCAAATAACAAGGTTTTACACACATACACACACACAAACGCGCGCGCGCGCACAAGAAAAACGACTTAAAAATAATCACTGGACAATTCCATATTTTACACGTATATCATGACATTGTATCAAAAATAAAAGGCAAGTTAAAAGGTTTTCACTAAGCTATATGAAAAGAATTACAGCAAAAATATGAATACATAATCATACAAACTTTAAAAACATTTCATTATACGGAAGTCCGCAGCAGACGTACAATCATCTATTTAAATTTCAAACCATTGACGCTGTTGAACAGCGTTTAGCCGTTTCCTTATACATTTGGAAAATGAAACCTAAGTGAGAAAAATAGATTATATTTTATTTAACTTCTCATTGTGGAGAACGAGGACCAACATGCAAATTGAGAGGCCAATCATGAAAGGTGACAACTTTTAATTTCTTTTCAGATAAAAGACAAGACCAGTCATATAATATAAATCTCGATATATGTTAGCTCATAAGGTCGTCAAATACCCAACGTTTATATACAAGTATTATTCACATATTCTTTAATAAAAGGAAAAACTCAATTTGCTCTTAACTTTTCCTGTTAATATCATCAATACCACGATGTTTCATTGTAGGATGAAGAACCCCATTACGAGAACTGTGATGACAGTTGCAAAAGTATGTTTTTTTTAATTTGCATTTCACAAATTCAGTTGAAAAAGTTCATAAGGTATCATTCTGGTTACGTTGAGTTTATATGAAGTTTGCTATCCCAGAAACTTAATTTGGAAACTGATTGACACCTTTGCCTGCCCATCATACAAGACAGTAAAAGCGTACGGAAGGGTATATGCGTAGAAGAAGATCAACGTTGCTTATAGAAACAGTCAGATGATATAAAATGAAAGAAATAAAATAGAACTTATTCAGATCTTTAGAATTTGAAAAATATATTTGAATAGTATTGCATATAATTTTCGAAAAACCGCATTGTATTTATATTCAAACCTCTATTCATGAAGATAAAAACAATAATAACATAAAAATGAACTGAAAGCAGAACCATAGTAATCTATTGCACAAAAAGAAAATCTAATCTTAGACACTTCATTACCTAGTAGTAAAAACCATCAAGAAAACTGTGTGGCTGTGGCACTTTCTACATAGTGTTCGTTGACATTCATCTATATATACAGTGCTCAGTTATATTTATTTCCTCGGTATTTAAGGGCACTGACGGTGGGTGTGGGTAGCCAAACAGAAGACGCTCACTCCTCCTGGGCACCTAGTTTCGCCTCTGAATTTCAGGGGTCCGTAAATATCCACTGTGGTACATTGTTGTCAGTTCCATAGTCATGGGACACCAATTACTTTCGTATTTTACTTTAACGTGAACGTGATGTTCGGACTGCATCTATTTGTTTGTTCTTTATGTGCAATTTATCTTATCCAAATAATGGAAAACTCAATAATAAATAGGTGATATGACCCAAGAAACAACGTGTGTGTTGGATGAACTGTTTCTTATGAGAGTGGCTTTGAGGCTGAAAATTCACCACCTGCATCCGCTTGCTGCAAACGTATGTAATGATGCTAGTGTTGTTGAAGATTTGCAGTCTAGCTACCCAGACCTTAGAACATGTGATCATGCTTGGCTGATCTTGATGGAATGGAGTACAGGAGTGAAAAATGACAAACGAACTCCCAAACTTGATGATCTACGGCATATTATGGAAGAAGCAGGGATTAATTCCCACATATTGTGCAAGGTATATTAGAGTTTGCCACACTGTGTTTTAAAAAAAGTTATTTAATTTGCAAAAGTGCTTTATGCTTTGGAAATATATAAATGAAAATAAGAAGAGATTTGTGCTGACGCCATAGTGACTGTCAAACATACATCTCACGCCATTGATGAGTAATTGGTAAGCTAACAACCCTGAGGAAGTTATAGGGTGGAGAAGAAACTGTAATCATATAATTAACATCTCATTATGTAGAATGTTGAATGATATTCTGAACTCGGACCTATTCCGACCATTTAAAATATAGAATTAGACACCTATACAAGATATTTACCGTATTTGACCATGTTTACTGGACGTGATCGGTGATAAACATACCAATTGACTGTTATATCAAATGACCGTCCTAAGTCGGTATCTACGTAACTGCACTATAATCGAATATTTTTGTGGTGTACTTTCTGTGTGTGTGGTTTACATTATATACTGTAAATTTCCGTGGTGACTTCTGTCAAGGCCGAGTATTTTTTCTTACTTCCTTAGTTAAAATATATCTACCGAATTTGACAATTTTTATTGGATTTAAGAAATCGGTGTTGCTAGCATGCAGGAGATGCTTACATTCACCGGATATCTAATTTCACTTACTTTTTTTGGTGTTCACCTAGGCTCTGTAGAGGACTTCTACCATTGAAATTTCCCAATGTGCTGAATTCATATGCCTTTCTCTTCCAAGCAGGTGTGGGTTAGTAAATGAGGTACTCGGATTGTGATCGAACGGTCTCTGGTTCGACTCCGACCTGGATCATACCATTGTCCTGTCTTTCAGTAAAGACAGTAAAAACCGAGGCCCCGTGCCACGTAAAAGATTCAACACTGCTTATGGTGTTTCCGTTGCAAAGATATGAATTACTTTGCTATGCGTCATGCAGATGACGTCACCATATACTTAATACAATCGTGAAGTGACGTAAAAACAATCAGTCAGTCAATCACAATTTGATTTTAATCGTATAAACCATCATTTTACGTATAAAGCTACTTTTTATTTAAATTTCTATGGACTATGTTTCTGCTTTTTAGGCCATTCGACTCAAGGATGAGCACCGTAAGTTAAATTACATCAAATATAGTCATGTTTAATGTATAGAATTTTGCTTTTTTTACACTTTAGTAATATGATTATGGTTGCGGTGTTTCAGATATGAATACTTATAATGTGTTTTCCTTTTGCTTTTTTATGATTGACTCTATATGTGATTTTTACATTCACTATATTCATTTTAAGTCTAATCTTTACAGAAAAGTGAATGTAAACATTAAAAAATGAAGACGTTTTAAAAGAATAAACTTTCTTCACGGTATAATACTCAATATGACTTACAATTCTGCATACATGTATACCAATACACACTACAACAATTTGATGTTCTTACTTTATTTACTTTATTTACATACCTAGCCATATGTATTAGTTTCCCACAACGTGGTACATAATAACTATACCTTGCACGGTACCTTCCATGACGTATGTCATGTAAAAGTATAATCAATGCAGATCTACAGTACTATATTCTAAATATACATTATATTCCAATTCATTACTATTTTCTTAGCATTTCGCTTGACACCTGCATTCCAAGAAACAGAAGTTCACAATGAACTTCTTGACGCAGTCGCTGACAGGATCTCGAGTAACTACATCCAAGTCGGATTAGAGTTGGGATTAACTAAAGATGACATATTGAACATTCGAATGGGTTTTAGGGGAACAACAGTAAAATTGGTTCGCCCCATGCTTCAGCAATGGTATGAGAAAAACAAGAAAATAGGCTATGTCAAGATCGTTAACCTAGCAACTGCACTGCTGAATGCGAAGTGCGATATATCTGCCTTATACGAATTCGAAAAGAGATTCCATGACGGAATTGAATGGAAAGACGAAGAAACCAGAGAAACTAGGAAGAAATGTTCCATATCGTAAAATCTAATGCATTTTGAGACACATCTGAATAACTTTGGATGTGTGGTATTCTCCATGAAGATGTTAGTTGTACAGGTGGTAGTGAATTAATCCCATATATGAGATGAAGTATGTAAACAATTTCGCAATGTTATACATTCATGATAAAATGATAATGTTGCAACGCTTTGTATGACCGGTAAATGTGGAAGAAAAGAAAATTATGACAAGCATTTTATGTGTAAATTCACATTTTTAAAGAAACTTTTCAATAAGTGTTAAGATTATCAAATGGCATGAACAATATACTAAACTATACTGCAACGTGTGATGCAATGCAATCCAATGCCAAATGATTACAATTTCATCTCATTTCCACGATCAAGTAAACAATTTAAAAGTAATTTGGAAATATCTGAATGGAAATCTTCAGAAGTTGGTACACGTTCTACTAGCAAATCGAGCCAGTTGTGAAACATGTATGCAATAATGATTGTGTCTAGGGACAACGTCAATGTAACCAGGGAAAAGGTTACATCAGAAATCCAGATTCGCTACCTTCATCGTAAATAATCGTATCTATTATGTTGTCAATTATTTTTATGTAAATTTTTCATATTTTCTGTATATATACGAAATTTTTTTTCTGATAAGGGGACGACAATTTGATTCTGAGAGGAGGGGGGGCTTGCAAATTTGGTCGAGTCAGATTATTTATTTTCAGATCTTTGAAGGATAGAATATTTATTTCCTTAATATCCTGGGATATTATTCATTTTCTTGGATTTTTTTTCCGCCAAGAAATACTTGTTAGAACTGCATTGTCATATATGCAACTAACAGACATTTTTCTATGATTATATTTTGTTAACAAAACATATCTAATATAATGTTAATTCAACAAACACTACTTGGATTGTATAGGTTTTATACTACTAGTTTCTATAGTGAAGTGTATAGTCTCTCTCCAGTTTCCATTTATCACTATAGAAGGATGTGTAAGGAAGTGTTGCTGTTTTGGCTTCCTGTCCGAATGATAAAATTTTATTGACTTACTTTAAATTGTTATTTTCTTGAAAAAAGCATTTATTTAATTTGTTTGATATATAGATTTTTCACATTTCGAACTTTGTCTTCACTACTTCTAGATTAAATTTGAGAAAGCTTGGTAGACATTAAGCAAAGATGTGAATTCCTTATATACAGTTTACAAGTCTTAAAGAAACGAAAGACTTATGGCCATCTATAATCATCGTTCAATATCATTGTGCAGTGTTTTTTATGTCTATGATGAACCATATAGGCCCATTTGGGACACTTTTTACTTTTGTTATTATGTACGTTAGGTGAAGATACACATTTTTGTTGATTTTACTATTGTTCTTATTTTAAAGTTATGTTTGTGTTTATTTGACATTTGAATAAATGTGTTAACATCATTTGACGAATAGCTTGTTACATTGATTCGAATGAAACTTAGGGTGGGCCTATATCGTTCACCTGAGTACCAAGATGATCAGTCATGCAGGAAGGAAGAAGTCATTCATTTTTGCTTTACTGTGACTACATATAAGTCCACACAAATGTTAAAAATATGCCAAATTTTATTTCAGACCAGAATCAAAAACAACAACACTTTACTGCACATCCATTCAGATGATTATGATATTAAGCATTTGCTTTGTCTCTGCAAGATGTAACTCAGGGCAACAAGTTAGTCATTTTCTTTAAGTGGGACCTTTTTGACTGATTTTAAGTCTGGCTCATGAACAACAATTGTTTCAAATATTGTCCATATCCAACTTAAAACGGCCCAATTACATATGTTGTGAAACATCTAAAAACTTCTTTAGATGTGTAAAGAAGTGAAAAAAAATTTGACCACAGCTGGATTTGAAACTCTACTCTCCATATTTTTATTACCAAGTGGTAAATGTACCATTGTGAGACCTATTGTTTTGCCTTTTTTGTGGCCTGTTGACCAATTTGGGTCAAATGTAGAAAATTGATAGAGGAAATATAGTACTTTGTGTATATTATGTTTCATCAAATCTTTCATGTGGAATAACAGCAGCTAGAAGTTAAATATGAGAAGAATTGTCACTATAAAACCTCATTTGGAAGTCTTTAAAAAAATTAATAAAAAATCCAAAAATTGAGATAGTGACAAAATTCTTTCACAATAATATTCGTTACCATAACTATGATCAAAATAGTCCATCAGAAATCATCATTATCAGTTGATTGAGAAACATGATGCTTTTCTGCATTGAAATTACCAAGTCCAAAAAAACAACTTTGCAAAAACACCAGAAATTTCATTCTGGAACAGAACCAAAAATAACAACACTTCACATATCCCTCTAGATCATTCCTATGCATTCACTTTGTCTCTTTATGCACCTGTTCTGAAATAGAAGTTTGTCAAAGGAGAATCCCCTCTGTGACCTACTTTTGCCTGTGGTGGCGCCACCTGTTGACAGATTGGGACAAAAAACAACAACACTTGTAGGAGACCATGAGTACTTTATTCCTCTCAAGTTTCATAGAAATCTGTTGGGCGGTTCTTGAGAAAAAGTTGAAAATGTGAAAAGTTTATGACGGACGGACAGACAGCGGCTATCACTAAAGCTCACTCAAGCCTTTGGCCCAGGTAAACTTAAAATAATTTAACGTTAAATCACAATGTACATACCAACTTAACGCAGTTTCACGTCAAATCAACTGTGCGTACATCAAGTCAGCACTTGCATCACACATTAAATTCAGTCTATGTCAAAACCTTTCATCTCTCATAGATCATTAGACCTACGTGGTAAAGGTACATACAGGTCCAAAAAAACTTGTCTGTCTGGAAAAAACAATACATGAAAAATCATGGATTTAACAAGATATTTATTCTCTCCTTGCAAAGTTTTTTTATAAAGCACAAAGTCGGTATTGCAAATTGTCTACAATAGCGTAATACACAAAATATCATTGTCACACAAGCACTTAAGAGAAAGAGATTAACTTATGAGATTATGACCACAAAACTCTACTACTCGAACCCGCACCGGTCATTAGGTCAGGAAATCAGGAGGGATGCATCGGTCCAAATGTAATTTTGCCGGTCAGGACCAGCGGTCCGATGTTATTGACATAGACTGCATTATAGCTAAAGATTGTGTATCGTCCATGTGACGTAGTGGTCCTTTAAGAGCTACTCCTCCTTGATTTGGAACACCATGAGTGGGTGTGCCTCCAATGGCATAGAGGGTTAAAAGCGTTTTTGCCCGTCAAGGTGCCCATGTTGAGGTAGGCTTGGCACATAAATTAAGACCCTTAGCTACCAATGGTGTAGGTCCCTGGCAACAGGACCAATCATTGCAGTCTGGACATCTATGTACTGTCACTATATAGCTGAAATATCGTTGAACTTGCATTCATAGAGACATTAAAGCACACTAGACCAAACCAAACCAACCCTCCCTGATTGAGATGAAGAGCAGTCTATTCTAAATTCTAATGCACTTTGTTTGTAATATGCGATCTCATTGGCTGTCCGATTTAAAAACTGCAACGGTATTCACGATACCCCTGCAGTTTTTGATATGACGTCATGATACCCTGCAGTTTCTGATTTGGGACGCCACAATACCCTGCAGTTTTTGATATGACTGTGATTAGCGAATTGACTTAAAAAACAATAAATCTGTGCTTCTAGTTGTAATTATTTTGTCAAATGCATTAGAATTGGGTTACCATGCTTGTGTTTTACAAAAATTGACAGGGTATCGGCGAATACCCTGTCAGAAATTTCCGTTTCACAGCTCAGCTAACGGCTCGCAGTGAAACTCAATTTCTGACAGGGTATTCGCTGATACCCTGTCAGTTTTTGTAAAACACTCGCATGGTAACCCCTAAATGATCTTGAATCTCCTCACATTGCACTGGGAAGATTTTCATATTTTTCCTGCATGAATCTTCGTGTATAATTCGGTTACATCTTGTTACAGAAATGTCCTTGAATCACTGGGAACTTATATTTCTATTGGCAAATGAGGAAATAAACACATGATGTACAATGTGAAATGATTGTACATTGTATTTACATGAAATATTTTGCAACACTCTAACATATATAAATTAAAACACAATGTGAACATCAGGATTTCCCAGATTACAAAGATGTCCTATAATTAAATATCCAATTTGAAAGCTAATTTCGGTAAAAATTCATAGAAATGTAGTCATCTAAGCATTATTCAATCAAAATTCAGCACATGCGCATGCCCATCTTTATCATATATCCTTAATATAAACCTACATTTCCACGACCCAACCATTTAGTGATGAAAGCATATATACATAAATATGTAAAATAATTAGTAACCTTTCAATAAGGTTTGTAATACAAACAAAATTCTAATATTACACATTGCTTATTCTACTTCATGCTAAAGGGTGATGCACTCGACTGTACAAAGCCAAACCAATATAAGGTCTCCAAGATTTCCACACGCTCATCGGCATCCATGTAATCATATGGTCTAGTGTACATTATTGATGCTTTAGTTGTCTTTTCAACCACTCCTTTTGTCAGTATCTTTTCATAATGACTTTTCTTCACATATACATATGTGAAAATAACCTACAAAACAATGTAAAGTTTATTGTATTTTTTTACCTGCACTGCCGTGTATCAAACACACAGCTTTGATCTGATGCAAGGGGTCATAAATTTCTCACTATTGATAGGAAACACCTTGTCCATCATAACTGAACACACACACAGACTGTGTACTAAATACTCAAGAGTAAAGAAAGAATTGTACACCTTAGGGAACTAAGGTTCTTGATATGTCACTAAAGCCCTGTGTAATTACTGAGCATGTTAATTCATGTTAATTCCTTGTCATGTTAATTCCTTGTCCAAACCTCTTTCAGAGGAGACATGGTCCTGAACCTCGTTCCCTCTGACTGTTAGTCGGGACTCCTACAGATCTAGGGTCTTAGCTCGCTTTAACACTGGCAGAGCACGGTTTATCATGCTGATGTCGCATATATTTTTATACCATTATGTGTTTTACAATACCTTACGTGTTTATATTTTTATGACCTCTCAATATGCGATACCTGTTGACCCTTGTTCTTTACATGGAGGATTATTTATAAATTTTTAAATGTACGTCCTTTGATTGTTCTGCTGTTACGGTGAGTGGGAAGGTGGGCCCGTAAACTGGTTAACCACACCATTTGTTTGGCTTTTGTCAAATTAAATGACCGTCCTAAGTCGGTATCGTAATTGCACTACAATCAAATATTTTTGTAATGTGTTATATGTTCTAGTATATTATTTATATTGATGTATTGTATAGCTCCATGGTGACTTCTGCCACATAACTGAGCCAGTAACTCCTCTTTTTTCTTTCAAAGTTTGTAATTGCAGATACCCAAGTCATATTTTTTTTTACAATCTTCACATGGAATTGCATTCAGTCACATTTTCCACATGGCTGTAGGAATAAAGTATGTCTTGGGCCCTACATTTCATTCCGCCCACCTTAAAATTGCTCATTTACTTGAGGAGATTTAGGGGTTTACAACATCTTGATTTTCAAAAGTACCAGAAAATAATCTAATTTAATTTTCCGTCAGAAAATACACATTTATAGCAACATTATAACAACTTTTCAAAAAAATTCTTATTTTCTAAAATACCATACACATCTCCTATTTTCCATTTTTGTATTGTTATGCACTGTTGAAATACTTTCATGTTGTTTATTTTCTTATTTTATCTAGATTTATATGCTGTCTTCATTACCATAATCAAATCTGGTTTATGGTTTATGGTTAAAGGCAAAGAAATCCTTTCACTGTAGCATAAGGTGTATGTATACCAAAAGTTTCTGAAGAAAAGTTGAAAATGTGAGAAACTGGCCACCACCCCTTCCTCCCCCCTCTTTTTTTTTTTCACACTCTTAAAAAATTCATAAAAAATCCAAAAAGTGAGATGTTGACAACATTCCTTCAGAATTACATTCTTAACTATAAAGATGATGAAAAGAAACCAAATTAAAGCATCACTTTGATTAAAGGAAAATCAATATAAAAAAAATGTTCAAACAAGTCAAAAATTTGATTTCGCAGTGGAACCAAAAACAACAACACTTTATCCCTCTAGATAATTCCTATGCATTTGGTTTGTCTCAGTATGCAGTAAGTCTGAAGAAGTAGTTTGTCATAGGATGGTACGGTCTGTGACCTACTTTTGTGTGTGGTGGCGCCACCTGTTGATGGATACAAGCAACAAGAGGCCCAAATGGGCCTATATCGCTCACCTGAGCACAAATTGCTTATTTACAATAAAATGACAGCTCATTTCAGTAGAAAATTTTGCTTTTTTTTCTACAAGACTCTCTATAAGGTTTGGTGATATTTTGTGCAGTCATTTTGAAGTGTCCAAAATGTGTCAACCAATCAGAGCCAATGATGGCCATCTTGGAATATGGATCGGCACGAAAAACACAAACTTGGTAGAGGACCTCGAGTATTAACTTCCTATGAGATTTGGTGAAATTCTGTGCAGCGCTTCTGGAGAAGAAGTCCGAAATGTGTCAACCAATCAGAGCCAATGGAGGCCATCTTGGATTATGGATCGGCATGAAAAACACAAACTTGGTAGAGGATCTTGAGTATTAACTTCCTATGAGATTTGGTGAAATTCTGTGCAGCGCTTCTGGAGAAGAAGTCAAAAATGTGTCAACCAATCAGAGCCAATGGCAGCCATCTTGGATTACGGATTGGCACGAAAAACACAAACTTAGTAGAGGCCCTCGAGTAGTTACTTCCTATGAGGTTTGACGAAATTCTGTGTAGCGGTTCTGGAGAAGAAGTCGAAAATGCGTCAACCAATCAGAGCCAATGGCGGCCATCTTGGATAATGGATCGGCAAGAAAAACACAAACTTTGTAGAGGACCTCAAGTACTTACTTAATATGAGGTTTGGTGAAATTCTGTGCAGCGCTTCTGGAGAAGAAGTCCGAAATGTGTCAACCAATCAGAGCCAATGGCGGCCATCTTGGATTATGGATCGGCACAAAAACACAAACTTGGTAGAGGACTTTGAGTATTTACTTCCTATGAGGTTTGATGAAATTCTGTACAGCGGTTCTGGAGAAGAAGTTGAAAATGTGTCGACCAATCAGAGCCAATGGCAGCCATCTTGGATTACGGATCGGCACGAAAAACACAAACTTGGTAGAGGACCTTGAGTACTTACTACCTATGAGGTTTGGTGAAATTCTGTGCAGCGCTTATGGAGAAAAAGTCGAAAATGTGTCAACCAATCAGAGCCAATGGCGGCCATCTTGGATTAAGGATCGGCAAGAAAAACACAAACTTTGTTGAGGACCTCAAGTACTTACTTCCTATGAGGTTTAGTGAAATTCTGTTCAGCACTTCTTGAGAAGAAGTCGAAAATGCGTCGACCAATCAGAGCCAATGGTGGCCATCTTGGATTACGGATCGGCACAAAAAACACAAACTTGGTAGAGGACCTCGAGTAGTTTCTTCCTATGTGGTTTGGTGAAACTCTGTGCAGCGCTTCTGGAGAAGAAGTCGAAAATGTGTCAACCAATCAGAGCCAATGGCGGCCATCTTGGATTACGGATCGGCACGAAAAATACAAACTTGGTAGAGGACCTGGAGTACTTACTTCCTATGAGGTTTGGTGAAATTCTCTGTAGACGTTCTGGAGAAAAAGTTGAAAATGTGTCAACCAATCAGAGCCAATGGCAGCCATCTTGGATTACGGATGGGCACGAAAAACATGAACTTGGTAGAGGACCTCGAGTATTTACTTCCTATGAGGTTCGGTGAAATTCTTTGCATCACTTCTGGAGAAGAAGTGGAAAATGTAGAAAAGATAACGACGGACGACAGATGGTGATTGATCAAAATAGCTCACTTGAGCCTTTGGCTCAGGTGAGCTAAAAAACAATAAAACTTGTAGCTTACCATGAATACTTCATTTCTTTCATCAAAATCCTACCAGCGGTTCTGAAGAAGTTGAAAATTTGAAAAGTTTACGACGACAGACGTACGAAGGATGGACAACAGATGCCACGCTATGACAATAGCTCACTTAAGCCTTTGAATCAGGTGAGCTAAAGAAACGACTTTTAAAGACATTCACCTATAAATCCAGATAAAACACTTTCAGATGAATAAATTTCAAACTTCATAACAAAGGAAGCTGGCGTGGCCTAGTGGTATCGCGCTCGCCTTCTGATCAGGAGGCCAGGGTTCGAGTCCCGCTCTGATCATGCTGGAGTCCTGTCTGCTGGATAAGACAGTAAAACAGAGGCCCCGTGTCGTGGTATGCATGGCACGTTAAAGATCCCTCACTGCTTCGGGTGGGTCGTTGCAAAGGAAAAAATTTATATGTCCCACATCAGGCAGATGCCGTCACCATATACAGTGCCCGCCACTTATTTGAATATCATATTATTGAATATTTCGTTTTATTGAATAAGATGCTGAAATCCAAAACCATTTTCTAACAAATCTATTGAAAATGTGCCACTTATTACACTAGAATAAAGAAGCGACTTTGTTTATTTGAATAGCGCGATTATCCTACCAAGCACACCTTTGTTAAAACTTCACTGTATAATGCCCGAGGACATGTTTACTACGGAGCCAGCGAACTATCAATTAGAGATAAATGGTTTCACACCTGTCCAGGTGAAAGTTGTTGATCAAATCACACATTATTTGTCTCACTTGAAATTTCACTACATAGGATGCTTTGTTATCAATTTCATTGACTGTAGCCCAGTTGTTCTCAAGAAGAAATATTAAAAGGTATTTCACCACATATTCTGATATTAAACTTTGGACCCCCCCTTTTGGCTCCATCCTGGCCCTTGTGGAGAGGGGGGGGGGTACCATTTAACCACTTGCATAACCGCTAAGGGAGCCAAGAATGTTAACTCTAGTTTTAACTCTTGCATACTTTAGGTAGATTACCTGGTGCTTACTTGGGCAAGCTGACCACAAAGTTTTTTCATATTCCCCTGAATGATGACAGCATCTGATAAGGTGGTGTAATTTCTTGTGATCCCCCCTCCCCACTCCCCCCCCCCCTCCTTCGTCCTAAATAATTGAATTCTAGTTTTGGATCAGAAGAGTTTTCAGCTCAGATCAACTAAAACCTTACTTTTGTTCCAATACAAAGAAGTCCCACCACGCCTGGGAAAAAAAATGAGCATTTTCTTTCCATTAGGAGTTTGATTCCATGTTGACCCAAAACTTCCTTTGAAATGTTTTCAAATGTGAACGTCTCTGCATTAAAGCTTCCTCTGAAGGCATCATAGTGCTTTACCTGATGAATAAAATAGAGTCATTAATTAGTATAAACTTCCAGTATAATATTATAATCAAGCTCCTCTACCAAATTTGTGTTTTTCGACCAGATCTGTAATCCAAAATGGCCACCATGGGCTCTGATTGATAGTGTGCAATTATCATTGACCATATGCCCATTTTCACAAGTAATCTTGGTCTAGACGAAATCCACAAAACCATATGACATCATATTCAAACATGTGATTTCACTGTAATACATATATGCTGTGAGAAATACTTACCCATGAGTTGAAGGAGGTTGGCTCCTCTAGTTATATACAAAAATGTACAAGAAGTTATAACTGTTTAAATTCAAGTTCAATCAATACTTATTTCACTGCCCAAACATATTAGGCCATAATAAAAAAAAATTCCTAAATTCTCATCCCTATGAAAGTTTAACAGTGTTATTATTTAGTGTTTGCCAGGTCAGTTTAGTCATACTCAATGTCCAATTCCATTTAAGAGAAAAAAAAAAATAAAATTTACAATCCCCCCCTCCCCCACTACTTTTTTTTTTAAAGTTTGATGAGAATCTAGCGATATTTTTTACTATGGCTTCATATATTTATAACTAAAACATATCCAGTGGAAATAAATCATGCTAATTCAAATTTCGAAAGGGTTTGGAATACACTCTATGTTGTGGAGAAAGGATTTTTTAACCAAGAAGATTAAAATTTATAAGATATGATTTGTATTTTTAAATCTAATATATTGTCAGTATTACATGTATGTACTCTATGCAGGTTTTTCAATTTTATAATTTATGAAATTAGCATTCTGAGAGTATTGCTAAAGTAATACAAGTCACCCAGCAGTACCAACAAATCCATAAGGGGCTGAAAAGTAGGTCAGTGGCAGCCAAAGTGTAACAGGCATTCTGAGAGTTTTAATGTGTGTCTATTAGCTGGATTTGCTCACTTTCTTTTTGTTTTGACATCTGAACAAAGGGAAATAACTGTGGAAAAAGTTAAAGAACTGTGACCAAAATTAAACTTAATCTGTAACTCTTCATGGGGAAGCTTGCTAACATGTTTCAGCTTGATATCTGTAAGCATGACCAAGAAAAATGCAGAAAACTTATTTTGGACAAAGGGCAATAACTCTGGAAAAAGTAAAAACAAGAGGTGTAAGGCTATTTCTTAATTATTAATAAGTGACTTTACAAATGGCCTACAGTTTCAACATTGGGAATTTCTAACCAAAATTTGGGGAATATTGAGGCTATCTTCAATTGAAAATGGGACCGAATATCAGTCCATGAGAAGGTACTGATAAATCCCTGCTGGTGTAGAGTAAAATATAGAAAAGTTGACAGATGACAACAGATGGATGATGTACACTCTCAGTCTGATTAAAACTCAAACTATCACGCTCCTTACTTTTATCATATTTGCAGTGGTAGGTCTCAATACACTCTGTAGCAGTTCATCTCAGATCGACCTTTCACACCAATCGGTGTCCACTGCATCAAGCTGGCCAGTTCATTTTTTCCATCACTGTCTATAATAATTCGAATTTGACCCACAAATTATTCACAGTTTGCAAAGTGAACATGTTTTTCGAGGCATGCTGCCGTGAGATATGGACACAGACATATTTGTTTACACACATTGACATGGAATTCCTTTCGCTGGCCAGCTTCACGCAGCAGATGCTGATTGGTCAGTGTCAAAGGTCAGTCTGAGATGAACTGCTATGGAGTGTATTGAGATCTACCACACTGTAAAACTAAGAGGCGTGATAGACCGAGTTTTAATGAGATTTGTACACCCTTTCATAATGATAAGAACTTTTTACACAGATGAACTAAAAACACTCTACAAAAGTTAAATTCAAAGACTTTCCCACTTATATCAGATAACTTACCTCTGTGACAATGATCAGTTGCAAATCATCTCCTCTTGGAGAAGCAGAAAGTTTCCCCCCAAGAGAAGCTGCTGGAAAAGCCATGAACCGGACATCTGGTCTGCCACGGACAGTGATATCTTTGATTTGCAAATCCTCAGTGTACGTCTCTCCTGGTCTGAACATAGTAAGCATTTTAACAAAAGTATCTGATATAATCCCTCATTCCATTACATGGTATGATGTTACGATATATATACATATATATATATATGTATATAAAGTATATATATGTATATATATATATATATATATATATATATATATGTATGTATCACTTTTTGGTTCATACAGCAAACTTGCCAGAGGCAGATTTAAATGAGAGATGCAGGAGCACTGCACCCCCCCCCCCTTTTTTTGCCACATATTTAAAAATAAAACTCCAGATTTGGCACCAAAAATAGCTGAGTGGTTTGGCTTATAGTTGACTTTCACATGTGGGACCCCCCTTTTTCGATACTCCTGGATCCACCACTGCTTGAATGGTTAATAGAAAGCTTATCTAACCATATACTCTGTTTCTGGATATCGACTGAAAACAAGCAATGTGTTTGTGAAACAATTTGCTAATATCTGAAATGTTCTTACTAAGTTTAAAGCTTTGTTGAAACATATACTAAGCTTCCAAATTAGCAAAAAAGTTTTGGTCGTCAGATTGGGAATTTTAGAGGAAATCTGGGAAACTTCCACTATATTTACCGATATTTCAGGTTGCCAAAAGAGATTTTCAGTTGTTTTTGACGACTGGATGCTACTTTTGAACCCTAATATACTCATGTAAATGTCCGCTGCTCACTTCTAGATTGGTTTAATACAGTTATTATCATACTAAGCTATTTCAAGAAATCACTGATTTCAGTTATATTTTATTCTTAAGCATTTCACCTTGTTCCTAATTTTCCTACATCTGAAATGTATATGTTTATAAACCTTATATATCTCTGTACTGAATTGGATCATTATCAGTTTTGTACACAAAACTTGTGAGTTTATACATGTATCTTAAATCAATTATTGGAACTCATAAATTAACTTATATCAGGTACATTTTAAAAAATAAAACTTGTTTCAGTGATGTCCCTGTCTGATGACTGAAGTACAGTACATCCCTTTTCACTAATAGGATTACTTGACTACATAATTCCTTGTTACAATGTACGTAATATATTATTTATAAGGCCAATTCAACTTAATTGATAGATTATCATCCCTTCCTGCCCGGATTTGTTTTTACAGGTATATTGGCCAAATTACGATTTCCTGCAATTTTTGTATCCGAGTCTGGTACATATACTTTCGATTCCTTTCCGTACAGTGCAAAACATTGGTCATGGGAGACTGCAACCCTCACTTTCAAAAATTTCTAGATCCACCAATGGAAAAAGCATAGCTTGACATCTATCTGCTAACATAAGGGAATTAAATGACACCCATCTGTTAACAAAACAATTTTATCATCAATATTTTTTCTCAGGAGATAAGAATTACAAAATAAATCCTTCCATCTGCCCCACATGTTTTGGTGACCGTTGATGTGGATCTACTAATTAAGTTGAATTGACCTAATAACCTAAAATGTACTCTAAAATTTTTACTTCAAATGTCTCTTAAACTGTTTGGTCTAAATTACTGAAATTTGGGGTCACATGAAGCATGCAAAGGAATGATTTACATAAAGTAATTGTATGATCAGTATGTGGGAAACTTTCTGAGGCTTTACAGGACAGTTGTCTGGTCTGCTTGGTTTTCACTAAGAATTATTTGAGGAGGTGATTTAGAAATTTGAGGTGCATCATTTGGAGCACTATATGTGCAAATGTGAGTAGTAAATTTGAGATCAGAAGAAATTCGAACCGGCAATTTCCGGTATTTGAAGCGACGGTATTTCGCTGAGTGCCAGCACTTACTGAAATTCCTGTTAGTAAAGTTGCATATTTCAATGATATGATAGTGAAAGTTTTACTTGATATAGCCATTTTTTACCAGAAAATCAGGTGGTCAGGTATGTTTTGGAAACACTGTATGATGCAATAATTATTTGTACAAAATGGCAGTGTGTTTACGTTTGTGTCGAAATAAGGTCAGGATTAAAACGTACATATTATATTTAAAAACTAAATAAAATAAATTAAAATTGAATAATTATCACATCATACTATACTTAATGCCTCAAATCTTAGAATGTTTTACATATATAACAAGCTGTGTTTGTGAAAAACTACTCCTCCCCCACGGCACCAAAGTCCCAAAAGTTAATTTTAGCATGAAGGTCAATGTCAAGGTCAAAAGGTCATTGACCTTGCTGTGATCTGAAAGGCTTCATTATTTGAGTATGCATGTCAAACATTGTCTTGGCGAGGGGATATAAAACGCACAACGAGTTTCATAAATACCGTATGAAATGAAAATTCATTTTAGATTCCTTTTATTACATGTTTACACTCAGTTTAAAGTTATTTATTTCATCAAACACCAACTTGACACAACTCTTTTCCATGCTATGAAATTAATTTATGACATAGCTATATTCCACCACATTAACAGCAAAACGTGATAACATAATATATGTCAAAATAATCAAGTATGCTTGGTGCCTGAGCATAGCAGCACATGTAGGAGTGGCAAAATAATTTCATACTGATACTTACTCTGGATAAAGTAAACAAATTTTGGAGAATCCCATAAAAAGGTATGTATATTTTCCCTCTCTCTGAAATGGTTTCCACCACCTGGCAAGCAGCATGGAAAAATATTTCCAAAACTCTAATAGATTCATCCTCCAGACAGAGTATGCTTGTATGCTATAAGATAAAGTAGATGCCCTTTAGATACATGTAGGTACATGTTAGATACATGTAGGTACATGTATTACATACAATGTATTTTTATCAATTATTTTGAATTGTCTCTCTGTATACAAGTTGCTGGGAAATTGACATTAACAACTTTCTGTTTGCTTGGGACCAATACAATCTAAGATAGGACAAGTCAAATGTCAACAGGTTTGCACAATCCTCACACTAGTCAAAGTTTATAACATCAGGGCTCAAAATGGCAAAACTTTCTGGTCATCAAATTGGAAAACTTCAAGAAAATTTTGGACTACTTCCATTACATTTACCGAAATTTCAGGTTGCCCAAAGAGATTTTAGGTTGTTTTTGACGACCGGACGACTGCTAATTTCGAACCCTGTAATATGCTGATTTTTATAACCCAACTATTAAAAGACACAACTGAATGAAGCTGCTGTGGCCTAGTGGATAAGGTGATCTGCTCGTGTTCGAGAAGTCCTGGGTTAGACTCCCGCCCTGGGCACACCAGTGTTCTATCTTTCGAAAGAAACAGTAAAAACCGGAGCCAGTGTCATGGTAGGCAGGGCACGTAAGAGATCCCTCACTGCATCGGGTGGGTCCGTTGCAAAGGTCCAAATTTGTATGTGATGTATCAGGAAGACGCTGTCACCATATACGTGAAAAAATCGTGGAGTGACATTAAACAATAATCAATCAAAAGCAAACTGAATGTAGCAATTTCAGGTAGAACAATCAGATTGGTTATGAGTTCAATAGTATGCTTACAGTTTGTACATGTATTACTGAGGAGCTGCGAATCAATCAAATATTATTCAAATCTGGTTCCTGTATGCTAAGCAAATTTAAATTTATCTGCAGATGTACACTACAGTCCGGGTGGAACTTTGAATGCCCACTGTCCACAGTGGGCAGTCCACCTGAAATTTCAGAGGGCATTTGGAGTGGACATTTACCTGAGCTATCAAGCTGTCCACTTACCTGTATGTTAATTCCAACTGGCTCTTACAAGAATGTCCACTGTGTCCAGTGGAAATTTTTAATGACCACTCTAAAAATGCCCATTGTGACCAGTGGGCAAATTAATTTCCACCCAGACTGTACTGTATATCCTGATGTGGCACAACACGTTACAGTCTGTTATGTCCAATGAAATAAAAGTGTACAGAAAAATAGTAAACAAAGTGATATAATTTTCATAAAATTGAGTCATTTGTTAAGATTATTATTCATAGTTGGTGATGCTGCCCAGCCATGTGAAATAATACATGAATGTGTGAAAATTGCTCACAGAACAATAACGGGTCTTTCCACCTCTTGCAGTTTTTGCCTTTTGATATAAGTGAATGATATACACTGTAAAGTACATGTGTAAGACTTTAAAACATTATTTTTAATAATGTGTGTGTGAAACATGAATGCCCCCGGTGACAACAAAGTCAAAATAATGCAAATTTTTAAGTGAAGTTCAAAGGTCACAGTCAAGACCGAGAGGTACACATTCAAAGGGTTCATCATAAGGAACATACATGTGTAATGTTAAAGCCATACCTGTAACAATTTGAAAGTTAAAGAGAAGGTTAAAGTTTTGTGCGACAGACAGACAGACCAAAACTACAAACCTCCAAATTCCATTCCGGGGGCATAAAATACTTAATACATGTAAATGAGATTAACGTTCACCTTATAGATCATGAAATGATAAGGGGTGCATTTGTGCCGAACAATCAGCTTATCAAAATTTCAATTTGACATAACATACAGTAAAGAATTTTGACCCTGTCAACACCATAGCTGATAGATAGGGACGCGACTTGTGGCTATGATATGAATCACTGATCTCTTTCCTTCACAATTACATACAGTAATAGTACCTGCAGTTTAAATAATTAATTGCCTTACAGTGTTATATAATTGACTAGACAGTCATTTTTCATGTATTAATCATACAATGTACACAGTGACACCCCTGATACTGACACCTTGCCATTCCCATGACTACACCACTCATGAGAATTCTAACTCCCCAGAATTCGAGACTGGCAAAATATTGGTTTAGTTACCTCTGTCACCCCAGAGTTGATCAAAACAATTGTGTTTTTACCACCAGTTGACGTTAACAAGGAATAAAATTGGTTTATGGAGGAATTGGACCTAATTCAGTTCAAATGGGCCTAAACATTCCAGAAAAAAACATTGGGGTAAAGTCTCAGGTTTTATCATGGGTAGTAATGCAAATTCTCAGGGGTACTACAAATTACCCAAAACAGAGACATTAACCGAAAACATGGGACAGTGTACCAAAAACATGCATGTACATGTATGTACCAAAAACACTCATCATGATATAATATTAACATATGTAAACACTTTATAACCAATGTTTAACTGGTATTTATTCCTTATTTGCCAAAAAGGACAATAATAATTAAAGCCTGCAGCAACAACTGTGAGCCATTATTGTATGTACAAGGCAGGATTGTACTCTAAATACATGACTTTGGCACTTTTTGATTCGGATCTAAAGGTATGTGCATGTAGCACTCACCATAAGGTGTTTTGGCTACATACATGTTTTTGGTAAATATTTGTGTTTTCAGTAATTCGTAGAACCAAATTTCTCGGTATTAATTAGAGAAGATGAATGTCAATTTTTAATCAGCCTATTGATTCACAGTAAAAAAAAGTCAGAGACACAAAACTGGATGTCATATCTTGATACACAGCAAATAAAGAAATAAGATCAAAAGGACTGATTTTTCCTCAGCGAAGACGATAAATCCAGAGACTTTATCCCAACTGTGTAAAATCATGTAACCAGTATGATTTTGAGAATAAAACGAACGAAACAGTACCAGTTCAAATCTATCTGTTCTTTTTGTTGATCCTGCTGAAGGCCTTTCACTATGCTGCTATTTTCCTCCTGAAATTCCTTTACTGCGCTAACAGCCTTCTCAATTCCGTTTTCCACAAGTTCCAGCGTGTTTTCCTCCTCATCAATGTCAAAGTTAAAGGAAAATTTCCACCAGTCTTTGGTCAACTGTAACAATTTTTTTGATATTTCTGGCATGTCTACAACGCCTTCTCCAACTGACTTTATCCTATAACTATCTTTCACAACAGACATGTATTTTTTAATATCTGTAGGGCTATCATCATAGTAAAGACCAATTTCAGACAAATGTCTTAATTTCCAATCGGAAGCTAGTCCTGGAAACTTTCTGGCACGTTTGCTACATCTCGAAGAATCTGTTCCTGTAGGACCAGTATATCCAAGTTCTGAGGAAGACAAGCTTGATTCCTCTGTTTCTTTCTGTATGGCCGCCATGCCGCCAAGTCAAAAATCTAAAATACAAAATAGTGTTGTACCAATAATCGGGAAACACTGATTTAAGACGAAAAAAAGAAGTTATCAATTCCGATCATAGATTAAATTTCCTTATAATCAATCATCAGATTCACACCTCATAATGTGCATCCCGGAATTAGTCTGTTTCTAGTTGTTACTTTTGCCCGCACCTGTAGAGTTAAAAATGGCTTCGAATACAACCATCTGAAACACCAAATCAGGTGTGAGTGTTGAAAAACCAGGCTCAGACGTGAAAACTCTTAATTTTGTGGAGGAAAGTCAAATGACACTGTGACGGCTAATATCAATACCTCGTTTTAAGTGTTTCTTCCCCAGAATTATGTGACTGTTTTGTCCCTCATCCGAGTTACATCGAAACAGCTAATATGTCTATTCAAATAAATATTGATCGAAATATTAAGAATAATCAGTATTACATTGTATGTATGTTTATTATTGGATTAGTTCTCGACTCAATGACATAGTTTCAAACTTGTGTGGGAAAATTACGTGTAAAATATGTATATAATAACATTCATGTCCGAGTCTGGTTACTTTCACATTGTATAAGAACCCATTCGGTGTTCCGGATGAAAACATGATGATTATGTATCAGTTATCATAAATAAATAATAAATCTATGTTTTTTATGGCAGTTCATTCCCGGCCAGCTTATTTAGATGCTAATAGTTCTATGTTTTTTATGGCAGTTGATTCCTGGCCAGGTTATTTAGATGCTAATAGTTCTATGTTTTTTATGGCAGTTGATTCCTGGCCAGGTTATTAAGATGCTAATAGTTCCTGGTTAATGATTCAACTACATATGGACATACTTCATACCACTCGTCTTACTTATGTGTTACCATGCCAACTAGCACTAAGCAAAGGTGCTTAAGAACCTAAAGGTGCATACAAATGTATGTAGAAGGTGCAAAACAATAGAAAGTATGAACATCAATATAAAATGACAAAACATATACCAAGATTAGGCTTTATAAATAAAAAATGTTGCAGTTCAGTGCGGGTGGAACTTTGAATGCCCACTGTCCACAGTGAGCAGTCCACCTGAAATTTCAGTTGGCATTAGGAGTGGACATTTACCTGAGCTATCAAGCTGTCCACTTACCTGTATGTTAGTTCTAACTGGCTCTTACAAGAATGTCCACTGTGTCCAGTGGACATTTTAAATGCCCATTCTAAAATTGCCCACTGTGACCAGTGGGCAAATTAAGTTCCACTCGGACTGTACTGTACATCTGATTATAATCAGTAAAATTGCATCAGAAGCATCAACCGATCCCGACCAATTCAGACTGTCACAGCTCCTGCAACAATAAATCTTTGTATTCCTAAGAAATATTTGTACTAAGACAGATGCTGGTATCGGCGCACATAGATTCCTGGGTCAAAGTTATAGATTTGGTGCCGTATGAGTGACCCTCAAGTAAGCAAGAATAATGTTGCTAATAAACAAAACTCTACCAAACACTACCACACTTTTGATTTTGTTTTAACTTCTAAATGCAATTTCTAGGCGTTTCAAATATGTTTTATAGTCCATATGGTCACTAGGGCTCCATTGAATGTAATTGAAAATAATATAGTTTATAGTCATGAATAAATATGACAAAAAGAACTATGCACAACCGTGCTCCTCCATATTGAATTGAGAATGATGTTGGCTTACATACGGATTGATGTATAGAACTTGACCTTCAAGAATAGTTTAAAATGCTGTAAGGTGGTCCCCCACTGGCAAGAGCTGTAATGGTTGTTTCTAAAACAGACATGCTATATATCTCAAAGACTTTTTTGTAGTTTTGATGAATTTAAGTATGCTTTGAAAACAATGGCCAACGACCTCAAAATCTGAGGAATGTACTGGATAACATTACAGTATTTATACATGTATACTAACATTGTTATATCCTTCTATTCTTGGAATATCTATTTTTCAAGGGGGCAGGCATGGTATAGTGGATAAGTGCTTGGATTGTGGTGCTGACGATCCAGGTTCAATTCCCGGATTGCACCACTATGTTTAAAAGGTTCGTTCCTGCTTCCATGTCGCAATATAACTGAACAAGAGCAACATCTAGCGTGCCATAATACGCCCGTCGCTTACTTTGGACGGGATGAATGTGAACGTATGGTTTTATTACCCCTTTGGTAATACTTTTATGAAATATTGAAATCCAAAAAGAGGGATCCAAGTCCCATAACTCTGTAACAACAAAATGGAATTTGCTCAAAACTCAAAAAACAGCTTCCCCTACACTATTTAAGCAATCTGTGTAAGTTTCATGAAAAACAACTGAGGTTTACTTGAGTTATCACATTACATAGCATCTCCATACCATCTTGTCATAGTAACAAAGTTTTATTCACTTTGCATTATGTGACCTTGACCTTTGACCTATGACCTTGGGTCAAGGTCATAACACACCCTTGAGTCCTAAGTAACAATTTTGTGAAATATTATTGAAATCCATGCACAGGGGAAGAAGTTATGGCCCGAACAAGGTTTTATTCACTTTGCATGTTGTGACCTTGACCTTTGACATTCAAGGTCATAACACACGCTTGGGTGCTAAGTAACAATTCTGTGAAATATTATTGAAATCTATGTACAGGGGAAGAATTTATGGCCCCAAGAAGGTTTTACTCACTTTGTATGTTGTGACCTTGACCTTTGACTTATGACCTTGGGTCAAGTGTAACAACTCTGTGAAATATTATTGAAATCCATGCACAGGGAAGAAGTTATGGCCTGAACAAGGTTTTACTCATTTTGCATGATGTGGCCTTGACCTTTGGCCTATGCCCTTAGTCAAAATGGACAGCGAATGGATAGTGAATAAATATGCTATATTTTTGGAAAAAAATCTTGAATTTTTTTAGTCCAAGCCCCCCCCCCCCCTTAAATTATAAATTTCTCAAAAATGAAGAAAAAGATATCAATACCTGTAAAATATGTGATGGGTGGTACATTTTACTTTTTTCATGCTAAATTTCATAATGTTTTTACAAAAATTAGATTTTTAATGAATTTTCAAAACAAAATCTTGAAATTTATAAGTCCAAGGGCCATAAATTCGTCAAAAGTGATCAATCGTAACAAAACTCGAACTTGTACTGACGCCACTTGATATAAAGCAATACACCAAATTTCAATTCAATATCTTGAAAGACGGCAAATAAAGTCCGGAAAACATGACCTTGGACAGATGGTCAAGCCCCCCCCCCCTAAAATTATAAATTTCTCAAAATTGAGGAAAAAGATATTAAAATCCATAATATACGTGATAGTTGGTACATTTTACTTGTTTCATAATAAATTTCATAACGTTTTGACAAAAAATAGATTTTCAATGAATTTCTGAAAAAAATATTGAAATTTATAAGTCCAAGGGCCATAAATCCGTCAAAAGTTGGTCAATCGTAACAAAACTCGAACTGGTACTGACGCCGCTTGATATAAAGCAATATACCAAATTTCAACTCAATATCTTGAAAGACGGCCAAAAAAAAGTCCGGAAAACATATCCCCAGACGGATGGACGCACGGACGGATGGACACACAGACGGACATAATAACATAATATGTCCAGTTTTATGATGGGCGTATAAAAACTGTTGAAAGCTACGTAAAACACCAATAAACCAGCGAAATAAATAGCTATTTTTCAATGTAGAAATGCTTGAAAGCAAACGTAAATTAAAAGTTTGATACATCAATCCCGTACATAAGCCAATATTGTTTCCGACTCAATACGGCAGCACATGGTCATGCGTGATTCCTCTATTCATATTTATTCATGAATGGGACTAAAAATTACATTATTTTCAGTTAAATTCTATGGATAGTGACCATATGGACTTTAAAACATGTTTGAAACACCTAGAAGTTGCATTTAAATTAATAATAATGTGAAAGCGTGGTAGCGTTTGGTGTTTGGGAACACCCGGAGAACCCAGGGAAGTTTCTATCTTTGAAACGTCTAGCAGGGGATAATTGCAATGGATGCTGGTGTCAGTCCGGATCGCTCAATGGTGAGAGCGTGTCTTGATAGCGGAAGATTCTAAGTTCAATTCCAGGGTCTGGCCACAACTTTTCACCCTGCCTTTTACAGTACCATTATGATATTGAGAATAGTACCAACACTAAAATTTACGGTAGTGGCTATTAACACGACGGTCATGTACCTAAGTGAAATGGCAATTTACAGGACGGACATGTACCCAAAGTGATATGGCTATTTACACGATGGTCATATATTTAAAGTGATATGGCTATTTACATGATCGTTGTGTTACTTATGTACATTGCCTGAGTAGACGACGGTATACGGTCCATACCTGTGAGGCACCCCTTTTCTTACAATCATAAGGATTTAGAGAGTAAAATGCCGAGGATGCCTGAAAGCAGAAAGAAGACATTTTGTTGACAATTCCTGTGATCAATTATTTCATTTGATTGTTTTATACACAACCAAATCTCTTCAATTAGAGATCTTATTATTTTGAATATAAATTTTCTTTACAAGAATACTGCTCAGTATAAATACCTTAATAAAGTAATAGATAATATAAAGTAAGATGAAAATATCTGACACAATTAACACCCAGAAACAGGACAGCGAGCTTGCATAGCACCCCTTTCCCCTCTTTTTAATATCTCTTATTTAGCAAATCATTTTAGGCACACCATTGGTGGATTTAGAGGGAGAAGAAGGTTGCAACCCAACCCCCCCCCCTTTTGGTCGGAAACTTTTACCCAAACAAAAGTTCATTTTCAACCATATTTTGGTGCTGCAAACCCCCTTTTCCAGACCAATAGTGCAAAACATTTGTCATGGGAGACTGCCAATCCCCTCCCCTTTCAAAAAATTTCTAGATCCTCCCAGGGAGTAAATTTGGCCGCAGGATCTAGAGGCCAACCGGGCCCCTAGAAAAAAAATTTAGGGACCAAGCTAGAAAGTAGGGGGCCCAACTATTTTTTTCAGTGTACCTTCATCATACAAAGCTGAAATGCCTAAATTAAAATAAATTTTATTCAAATTCAATTTCCATTTCTCTTTTCAATGTTCATTCGAGTATCAAAATCATGTGCATTTCATCCCCCCCCCCTCCCCCGAGTCGATTAGCCATGGACGATTTTTGGTCTCTTTTGTCGAAAAGGAGTGAACTCTCTTAGTTTTCTCGTACCCTTGGAGTACTCTGGGGCTTCCAATTTTTTTTGTCGGGGTTTTTAACCCAGGCAATGTAACACCACATGCCACTGTCGCGACGATGGAAACTGGCGACTTTGAACACATGTAAACACGCTCATCAAATCGGGAGTACGCTTCAAACATAACAGTGTTACGTACTTAGCAATAAGCTCCTCTCGGGCCCAGATTTTGGATACAGACTAGACAGAAAGAAAAAACAAAAACGGACATTTACGGATAATGTCGTACTCGCAATCTGGGCGACTGTTGGTCAAAGTTTTAATTGCCCAGCCATGAAAATGGTCACAAATGCGACTGAGCGAGTGCTAATTTTACTCCCTGTCCTCCTATGTGCATGAGTGTAATTTCTTGTAAATAAACAAATAAACAATTATTTTGTTTGCCGGCTTTACATTAGATACGTCGAAATACAATCTTTTCTAAGTTTATGTTACAATTTTCGCATATATATATATAGGACACTAAGTTTCTGTATCAAACTTCCCTGGCATTCATTTTGGCACAAGGCCGGGCCTTGACAGGGAGTCGTAGGTACACCATGACATGTCGTGTAAATAGCCACATCACTTTAGGTGATACTCGACTGTCGTGTATATAGCCATACTGTATCATTATAGGTACACGACCATCGTGTATATAGCCATATCACTTTAAGTACACAACCGTCGTGTGAATAGCCATTGCATACTACCTCAGCTATTTACATGATCGTTGTGTATATAGAATGCTGGTTTAAGTACACGACCACCGTGCAAATTTCATCGGCCAAAATTTATATCAAATTAATGAATGCACTAGAAAACAAATGCATTTTAATCAGAGAAATATTAAGAAAAAATATTAATTAATTGATTGTGTAATTACGATGCTACCCAGTAGGCTGGCATGGCATAAAAAGAGAAGCCAGAAGGCATGAAACTATTATTGAAGTCGGACTGGTCACGTGACCTAATTTGCGTCATATTTGTTGGGGGATAAGTCTCGGGATTTATCATCACTCTCTGCGAAGAATCCGATATTTTGAAATCTTATTTTTCCAAACTGCAGTCATAAAATTCGAAGAAAGAAAGAGGGTCAATCGTTGTGAGATTCCTCAATGAATTTCAAAAGTTTTAAGACTAATTAACTCTTGTGCATAAAAAATTAAAATATAATTCAGCACAGTTGCATTATGGTCTATGATAAACACGGAACCGATAAACACCGAGTTTATCCCCCAGGTCATCCTCGGAATGTTTCGGGGATTATCTTCATTTAGATCTTAGTGTGATGTCACACCGACCTCAAGAATTTCGCGAAACTCGACTGCACCAGGCTGGGAGTTCCCTCCAGGTTCTCCTTGTTTAACAACCGTGTCACACACAAACGAAGACACTCGTCCGTCACGTACACATTTACTTATCAAAACCTACCATCCTTTCTTTAAAACCCCACATACTTCTAGAAATATTCACCTCAGTACATCACAGTAAATAGCTGTCATGTCATTTGTATTCTGCCGGCCGGAAGTGGATAAAGTTTAAAAGAATTGGTAGGTGACTAAAACACGAAATATGAACGGAATAAGTATTTACGGTCTTGCGTATTGTAGTCCTCTGGACAGTCAGTTAAAAGTTTTACAATTATTATTATTATTTCTATTTTATTATTATTTTTTTTTTTTTGTATAAGCTGTGGTCGGGTTTAACAATTTAACAAGTTTTTGTTTATTAGTTATTTATTTAATTTTCTATTGTTGTTGCAAGGATGTATAGTTTAAGTCTAAACTATACTTCCCTGGTTGTTGTTATTTATTTGTTTGTGCTCTTTTTTCGACTAGTTTCTGTTTTGTTTGTTTGCTTGTTGGGGGGGGTGTCTTTTTAATATTTGTTTTGTTGCGTTTTTTTGTTTGGGGTTTTTGGGGGTTTTTTTTTCTTTTCTTTTTCTGTTTGTTTTTTTTCTTTTTTTTTTTTTTGGTTTTTATTATTATTATTCTAAAAATATTCCTGCGAGCATCTCAGTCTATACGACAGAAGATCGACCCCGCATAGAAAACGATGTCAACAGATTATTTGGTAGGAAAATAATTTGAATTTCGACTTTGTAGTTTCATTTTCCTGCTGTTGAAAGAAAAAAATTACTTATAGCATACTTACTAGCCCACCTAATTATACGTCCCTGGTAAAATTTTAAAAAAGATCACATGATTAAAAGATGGAGGCTTTTTTGATTTTATCCTTTTTTGGTTTCAGGAAAAACTAAGGTTGGTTCTATTCATGGTATTGATGGTCTGCAGAATATGTTGAATACTTTGCATGTATATAGTGAAAAATGGAACATGAATGTAAATATTGATAAAACCAAAATTGTTGTATTCAGAAATGGTGGTCGCATTACAAATAATTGTAAATGGGTTTATGATGGTGAGGAGATTGAAGTTGTTAACAGTTTTTCTTATCTGGGTTTAAACTTTCTGTACAATGGAAAATTTACACAAGCACAAAATACTTTAGCCCTTCAAGGTCGAAAATGTATGTTTCATATTTTAAATATTTGTAATTCACAATGTTTGAATGTTGAGTCAAAATTGCATGTTTTTGATACATATGTTAAAAGCGTTTTATGTTATGGTAGTGAGGTATGGGGATTTATTGAGGGGAAAAATATTGAAAAAGTTCAAACTCAATTTTGTAAGAGAATTTTAAAATTAAAAAGAAATGTTCCTAATTTTATGGTATATTCAGAACTGGGAAGGGTACCATTACAATTGTATAGAAAACTTTGTATTATAAAATATTCCTGTACGAAAATGTCCGCCCTGACTTTAGGCTTATTTTCAAGTTGATATTAGGCGTATTCCGTCTAAGTTTCTGTATTGCAATAAATGAACAGTTCAAGGCGGATTCCACCCGGTATATGGCTCGAAATATTGAAATGAAGTAAGGCAGATTCCGCCTAATATTATAATTAGGCATAATCTGCCTAACACAGGCACATTCATTGGTTGATATCTTAGGCGGAATATTGCAAAGAGAATGCTAGGTGGATTCCGCCTAATATTATAATTAGGCAGAATCCGTCTAAAACAGGACATTCAGTGGCAGCAGTCTTAGGCGGAATTATACTAGGCGGATTCTTCCTATGTCATTCTGTGGATTGGACCCCGAGTGATTGCCTCCAAACATTCAAATGAAAAAGAATGATTATTAACAGCAAATCATCAAAATATAAATTTTATTGAATAACTAATGTATCACACCTACAGGCAAATAACAAAGGAAGCAAATAATTTTAAGAAATAATAATTTTCATTACATGGTCAGGTTCATAATTTCCCCCCAAATTATAAAACTTCACATATAGATTTCAGTCCATTAACTGTCTAATTGTGCCTTCAGTTTTTTCCGAGAGTAACTAATTTTTTCTGTTACTGCGTCATTGAATCCACTGTCTGATATTTCTTTTCCATTTTTCTTGCACCATGCGTTAACATCCCTTAGATAAAGAAACTGAAAATTTCCCATTGAAACTTCATTGAAAATCCAGTGTTTTAGCAGTTATCATTGAAATACCATTAGAATATCATTGTTTCACCATGCAGTCTCAGTAAACCAGTTATTCTAAGACCATTGAAATTCAAGTTTTATTATAACTGTGATTTTAATGCCTCAATATTTCCATTGAAATACCATTGTCTCAAATAACTGGACATTTAGTATAACAATTATACATTGATATAGCATTTATTTTCGAAAGCAGTTTTTCTCAATTCAATGGTTGTACATACACATAGTCTATAGGTATATTATATGTTCGGCGAGTTGTTTCTGAACACAACAGAACTCAAGTTTGAAAAGGGATACAAATATACAGAAATCCGCGGGAAAAGAGTTACATGTATTTAAATGAACGGATGCATTGATTTAGTACGCCTATCTTGTAAACTCCTGTTATATAATGATTGTGTGATAATTGGAACCCATCTACGATCTTCAAAATATTTCGATAAGGATCGTATTTCATCCGTGTTAACGAAGTGCCTATCGTTTATACCAGAGACCTTCGAAGATACGGATTTACTCTAATATGAAATACCGTACGTATCCGTCAAGCACCTATACATATATATGGTGCCGAAATGTACGGAAATTGCGATAACGGACCAGCGCTCACTTCGTCGATGTCAATTTTCAATTTTCAATCTTGCCGATTAATTTTCAGGGGCACTGTGCTTAATTATGATAAAATCGTCGTTTACATTTAGTTTTCTTTCAAATCACTTTGAATAGGCTGTTTTGTAAAGGTCTCAAGCAAAAACACTACAATAACTTCCCCCCTCCCCTTTTCCCACCCCACACACCATAACTATCATTGCCATTTTTTATCAGTTATTAATACATTTTAAAACAATAATACAGGGGGAAAAGATAGTCAAACAATTGGCGAGCATATTTACAAGATGAAGTGACGATGATGGAATAATGCAAAATAGAAAGACGGATTTGGTTGCATATATAAATGTACCATCGCTGACCTCGAAGGACATTCTTTTCACTAACGTACTGGTAAGTACTGATTTTTGTTTTGTTTTAAACTTTCAGTGTTCTTTTGCTCAGATGTTTTGTGTTAATTATTATATGAAAACGTTGAATCTACATGGTTGGGCACTGTCTTTCTTTTAGAAAAAGAAACTAACAATGAGAGTGAAATGATTGTTGCATTATTTAACTTGAAATTATTAAATTTATGCTTACGAGTAATATAGGATTGTATTTCTGTAAAGTTGATAATCCTCATAATGCCTCGTCGAACCCATCACTTGTAAGTTATTGATATCAAAATTGTATGGCGCTCGGCGGGACATTCTCTGTCGCTGAAGAGGCCGGGAAATATGATACGGGTTAATTAGAAGAGAATGAAGGTCAGTGATTATCGCAAGCTGACGGATGTGCGTACAAAATGTGCACCTGTTTTGAACGTATCGGAACACACGGATGATTAATAGAGTGTTAGATGTAACTTACATAGAATTTTTCAAGAAATGAAAACACTTAAAATACTTGTGAACGAGTCTGTCCGTACATGTACTTTGATATATTTTCATAATTGTCACGTTTTCTGCGATCTCGTGTGTTTGCAATTGGGGTTGTCTCATGTTAACAAGTTATTAGTAATAATGCATTATACCTTCGGTAGGAGTATAGTCAGGTGCGGATCCAGAAATCTGGGTCGAGGGGGAGGGGTGTTCATCCATATTTTTGTAACAATAACAAGAAAACAATTTTCGTCAAATCTTAGGGTCGGTCCAGAACCCCGGTGCATCCCTCTAGATCCGCGCATGACGGTGGTCGTGTGTTAGGTGGTCAGTAAAGAGTATGGCTCTTCCTTTTTTACCTCTTCTCACCCTGTCTCCCCATTCTTTTCCTTTTCCCATCTCTTACTTATCCCGTTCCTCTCCTAGACTACCCTGTCCACCCCATTGTACCTTTGTCCTGATAAACTTAAATTGGTAATTCATTTTGTGATATTTATTTTTACAGATCTTTGCAACATGTCAGTGATCACCTGCCTCAAAATATTCATGGCAACTTTGCTTAATGGAATTGGAAACTACAGACAGAAAGTGGTAAAGGATGTACCAAGATTTTAAAAGACGTACAGAATGAGAAAAAAGTGTGTACAGAAAAACTGTGTGAAATGCTTGAATGCATAAAATTGATACATGGAGAAGTGATTTAAACTAAAATTTATACATGGAAATGTGATTTAAACTATGTGATAAGCGTACAAAGGTGACATTTTTACAGAAAAAGTGACATGCACAGGAAGGAGACATGTATCCAAAAGTATTATGAAGACTTTGTGGGTCTTCATGCCATAATAAGTTACTTAATATTGTTGAGTGACAATCTGTGGATTAATCATATGGAATTCCGATGATGTTTTCAGGGAATTTAATTTTGTTCTATGCATTGATTTAATTTGTTTATATATGAACATTTTCCAAACTTCTGAAAAACAAGGTAGGTTACTGAACCTTTAAATATGAGAACTTTCAATGGATATACATGTTCATTTTCATTTAGTAGGCTATACATTATCTGTTGGCAAGATGATCTTTCTATATCTAATTAAAGTTTAATATCAGTTCTTTGATAATTAACATAGTGGCATTACATGTGAAGAACATAATAAAACTTCTGTTTCTGTAAGTCATATTTTTTTTTTTTTGTTTTTGTGGAATAACTGGGAAAGTAATGGTATTTCAATGGTTTTCTGAAAGCTGTATTTCAACATTGATTTTTCAGTTAAATGTGACGTCATTTAACTGGTTCTACCTAATTTAAATAATTCGCCGATTTCAATGGTATTTCAATGGACTTTGAATGGTATTGCAATGGGTTTTTACAGAAAACTGGAAAATCAATGGTTTTTACACATACATTTTACATTACCAGTTTGCATCTAATTAGCAGAACTGCAAAAGTAATGGGATTTCAATGGAAAGAATATAACTGTAAAAGCAATGGAAGTTCAATGGCATTCTTTTCTGTAAGGGATAGTCTGAAAATAGAAATACAAAACTGAGTTTTATTTTTCTTGTTTGTTTACAGTTCTTTATTATCATGCATTCAGAAAATTATATACATGTAGTTAGATCTATATAAATTCTGTACAAGGCTTAACATTGCTCTCCCAAATTCACCATTCCTTTCTTGGCAATTCAACTAAGATCTGCCTCAGCAACAGCTAAGTTAAGCAGGAAGGTATGTTGGTATCATTTTCATCAACACACCAAGAATATAGATAGAACTGACACACTTTCTTGAAACCTAATGGACTGAGAGGGACATGCAGGGGAAGTAGTATTACACTTTAGGGCTAAAACCAAGTCTTGTGCTTCACTTTTACTTGTACATTGTAAAATGCATACTAAATATGAAGTTTCATCATATATTCATGCAGTAAATAGTATAGAAATGGACATATTCTTTACCTCGGATAACTCCTAAAATACGAGAATCCAGTACAGGTCTGATGTCATTCTCTTTCTTTTTTCTAATTCCCTGACCACGGGAATTTGCCAGCTCAGACACTGTAAAAAAATGTGGCAACAATTTCAATGTCAGCGTGAAAGCGGCTCTGTTTGGTGCACACTTGTCCGCTGCAGCAGTGGCTCGTCTCAAATCCTTTCTTGGAATTTTCAAATCTGCTGTTGCAAGCAACTTTACAAAACTCTGCAATTAAATTTAAGAGACAGTTATATACTTCTGTGCTATGTCCTTCAGTACCTAGTCAGTGTAAATAAAGATTAAGTTGTAAATGTAGATTTTTGCTATAAACTAAGAAAAAATGCAAGAAACTATTTGTTTTATGTACTATATTCTAATCTTAATATTATATCAAGGACACTTATTCCTTGACTGATGATGAGTATCAGATGATTATTCAAATATTTAACAATTTTATTGGGCCATAAATGAATACAACTATGTTCTCTAAGCAACTGCTATCATTAAAATAAAGGGACACATAGGTCTGATAAATATCACTTACATCACTTTCATCAGCTACATAATTATCTTTTGTGGCTACATTGACTTTGGTTTGACCATGGTGCTTCCGAGGGGATCTTCGTGCAGATGTACTGAACTCTTCTGATATCTGCTGTCCATGTAAGGTACTTACGCCTGTGTGTGGTAGCCGTGTGGTGGTAAATGTGCTCTGTGTGTATGTGTTCCATGGTGCAGTACTTTCAGTGTGTGGCAAATATATGTTATCTGTACCTTGTGAGTGTGTGTTCCATGTTGTAACTGTGTGTGGTAAGTGTATAGTGTTTGAGCTCTGTGTGTATGTGTTCCATGCCAGTGTTGCTGCATGTGGTACCTGTGTGATGTCTGTGTTCAAATTATTTGTTTTCCATGATGGAGATGAAGCTGCATTTAGTGAATTTGTAGTGTCTGTATTCAATTCATGTGTGCTCCACAGCGATGATTCTGCAGTGTCTGGTAAATGTGTTATAAATGTGTTTGTGTCTTGTGGATGAGCCTTACTGTTACATAATGATCTGTGTGACTGGTCATTGTTGGATGTAAAGCAAGTGTTCAGATGTGGTGTTTCTCGTGTTGTGTCTATATTAGTCATGTCATTTTGTGTGTCATACAAATTGTAAGTCTGATCTGCTTGTGATGTTTTCATGTATGTAAAATTTGTAGAAGTTTGTCCAGGTACATGAAAATGTGTGTCTGAGTTGTCTGAAATGCTCTTTGAATCATCATCTTTAGTTGCCTGAAAGTAAGAATTAATAATCTAATCTAAGATTTGTTAATTAAAGTAGTTACAGCTAACATGTGTTTAAAACACTATTCTTTCTACTGTTACAATCAGTATTTGCATCCATATCTTTTAGTAATACCAAATCTTACTGACCATTTGGGTAAGGTTGGCTCACTCAGAACAACAGGGGTCCCAGTAAAACAGTTCAAGTTAAAGAAAATGTGACATTGATTTAAATTTGTATATTGAAAATAGGATAAAAATATCTAACGTCGTGAAAATTGATCATTTTAGTTACTGGATTTTGAGTAAACAAAAGTGGAATGCATTTTGAATTCAGAATTAGTAAAATGCTTTGCAACAGCTTAGATCCGAGTGTTTTTAATATGGCACAGCTATGAACCTTGTCAATACATCAACACTTTAACATGCAGTTAACATTCCTACCTCTATCTCATTCCTGTAGAAAGTCTTTTTCTGTTTCTTATGAAATTCTAGAAAGTTCTTGACATACTTTTGACATTCCTCTGTTTCCAGTGTCTCAAAAAAATTTATTATGGCTGCTGGTGGTTCTAGAAAAATGATCATAATAACAATGATGTATAAAGTCTTAATATTATATCCATTAAATCATTTGTTTGGAAAATGTATGATTTCATGCACACCATTATTTTCCTTTGAAAAAAAAACAATCAATGAATCATGCCTGAATTAGTACAATGTATGAAAAAAAAAAGCTTTATACTCAGTAATAAAATACAAAAATATATGTGCTCATTAATTTACCAACTAAGAGCAGTATTAGCTAACAACATATATTTATATGTGTATCCTTACTGAGAAACTAAAGTATCTGGCAACAAATACCACAACTGACCTGGATAAGATTGAGGAGAAACCATTTCCTTACTGATACCAGGTATGGTGTCTGTGGTGCACAGTGACCATGTTGCTGTTAATGATGTGCTTATACATATGGAATTCACACGATTTGACTCTTTCTACGGGGTATATGTGACGGGTGTTGCTAGCAAGCAGGAGATGCTCACTCTCCCCGGGCACCTGATCTCACTCCATCACAGGGGTTCACATATGCTCTTCAAGTAGACATATTTTGTTATTTTCCATTTGTTTTTCATTTTCACTGATTTTGTATGTCCTATGGTTTCATGATTTTTGGACTTGTGGTTTGGATTTATCCATCATCTTTACATTGTTATTACAGGCTGGTCACTCACTTTGCTGTCTGTTCTTGTATTAGCATTGCTGATAGTTTTGCTGACATTAATATCTTGTTGATTTTCCTTTACAACTTCAAATTGGCCCCCTATATCAGTCAATTCCAGCATCTCTTTACTTGAAACAAGATTAGCTTTCTGAAAAGCAGTCTTTTTACTGTTTCCCTTGATGTTTGACTTCTTGTTCTCAACACTCACAGAAGTTTTCGATTTAGAGATTTTTTTTCAGCCTTTTTCTTACTTGGCAAAGGTTTATCTTTAGATTTTTTTCTTTTTTCTTTTTGGACTAAGTTCATTGCTCTGCTCCTCGCTTTCCTTGAGCTTCTCAGTCTTGGAAGACTGTCTCTTAGCTGCCAGCTTTTCTTTGTGACTGAATGAGAAAACTTCGTTTGGGAAAGTTTCCTCATTAAGCGATCCAGGGGTAACATCTTTAAGGAACTTCTTGTATGCTTTGGTTCCAAATTCTGTCAGATCATCTTCATTGTCTATAAGATTTAATGAAAATAATTAGTAAAAGATAGTATTACTACTATTGCAAAACTATTGGTATATATAAAAAGGTGTACAACAGTAATGAAACATAAACAAAGAAAATTTTTTATTAATTATATGTATTATTTAACTATAAATTATTGAGTATTCTTGAAAAAAATTAGGAATAAACTATAATTGTACTGAAAGAGACATTTTTTAGCTCACCTGAGCCAAAGGCTCAAGTGAGCTATAGTCATAGTGCGCCGTCTGTCGTCGTCGTCGTCCGTCGTTAACTTTTTCACATTTTCGACTTCTTCTCTGGAACTACTTTGCAGATTGGGATCAAACTTTGTGTAAATGATGTACTCAAGGTCCCCTACTAAAATTGTGTTCAGAATCCAGATTCCCTCAGGGGTGGATCCAGGGCAGGGCCAAAAGTGCTCAAAATGGTACCCCTCTTCAAATATCTTCTCCTCCAGAACCAGTACATAAATGGGGAAACTAATTGCATTTCAACAATCTATAAAGATGGGCTATTAAAAATTGTGTTCGGGGATAAGATCCGTCAAATAGAAATTTACGTGTTTCTGGACTTAGTCATTTCAATTTCTTAAGCAAATGGTGTTTTTCCCTCTCAAATCAGGTCTCAGCTTTAAAGACCCTTCTCAAAGGAAATTTCATTGATTTTTCAAAAAATTTGTCAACATTTTCCCAAACATTGATCTTTTAACCTTATGCCAATGGGAGAAAAATTTTCCAAATGAAACAGTACAGACACCTTTGAAGAAAAAAATACCGACGAAAATAAAATAAAACATAAAAATAATTCAAAGTGGAAATTTTCAGATAAAATCTATAAATAATGAACGTATGGACTGTAAAACATGTTTGAAACACCTAGAAATTGCATTTAAGAGCGAAAAAACGCAAAAGTTTGGTAGAGTTTCGTATTTAGGAGCACCCGAATACCGTATTCACTTGTGTATAATACGCACTTTTTTCATCAAATCTGACTTCGATTTTCCAAGTGCGTATTATACACGAGAACTAATACAAGAACCTTTTTTCCAGACGTAAGAATTCATATTTCCGCAGCGATATTGGTGTAAATGTCCGCTGACGGTACTGACCATTAAACTTTGGGAACCCTTACTTGACCACTGAAATGGATTTTAGACACTCGAAATAAAGAGATTCTTATTACAGTTTTACTTCTTTCTGTTGAACACTTTACAATATGCGCTGAAATGAAGATGTTTTTAAAAATTAGACTAGCATATTTTAAAATAACAAGTGCCGATGCAATCCAATTATCTTATCGTCGAATAAGGTGAAATGGCTTCACGGTCAAACAATCAGCCATCACCGTACACCCCGCTGGGATAATTGGTTGTTCGCGTTTCTTCTACCTTTACTGCTGCGTTAATCAATTTATTTAGTACAAACATTGACACTTCGAGAGAACGAGTGTGCAATATATAGCAAATGACGGCTTTGCTTCATTACCGGTATTTTATCAAGAATACTAATTACAGTGGTTAATTGTTACAATTTTATTAACCATCCTTTAGTTTTCTTTCTATCAACACAATATTTAGATCACAGATGGCAGTTGGGTTTATCCCATTCATTAAATATCCTAAGATTCAGACGCGTAACCAATTGTGTTTTCCGTAAAGTAAAATCTGTAATACAGATATTTTTCTAGGTAAATTCCATGTTCTTGATTACGTGCTTACGCGGCAATTTTACCTGCGTATTATACACGGATGCGTACTATACATGAGTGAATACGGTACTAGGTAAGCTGCAACCAGAGGACATTCGGGTTTATACAATTTTTTTTTTTTTTTTTTTTTTTGGTTGGGGGTGGGGGGGGGGTTTGGGGGGGGTGTCAAGTTTTTTTTACTTTCTCGCCTGTAAATTTTCGATATAATTACAAAATAATTTTAACCTGGCCCTCTACAAAAGTACACATTTTAAAACATTCAACATTTTAGCATTTATTTATTTCACTGAAGGCCTCGTAAATACTGTAATGCAGTCGATTCTGTTTTGATTTGTTTGTCTTTTATGTGAGATAACTCACAAAACGACCTATTAAAAAGAAAAAGGCGGCGAAAGGGGGTGGGGGTTACAGTACATAATATTGCTGTTTGGGGAAAACTTGATGAACAAATGTGATTGTATGAATGGCGGTATTTTCTACGCTCTAAGAAATATATATATAGATACAATCAAATTCATACATCTTCAATGATCGAAGCTCTGCTGGTGAAAATTTGAAACTTAAAAAGAAACTTAAAACTTAAACTCTTAACTTAAAAGAGTTATCTTCAAAACTGTAAATACACGCAAACATTTTGAATTTTTCGATAAGCTTCGGATGCATGGGCGTCTTCTCCACTCGTTTCAAAACAGTGATGCTGCACGCTGTTCAATGTTGGATCATAAGGGATTGGTTGCGATTGGCCGGAGAGGTGCGGAAAGGTGCGGTTCCTAATAGTAACTTTTCGATAATGAATAGAACACTTCTGATGGAAGTAAATATATAAACACCGGTACCGATAAATTGGGTAATATTCATAGCTGTCTGCTTCCCCGCGTATACATATTTTCGACGGTAGTTTGTGTAAAATATCCGATTAATGATTTCGGTATCAACTTGATTTCCCTTACTTTGCCTCAAATTAGCCATACGGGGTTTTTCGTAACAGAGATACCAGAATTTTCATTATCTTTGCCTGATTATAACATATACATTCGAAATGGCGGAGAGCAGTAATCAGAGGAGAAGGAGAGGCCCTTATGGAAAAAGGAACTATGACGGAGAACTAATTCCAGAAAATACGGATTTGTCACAGACCGAAACATCTAGATATGCTCCTGATGTGAGCAAAAAAAAGAAATCAAAGTGAAGACAACGAAATAATTGAGGAACTAGTAGAACCAGAACCAGAAATTCTTGAGGAATTTGAGGTAAAAAGATCCGTTTTCCTTTCAGAACTACACATATACGTTTATTTAAAACTTGTAGATCCAGGATTTTAAAAATAAAACAGAGAGACTCAGTAAAAAAAATAAAAAACCGAATTAAAACCCATCTTATCTACCACAGCAAATAGTAATTTTATTTCATTTTTCATGTATTGTATTTATTTGAAGTGGGAGCATATTACTGAATTTTGGCTAAAAGGGGGAATCTGCCTTTACCCCTCTAACATTCGTCACTGACTTTTACAACAATCTTGTACGTAAAAATTACTCTCTCACAGTCTGTCAAACTTAAAACACGTTTATAGCTGATAGTTTGATCTGCGTAATTTACTAAACAGCAAAAATTAAGGGGGAGAAAATTTGCCTAGGCTTACAATTTTGTACCTCTGGACCCACTGAGGGCCCCAATGCCGCCTCAGACCCCCTGTATTGTGAAGGCTAACAAATACAAAATGGGCAATTATGCCGTTGATCGTTTATGTACCCCGACATATGTTAATAATTATCACCACAGCGGGTACAACTTCCACATTACCGAAAGGGGGGGGGGGGGGGGGGCTGAATGTAGCTTTCTTTTGTTATATGAATGGTCGGCAATTTTACGTCTCATTGCAATACTGTATACTGTGGCAGTACCAGGGTTTTTGAAGGGGGGGGGGGGCATATGTAAAGTGAAGTATTAGCCATTTTTGGTGCAAAATGTGGAGTTTCACTTACATTTTCGGAGTGTTATCAACATTGCCATTTACATATGCTTTTTAAATTTGTGGCAGAAAAAATGGAAAGAAATATGAAAGACAAAGAAAAAATGGGGGAGGGGGGTCATCCGCCTCCTCTAAATCCGCGACTGCTGTATTTTGATTGTAAATATAAATGTTATTTTCAGGTTGATTTGGGTGCCGAGAAATGCCACGAGTTCGACTACGATACAGTAGTTCATTTCGACTTGAAGAATAAAGATCATGAATTATATTTACACGACTTCGAATGCTTGGATGATGATGTTGACGATGACGCAGACCTTGCTTCAGAAATTCCGGATTATGAAATTAATGTAACCGGAGATGCACAGGATTTCGATTCCGAACCGCTTTACCCAGGATCTTGCGTGACAGTCGGTGCATTTATGCTTCTCTTGGCGGTATTTACAACTAAATATAATCTGGTTGGAGACGCTATTCAATCTACTAAATATCATTGCATTCACACTGCCAAACAATCATAAACTTTGCACAACATTACACGAATATAAGAAATTTTTCAGAAATCTGAAAAACCCTTTAGTTTACCACTACTACTGCTCTCACTGCCATGGAATGGTTAAAGACACCACTGTCATGGAATGGTTAAAGACACCACTGTCAAGAAATGTCCGTTCGAATTTTGCAATAAACCTTTCCACAAGAAAACCGCTAATTATTTTATAGAGATTCCCCTGAAAAACCAGATTCAGAATCTGTTTCTACAAGAGGGATTCTACGAAAACATTCAACATCGATTTAAAAGAAAGGCTACCCCAGGTGTTTACGAAGATATATATGACGGAAAGTTGTATAAACGCCATCTTGAACCTGGTGGAATTTTGACAGATCCTCACAATTTATCTTTCACTTTCAATACTGATGGTGCACCTGTCTTTAAGAGCAGTAAGATTTCAGTGTGGCCAATTTTTATGGTTATCAATGAACTTCCTTATAAAATGCGCATGAAAAAGGAAAATATGATTTTGGCAAGCTTGTGGTTTAGCAGTGAGAAACCCTCAATGGGAACCTTTTTAAAACCCTTTCAGCGTACAATGAGAGAATTCTTTGATGGGTTTGAGTGTCATTCACAAGGACATGCTCCCTTTAAAACTAGAGGAATTTTGTTGTGTGGGACAGCAGACTTACCAGCCCGTAGCTTATTGTGTAACTACATACAATACAATGGAGCATACTCCTGTTGGAAATGCGAGCAGGAAGGATGTACTGTTGCTGTGGGAAAAGGACATACCCGTGTTTTCCCTTTCATAACAAGAGAACCAAAACAACCAGAAAGAACGGTTCAAAATGTTTTATCTAATGCTCGTATGGCGACCGAGAATCAAAGTAAAGGAAACACAGACACAGTAATAAAAGGTATAAAAGGTCCGTCGTGGCTTCTTTTCTTCCCCTCTTTTGACATAATAGCCGGTGTTGCGATAGATTACATGCACGGTGTGCTTCTTGGTGTTCAGAAAATGCTTCTGGAACTCTGGTTTTTGCCCAAATTTTCCAACAAGGACTATAATTTTCACGAAAAACAAACCATTGTAAATGAAAGATTATTACAAATACGGCCTACCCTTGATATCACAAGACTACCCAGGTCTCTACAAGATTTAAAATATTGGAAAGCTTCAGAATACAGATCTTTCTTGTTATATTTTGGCGCTCCCACTTTACACGATATACTTGACAACTCCAGATTTTCACATTTCTTGTTACTCGTGAACTCCATGCACATTCTGTTAAAATACGGCGCAAATGATGCAGAAATAGACAGAGCAGAGGTAATGTTGACAAAATTTTGTGGACATTTTGAAGAACTTTATGAACGGTGTTTCATGCGACTTAATGTGCACCAACTACTGCATCTTGCTGATTGTGTGAGAAATCTGGGTCCACTTTACACTCACAGCTGTTTTTCTTTTGAAGATAAAAATGGCGTACTTCTGAAAATGATTAAAGGAACTCAAAGGATAGACAATCAAATTGTTTCTGGAGTGTCCTTTGTTCAAAAGCTACCTGAACTGAAAATGAAATGCATTGAAAGGGGAAGTTTTTGCAAAAATTTGTACAATTCAATAGATTCGGTCAGTTTATTGAAGAGAAATATGCAAATTGAGGAAGGTGTGTATGTTTTAGATGGTATTACTGAAATGTTTCTTTCTGACTACGAGCTGCAAGCACTGTCTAACTATATTCAGCATGAACCGTTTTGTACTAAGTTCAGATGCTTCGGGAGGTTAGAAATGCATAACAATGTAATATACGGCACACGCTATGCTCGAATGGTGAAAAGAGACAATTCCGTAGTTGAATACGCAAGTGACGGAAAGGTATACTTTGGTCGAGTCAGACATTTTATATATTTTGACACAAATTCCACGAATGAGGTACTAGTTTTTCTTGAAAAGCTTAATTGCCCAAATTTACGAGAAGATGGTCATATTCTGCATGTTATAGCTTCTGACCAGCTCGAAGTTCAGAACATTAGATGTATCAGATGTACTTGTGTATTTGTTTCCTATGCTGGAGGAAGTAAACAGTATGTATGCAGGCTTCCAAACAAGATGGAAACTGATTAGATAAACCACTTCACTGTATTATGTAAAACAATTTTCATCATTTTATTGAGACAAACCGGCACCATGATATTCTAGTAGTTTTGTGTTATGTTTTTGTAAATCTGGAGAAAGGAAGGAAAATTGTTTCTTTTAAACAATATTTAGAAAATTAACTGCATTATATACTGGTATCAGACAGTCTGGTTTCACATTAGAATACGATTGATGACTTAATTTCGATGTTGGCGATTGAAAATCAGCTTGAGCTCATCCGAAATAGCGATTATTCTATTCTGAAATCTAAGTATATCATCGTGTTCCGTATATTAAACGCTCAGTCAACCCACAGGTATTAGAAATTTGGGTTTTAAGACGTTTCCTCGCTTTCACCATACATTCTATATTTTTCTAATACATATTTCGAGTACCTATAAGTCAACCGAGTAAAACAAGTTAAGAATGCAAGTAACATACACTAATGGTGGATCTAGGATTTCCGAAAAGGGGAGATGGCATATGTGTATTAACTAAACTACTTAGCCATCTTTGATGCCAAATCTGAGTTTTTACTTGAAAATATGAAGCGAAAAGGAAGGGGGCGGGCCCTCTGATCCTCCCCCCCCCGTCTAAATCCGCCACTACACACGTCTTGTGCACGTTAAAACCGATTGCATATTCAAAGTCGCGATATATGCTTACAAAATTCTCAAATGAGTGTCTCGATGTTTATTCGATTATCATGTATGCTTTATCAAAGTTTATAATTCATATATGACGTGAATATGTGTACTAATATATATTCGTATAAAATATGAGCTTTAGAAAGTAACCTATGCATATGAAATGTTTATATGTATCTTAAACATGCGTACTTAAATTTATATACACATATTAATATGATATAACCGAATAGGTATGAACCTACATTCGTAGATATATGTATCAAAATATTTGTACCCATTCAGTCTCTGTTGAATAAATTTCTGTATGAATTTGTATATACTGTAAATATATATCCCATGTGCCTTTGACATAAGAAATAAATGAATTAATCTGTAAATTAAGTGATTTATTCTAATTCATCATACAACCCCTTTGCGAGTGGTAAATTCACGTCACTTAGTGGGTCATGTAGACATTGTTACAAAGCTAGATCCGACATGTTACAATACACTCGATCACATCTAATGCCACCCTAATCGGGTGGATAGAGTATAGATGAGTTAATTGGAACAAACTCAAGAAAGAAGGAATTTGTTAAACCGTACCTTTAAAAAAATCTGTAGTACAACTTAATTAGATTTTGTATACATTTTTTCCCATATTGTATGATTCAAAACTTGGAAAAAATTCGAAGTCTTTAGTTTACGCCTAGTGAAATTACCAAAGTTCAAATTTACGTCTACACAATTTTTCTAAGTTCAAAAATACGCCTAAACCTCATTCTGAATGAGATAATCAAGACGTCTTACGTAGAGCCTATGACAGTTTCCGTCTAAGCAGACGCATTCCGTCTAAGTCTCTTAGACGGAATTTAGAAATTTCCATGTACGCCTTAAATCCGCCTACGCTTAGGCGGAATCTGCCTGGAATCAGTCTAAGGTCCGGGCGGAATCCGTCTAAATATTTCGTACGGGTTGGTTTAAAATTTTAGACACAGAAAACTGTATTCTCAAAAGTTTATATTTGTATATGTTGAATAACATCAATGCTCACCAAAGTTGGTTGGGTAAAGTCAGAGATATGCTACAACAGATGGGTTTGGGTATATTTGGATGGCACAGTCTTCATATAGTAAAAATTTGTTTTTACATGCTTTTAAGACTAAACTAAATGATATTTTTATTCAAGAAATGACTGCATTCTTTGAAACGTCTCCTAAATGTAGATTGTATAAATACTTACCAGATACACACTTCTTACAATATTATCTTCGTAAATCATTACCTGATTCTTTCATATCAATACTGTCAAACTTCAGACAATCCAATCATGATCTTTTTATTCAGAGAGGCAGATATGCAAATGTAGACAGATCTCTAAGAATTTGTGATAAATGTAGTTTAAATGAAATTGAAGATGAGTTTCATTTCATTCTTGTCTGCCCAAAATACAATTATCTTAGAAGTGTGTTTATAAAGCAGTATTTTTGGAGAAAACCGTCAATGTTCAAGCTCGTTCAGTTACTATCTATAAAAAATAAAACATCTTTATGCAACTTAGCAAAATATCTGATCAATGCTATGATTTTGAGAAGTAATTAACCTTGTTCTTACCTCCATATATACATTTACAGTCCTACTTTTTATTATTATTATGTAATATCATATATACTGAAACTGTACTCTCTTATATATTATGCTACATGTATTGGGTATATATACTGCACTCACATTTATAATGTACTACTCACTTATATGTACATATTGTCTAATAATATATATATATATATATATATATATATATATATATATATATATATATAATATATATATATATATATATATATATATATATATATATATATATTGTATTATATACCATATGCTGATGAGCCATTAGGCTAAAAGCCAATAAACATTACATTACTGTAATCAGTCATTATAAAAACTAAAATACTACTGCATAAGGATAAGACATATGCAGATGTACTCAAGATTTAAAATGCTATTTCAAAAATATTTTGTTGACCATTGATTTAAAGATTAAATGCTTATTCTTATATCTGTCAGGTCAGGGTCCGGCGCCATAATCTGAGAATATACATATGTCAAATATTTCATTTTAATTCATTCCATTATTAAACGTTCAAATAAATTCTAATGTAGAATGGTTTAATCGTATTTATCAATAGAATAAAACTAAATAATATCCATATCCCAGTTATTAATTCATTGATCAACAGATGAATATGAAATTATGACTTAAGTATATTCTCAGTTTATGGCGCCGGACCCAGGTCATTGGGAGCCATTGGTGCGGAGAATGTAAAAGATACTACACGAAGGATCCTCTCTACAATTTTCACAAATGGGCTTGCTAAAGAAACCAATTTTGTTGGAAAAGGAAACAAGTTAGCCTTTTCAAAACTAAAATTGAATGAAGCTGTAACAAGTAAGTAATGTATATCTATTTTTAAAAACTTAATCACATCTGTGAACAAGCACTAAATGTCTAAAATGTGTCTAGTTACAAATTGTTTTTTTTTTATTATGCCCCTGGATAGATAGATTGGGGGCATATTGTTTTTGTCTTGTTTGTCTGTCTGTTTGTGTGTCTGTTGTCAACTATATCCTTGACCATAACTTTTCAAGCATATGAGTTTAAGACTTCATATTTGGCATGTGAACTTCACTAATGAAACTCTTTCAAATGACATCAATGTCAATGATGTTGTGGTCTTCACTGTGATATTGGAGCTAAAATAGCTTTTCTGAACTTTTTGCCGCCGGCGACATAGTGTTTCACAAACACATCTTGTTTGTTTTTGAATAGAGAAAATAAAATAATACTGCTTTATTTACTTGTATATTAAGATGTGTATATTTTTAATTTTTGGAAGCTGTAAGACGTAATAAACTCTGCACAAATGCTCAGGTGTCATTTCATATAGAGGAGTGGCTCAGGACTGCAGGCAATAAAGAAGGCGGAAGAAAGAGAGAGAGAGAGAGAGCAAACAAAAAACAACAAGTACAACAGCAGCAATAAGAGAAGTGCCGAGCAAACTGACTGAATCAATATTTAAAAATTTTAATAACTATTTTTGATATACTTTTTCTTTAGATTAGATGTACAATCTATTAAAAAAAATACAATGTACATTTCTTTTTTATACATTAGTATGTATTTTTGTAAACTGTTTTGATTAACAATATAATTTTTGCATCCATTTTAATATAAATATTTTATATCAGATGATATAAATGACCCTCAGTATCAAACAGTTTCACTGTTAAACATTTTGAATAAAAGTATAATCTTGCTAATTTTAAGTTATTTACTTATTTTATGAAATGAAAACATCACTACCTACATGTCTATATACCACCAATTTATCAGAATGTCAGTCATATAGAATAAATTATGTATAAACCAAGAATAATCCATGTACCTGATATTCCTTATTGGTTATTTCATCAGACCGATACTGGACAGACGAAAAGAAAAAAGTCTATACATTGGACCGATAATGGGCCGATGTAAATATGACTGTATATCAATAAACATACATCGGCCCAATGTCAAGCCAATGTCGGCAAAACTACACGCTACCATCGGGCCGATGTTGGGCCGATACATCGGGCCATTGTTGAACCGATGAGCAAAACTTCATTGGGCCGCTGTTGTATTCTGATGTTGGACCGATGATAGTGACATTATCGGTCCATCATCGGGCCAATATTGTAATGCTATCTGGGTTATTTCACTTGTCTTTTGCATCGCTTAAAACAGTTTCCGGGTCAATAAATATGTTTATTATATCAAATGTGTTATGAAATTAACATTTTCAAAACTATCTAATATTGTAATTTGTGATATCTACTTCAGAACTAATTAATTTATTATGGCTCGTTCTGAATGTACAGTCACCAGTTAATATCTCAAGGGTTTCGACCCTAATAGTCCGATTATTTTACAAAATCGTCATTTTGTATTATTGGTTCCAAAGGCGAGTTAAATGTAACTTACCAATGGATGACAAGTGGATTCAACAACTAGCTTTACCCAGGCTCCTTAGTGTAAATGCCTTACGCGCTTATCATGATAACAATGCAGGGGAGCCCATCTCGGTAACGAAAAGGTTATGGCTGCCATGAAGTCAAAGTATCACTGGCTCCAAATGCACCAAAGTATCTGTGATTATATTGATTCGTGTAACACATGTCAGCCCATAAAACGCTATTTTCATGCACGACCCCCTCCGTAAACTTCGCTTCCCGTAGTTGGTCGGTTTGAACGATGGCTTATGGATTTCCTGAAGTTACACAAAACAAAGGAGGGTTATCAATATCTGTTACTCGTTGTCCATTCTTTCACAAAATGGGTAGCGACTGTCCATATAAAAACTCAAGAGGCTACTGATATTGCAAAATGTTTGTTTGAAAATATCTTTACTCGTTTTGATTGTCCAAGGTCTCTTGTATCGGACAGAGGAAAATCTTTTATGAACAATATTGTTGCATCTCTCTGTGACATCTTTAATATAAAACATTTCTTCACCTCAAGCTATCATCCTCAAACAGTCAAGTAGATCGCACAAAGAATGCCTGAGAGCTTATGTGGACAAACAACAAAATAATTGGCCTCACAGGTTACCAGGTATACTCATGGCATTGGGAAATTGACCTTCAACCCATTCTACTGACTTTTCGCGTTTTCTGCATGGCTTTTGGGGTTGAAATGAATCTTCCATTTGACATCGGTATATTACCGTCGAATAAAAATCTCCGTAAAAATTCTAAACATCAAATAGAGGAAATAGTTGAAAATCTGAAAACTACTCATGAAATTGCTTCTGAAAACATTAAAATCTCCCAAAATAAATCTAAACCGAGATTTGATAAGCACTCAAAGATTCCAGATTTTAAACTGTTTGGCAAAGTCCTCCTAAAATGTAACAAAACACCTCTTGGACTTTCGCCTTAATTAGCTGAAAAGTATCAAGGTCCTTAATATATATTAGAAATCGGTTACAACTTTACCTATAAAATAAGGAGATGTTAGAACAGAAAGGAACTAAAATCATACATGAATGCAGCGCATTTAAAACACTTTCATGATCCAGATTCTACAAGAACAAACCTGACATATCAAAAAGGTTCGAACCATTAAGTAAGCACAGACTCTCAAGTGGTCAATCACGACGATTAACCACATCGCAGTGCAGGCGTTAGAGAAAGTGACACATTTCAGAATTGTTCGCATAACGACGAACAAGACTCCGAAAATGAAACTGACTATGCGAATAGCACATATCACGATGTTAGTAAAATAGACATAAGGATCAATATTTTCGAATCGAATGGGAAGACGGTTCTAGGTCATGAGAACCACAAGAAAATCTTAAACCAGATTTGGTTGAGGCATATTTTGAGAAATACACGATAAAAGGTCGCTTAAGAAAAAGGCATTAAATATAAATTTAAGTACTTGTATATATTATTTTGGTTGTTAAAAAATAAACGCAAAATGTAGTAATGAGTTTTAGGTCACAGAAAGCAGTTTTGCGTCAGTCAGTCTTTAATTGGTAATTCATTTGCTTACCTAGGTTATGATTAAAAGCTTATGAAGATGGGTGTGCGCGTGTTTGGATTAGTAGTCAATTCAGAGATTGATTACTCTGATTTTCCTTGTGTCTGATCAACACATTATTTTTGACTATTGACCAATCACTGTCCATTCTTTGTATCTTTGTAAGTTTTGGTCATTGGCAATGGATTTCATTCTACATCTGCACTCTGATATGCCTATTCATCTCAGCTACAAACGCGATCGTCACAGCAACTCCAAACAAGATCAAGATTGGAAATGTCATTCCTCAATTGAATTATGATACTATTTTTAAATATGATGCATTTGTCAAAAGAATTTTGGTTGCAAACATTTCGTATTTCAATTTATTGTATAGCTCCATGGTGACTTCTGCCACATAACTGAGCCAGTAACTCCTATTTTTTCTTTCTATTCCGACTCAGATTCCTAAACCATCAGGATTTTCTGTTAACGAGGACGCATGTATTAATCACATGTCTAATTGTCAATTTCATCAGTCTTTGTAAGATCAATTCCATGGTATTCAGTTAGAAATCTATACACATTTGAATAATACTTTACGGTCTATCAAATCTGTAATCCCTTTTCACAGGAGGAAAAATACTAAACGACATCTTAGATCACTGTTACCGTTTATCGGTACACTATCTAAAGGTTTATGTGGAACAGCCACAATGGATGATGTCAATATTTTAGCTTCACATATTAATTCCCCGACACAAATATATAAAAATATTGTTAATGTTCTAAAACAGCATGGTACTATCATGAAGTATTTTTATCTTGATGATTTAAAGATAGTTTTAATGGCATTTTTCTTATTTTCCTCAATTTTAGATTTAGGAATATTGAACCAATTATTTATAAATTTCAATACAGTTTCCTTTTATTACAATAAGTAGTTTGACTTTTTATCTAACAGCGGTCACTTAATCCCTACGTAAAGATAATCTGACATTTTAAGTTGGGTAAAGAAATTGCTTCTTTTGTAAATCGTCGCGTCGTTTACTCTTATTACGTAATCTAATTGCTCTGGTCACCTTAAGTTGTTTTTCGAGATTCCGACCCTGGATATTCTTTATCTGTGAGCTGAGGCCCACGAAGGGTTATCCCAATTCTCGTTACATGTACTTACATAGGTAAATTATTCATTTTCATTCATTTCTTTATTCCTTATGTCAAATGACACATCGGTTACATGATATTACAATATATATAATATATACAATATGTACAAGGTGAACAGAACATAATACAGAATGGGAGTGAACAGATATCATAGTGGAATTATATGTTATCATTTCTTCTTTTACATAATATATACAAGTATTTACCCAACTTCTGTAATTCGTTTACATTATTAACACTAAGCAATTGAACTAATTTAAATACACTGGGTTTTCTATAATAGTATGGCTTGATATACAATTGTCTTAAATCATCATAAAATGGACAAGTGAGTATAAAATGCAATTCGTCTTCAATATCATTTAAATTACACAATGAACACAATCTATTAGATCTTATTTCGTTTCTATATCGTCCATTTTCAATATTAAGCGTATGAGGTGACAATCTGAAACGTGCTATGTATATCTTATATAGATTATCGATTGGCGTACATAAATAATATTGTATACAAAAATTGTCGACTAGATGTTGATACATTTCACCTTTTGATACGTTATGAATTATAGATAACATCTCATGTTTATATACATCAAAAATCTTTGTTCAATTATCTTATATAAATTGTTATCAGCATGATCTTCCTCAAAAATATATCCAAGCCCAAGTTTACATAGCTCTGCTTTAATATTAAGCACCCAATCATCACAGAATAATACTCTGTCTTGTAAACAAGATTTGAGAATGCAATTATCAGTATTTTTCAATTTCACCCAAAATTTTATGATTTTAAGTTTTCGTAAAATGTGTAAAGGAAGTCTGCCAAGTTCATAATATACCAAAGCATTACATGTATTTTTTCTTTACACCCAACACCTTTTTACAAAAAACAATATGTAGTTTTTCAACATCTGGGGCTTTATGGAAACCCCATACCTCAGAAGCATAATTAAGAATACTATTTACATATGTATCAAAAATAGAACATTGTGTTTCAGTGTTAAAATTATGGTCTTTTAATTTGTTAGAAATTGCCAAATATGCTTTTCTTCCTTGATCAGCTGCATGCTTTTGCGTGACGTTAAACTTTCCATTATAGTTTAAAAGCAAACCGAGGTAGCTAAATTGATTTACTATTTGAATATTTCTACCATTATATTGCCAATTTTCGTTATCTTTTATTTGACCACCGTTTCTAAAAATCATAATTTTAGTTTTGTCAACATTTAATGTAAGTTTACAAATGTCATTATAACTATGTAGAGAGTCTAGAATATGTTGCAAGTTATGTGGTGATTCAGCGAACAATACCATGTCATCAGCATACATTAACAAAAATAAGTTGATCAAATTAATTTCAATTGATGTACAATGTTCACTAATAAAATGTGACTCACAATCATTGACATATAGAGAATACAAAATCGGTGATAATACCTCACCTTGAAATAAACCGATATTGTTTTTAAAATAATCTGATAAAACCCCTTTGTGTTTTACACAAGATTTAACATTTTCATAGAGAGATTGGATAATTTTCAACATTTTACCCTGGATACCCTGCTTTATTAGTTTGCAACAAAGATTTGATCTATCAATTAGGTCAAAAGCCTTTTTATAATCTATAAAACAACAATAGAGTCTACCACACTTTTTCTTTAAAGTTTTATTAATTAACGACTGAAGTACAAAAATAGCATCAACAGTGGAATATCCAGGCCTAAAACCAAACTGTGCATCAGTTATAACGTTTTAGTTTTTGTCCCATTCCAATAATCTTTTATTAAGAATTGCTGTAAACAATTTCCCCATGCAACTGACAAGTGTTATTCCTCTATAATTATTTGGCTCATTGACATCTCCCTTTTTAAAAACTGGAATTATACAACCCTCTGACCAAGACTGTGGGAAGAATCCTGATTTGAAAATGGAGTTAAAAAACACAACCAGGTGGGATAAAATTATATCTTTACAATCTATAAAGAATTCATTCACAATGCAATCTACCCCGCAGCTCTTATTTCTTTTTAAGTTTTTAATAGCGTATTCAATTTCTTTTTCTGTGATACAAGCATCAAGTTCCTCAAACACTGCATGCTCAGGAACGTTAGAACATGTTGTATTAACATTTTTATTTATCAAATTTTCGCCCAATTTTCTAAAGTGTTCACCAAACTGGTCTAAACTTATTTTATCTGAGACACGAGTTTTACGCTTAGCAAAATATTTATGAAATTGCTTAGGATTATGTTTTCTTAAATACTCAATCATATCGCCTTCATGACGCTGATACTGCCTCTTCAATCTAAGCTCCATTTTCTTGTATGCTGCTTTTTTCTCAACTAGTACAGAATGGTTGAAAGGGGATTTACATTTATTAAAATTATACAATGCACTCTTATATTCATTATATTTACGTTTACATGGTTCATTAAACCAAGGTTTGTCCGTTTTGACAACATTATCATTTTTCACACAGCTTCTTGGGTGAGTATTAATTCTATTTACATATACATCACAATAGAGTAAAACATTATTATTACTAGCTTCACAAAAACTATTTACACATTTATCAACATCATCCTGACATTTCATATCTATGGATACTAAGTCATTAAAACAATATATATTTTGCAGTAACACTTCTCTAATATGTTCAGTATTTCTATCCGCCCATTTTACTGACTTAGCCAAACATCTACCTTCGCATGCACTTTCTTCATTGTCAGTGATACGATTAATACTAACATCAATGTCCAGTCCAAAGATTATAGGTGCGTGATCAGAAAAAGTAGTAAAGTTACCAGTCGAAAAGTCTACTATGAATTTAAAATACTTTGCTTCGGTTAAAACGTAGTCAATTAGGCTTGTCCCTCTGGCACCACAAAATGAATAACTACCCTCGGGATCCCCCGGATGCCTTCCATTAACTATTCTAAGTCCTGTTGATTTACATAAATTAAGTAAGTTTCTGCCAAAAGCATTAATTGTATTGTCCATATTTTTTTCTAACCCCAATATCTAAATCATTTTCATATTCAAAACTGCCCATCAAATCTCTTATGTCATCTGTTAATATGTCATTCTCTATAAAATCAACCCTGGTTCCTGTCCTTGAGTTTAAATCACCAGTAATAATGATTTTACCGTCAGTTTTATATCGAGTGATGGAGTCCTCTAAGCACTGAAATAGATCTACGTCAGGAGCGTCCCTAGAATAGAACACACTATTATCCGGGGGGAAGTAACAAAAAGCAAAGTAGGTTATAGCATTAGTAGTCTGTATATGTTTTAACCATATAATAGAATCATGTATATTATCAACGAACGAGAGGTTCTCTTTCAGTGTTTCCTTAAAGAATATTACAATACCCCCACCTCTGCTTGTTTTGCGTGGGAAAACTAAGTTATTGTAATTAGGTAATAATAAGTCGTCGTCTTTGGTGACCCAGCATTCACTTAAAAATATAATATCATACATCTAAATAAAATGAACAAATTCATTATCTTTCAGTTTATGACAAAGACCCTTGCCAATGTTCCATGATATGATTTTAAGCACAGACTTACAGTCACGGTTACTCCCGGCGCATCCCTATTCTCTGTGTGAATACTCCCCTGACGCCTCTGTATATTTTACGTTCGTGTTCGGTGAAGGCACATTATGCTCACCATACAACTTTCCGTTCACAAAGAGCTTATCTCTCACTAATTTAACATTTTTAACACCCGATCTCTTGTACTCTTTCATTACTGGGTAGAGTTGTCGTCGCCTGTCTTCTATGGACTTCGGAAACTGTTCGTGAATACCGAAATTGGAGCCACGTAATTTATGTGCATTAACCTTCACTTCCTCTCTATCAGAATTATATAAAAAACGGGCCACAATTGGCCTACACTTGCCCTGCACATATCTCCCAAAACGGTGAACATTTCCGAATTCGATATGCCTTTCAATTCCCAGTTCATGGTAGATGAATTCACGCAGCTTTACTTCGGTAACCTCCTTTCTGGACTCACCACCTAGACCGGTAAACACAAGGTTGTTCTTCATCGACCTATATTGTAGATCGAGCACTTTTTCAGAAAGATCCTTCTTCTTTTCAGACAGCAGCTTCATTTCTCTGTTTAATTTCTCCACTTCAGATTTATGGCTTTCGATGCCTGTTATTAATTCTGTCATTTCGTGCTTTTGATTTTCTAAAGATATAGACAGTTCTGTAATCCCATCCGTTTTATGTTTGATCTCCGTCACAAAGGAAACAGTCTTCTCAAATTCAGAGTTTTTCACTTCAAAAACTTGTACTTTGTTTTCCAGGCGATCAACTTTACTGTTTAATTTCTGTAGTTTATCTTCAATAATGTCAAGTTTCTGCAGTTTATTCATAATAAGATCCAATTTTCTATGGGTCTCGGAGAACTCAGCAGCGATATCATTAATCGGTAATGGGGTTGACGTAGTAGGTACATTGCCATGATCAGTTCTGATAACCCCTTCAGGACTGCCGTACAACACTCTACTCACTTCACCAAGTACACCGCTCGTTGTAACATTGTCCGTAGTCGTTGTGTTCTGAGTACTGTTCTCGCTTTTGACACTGTGCGCACTATCGTCTTTCTTTCTTTTCTTTCCTTTTCCTGATTTGCCCATTTTTCATCAAAAATTTTAGAATGGGTGAGATTGCTTAATAAAATTATCACACGTCACAAATAATTCACATATCTCTCCATAAATATCCATAAATCTCAGAGTTTTCACATAAAGATCGGAGCTCCTCTGAAATGCGTCCGTTCACCTTGAAATCTAATCACCTCCCCTTTGTGATTATTGTGATTACCCTTAAGAAACCTGCCATTGTTTAGGTCGGGTATTTTATGTCACAGCCTGGCAGAGGCCAGAAAAGGGAGTTTTGTAAAAGAGTTTAAATACTTATATACTATATGATAATTAATTAACCTCTTTGGGACCCAGCTAATGTCCAGGGATCCAAGAATCCAAGAAGCGCATCACTTTACGCTGGAACGTCGACGAATAAAGAAGTAAACCTTAAATTTGCTGTTCTCATACTTTTCAGGTATGAAGGTTTATTCTTTATTATTTAATTCACATTTTATAATTTATAATTATATCTATCTAAGTTTTAAATTTAAATTCTATGTTTAAATTTAATATGTGTCTTTGTTTTAATTTACCATGCTTTGTTGTTTGTTGGTTCATTTAATTAGTAGATCATGTGTGACTCGTGTAAGTAAATCTAATTAATTTTCAATTTGCCGTGGACCCCCTGTTCTCAAAAAGTATCTCTCTGCTGCCAAGTTTGTTATCTACCATTTTTAGCTAAATTTCCCCCATCATCATTATTCTACATTTACTCAATTATTTCTCTTGTATCTAGTTGTGAATTCATTTCATTTTAGGATTACAATTTATTATTTTGTTCAACATCATAGGGTCAACTTGGATGTTTAACATTTGTTTAATATATATATTACATTATCTATATTTTAGAGGTGTAAATGGCCTGTTGCCATGGTAAGATTTTATCTGGTAACCAACATTGTTTATGTTGTTTATACAACTTAGTTTTGTATGTACGAGGTCAATTTGTATGTTGAAACGATTGTTACATTCTATCACATTCTAAGTGAATGACCTGTTACTATGTAGATGTTTCCATAGTAACCATGTTATAAAATAATATTTTATGGACTTTATGCTGACACGTCAACGAATAAAGAAGTAAACCTTAAATTTGCTGTTCTCATAATTTTCAGTGGTGACTACGGACCATACGAACAATTCCAGTTCCAGAAACGCAAACAAGAAAGTTCGAACCCCAAAACAAATTAAGGACCCACACGAAAATCGAATCCGTGATAGTACACACGTCTTCGTATATGGCCTTAGCAACGAAACGCATGGATAATCTAAAATTAGGTATCACTAACAACTTTAAAGCCATAACCACTTTGTCGAAAACATTTTCTCGTGATTAACAGCAAATTCAAACGGTCATTTCCAAAACGGCGAAGTTTTGGTTAATCAAGTAGATATCGCTAGTAGATTAAGAACAGAGTTTGATACCTTACGTGAATCAATTCTCACTTCAGTTCAAGGTAAAATAACGACAATATTATTGCCTAGTTACATTACACAAATACAAAAAATTCTATCAAGACAACAATCTTCATTTTACCTTTTGTAAACTAATGTTAACAGTACTATCAAAACGCTAACCTTTTCTATGCTAGAAATATATATGCTATGTACATCACCATTAGATTTCCTGTTACATCACGGAGAGAACCTTTTCATTTATATAAAGTCATTTCATATCCAGTACTAATCAAGTCATCGTCATCTCATTCTACCTGTTTGTTAAATACATCGACTTATTTTGGGACACGTCACGACAACAACATTACAGAGCACTTTCATGATCAGTGGCAGATCTAGAAGTATGTAGAAGGGATAATCATTTACACAGCGATTTAAGCAAAGCACCTACACCTATTACTTCTGCATCCTGTGTCACTGGTTAAATAACAAAACTTGGGTGAAACAATTTTGTAGTTTCCGATTCTTGCAAAATATTTTAAAACCTGATATTATTGAACTTTCTAGTACATCTGTTTTACTATACAATAGTTGGAACATTCAAATGAATTGCCCCGATGAGCAAACTCTAATAAAAGGTTGTAAATTTTGTATTTTGAGTGTTCCATGTAAATGTAGTTTGACCAAAAAAAAATATATCTTTACTACCCACCTATATCACTAAAGTTTTAATATTAGTGTTCAAGCTCACCCTGTTAACTTAGTTCTTATTCAAGAATTTTTCGATGACTCTAAAATACAATTAATTTTAGGTGATATAACATTTTGGACACCTGTGAATGGCACATAACCAGACTTTAAAATGTATTCACATGATTATAATCAATTCTTGGCAGCAGATCATAAAGCACATTTAAATCTATCAAAAATGGTTCAATCTGCTAAGAAAGATCAATTAGTTTTCTAATCACTCGCTGAGCATTTAGAAGAAGGAAACAATGAATTACCTCATTCTTGGCCTAGTACGAGTGACATATTTAACTTTGTTTCATTGTGTGTGTCTATATTTTCGCTTGTTGGCTAAATAGTTTTCTTCATGAAAACGCGAAGATTATCTGCAATAATTGGAGTTTTACAACAAGCATCGCTTGTGAAATCGAATTCATCCATTCCTTCATTCATATATAAACATGTTAAGGCTACCACCCCTAAACCTTCAGAGATAGAATTGTTATTGGATGATTTTTCGTGGAATCATGCTTCAGTTTTGATTAGGTCATTGGTTATATTGATTTTTATATTTCATATACTTTATAGATTATATGTAAATAGGAAACAAAGGTTTACCCAAATTGTTCTTGTGTTGACGACAGGTAGGGAGTGTATTTTCGTTCTTATATTGAATTTACCACTAAGTCACTCCTTTTTGGAGAATTACTCCTCCACTGAACATCCATGATATTATCATGAAGTAAATGCAGCCCTTCATGATAAAAATGTAATTAAATTAAGTTTTACTCTAATATCAAGTTTTCATCAATTTTCTTAATCTATATTAGATTCTTTTAGTCAAGTTCTAATCATAAGCCTGCCAAATTCTTTTATTACTTTAGTTTCAAGACATTCTTTGGCATTCATAACTTTTATCACCTATAAGCCTGTGTCAATTTGATCTGATCATAATAGTGTCTTTTATCTTCCGCTGGTCAATTTTACCCATTGCGTAATCTATCGCCGTAGAATTAATTTTTTGTGATAATTACTTTGCTATACAAAAGAAAAACAGTAGATTCTTAGAGTTTGTAGACAGGGGCCCACTAAGGGGCATTTACGCATTTTATTGTGTATTAATATAGGCGTATGTCATCAGTAAACCCTAGTTAACCATCTACTGTCTTGAAGGGGTATTTGGCGTCACGGTCCATGAGAGGCCCACTACAGGGTATTTTACTATCACACTATAGACATTTGTTTATTTAACCTTTATGGATCCTACCTGGGTCACGTGTAATTTTGGAGCGTTAAGTGTCTAGCATCCAAAGCGTCACTTCATCGCTAGACTCTGAAGAATAAATGTGCAATTAAAAATCTACGTCATAATTTCGGGTAGGGCTCTTTATTGTACGTTGTATTTCTTGCAATTTTTATGTGTATATTTGTCATATAACTTACACAACTTTTCATATGTATGTTTTATATGTTTCATGTTTTGTTTCAGTAAGTGTCTTGATTTCTAAATATTATTCATATTGTACAAGTATTTGCACATGTTGTGTAGAAATGGCTTACTAGAAGTTGTCGCTAACTTCTATTTGATACGAAAGTCACTGTCACAAATACTATCTGGCTTCATGCTGCACAGCAATGTTATCAAGTCTCATCCGGAATTTAGAAAACGTTTGGGTTCAAATATTAGCTACCTAACAAATTGTTTTAACGTTTCCGGCAAAACAAGACCATAGACTACAGTTTTTTTTTCCTGTTGTTTCCTTTGTAAATTAAAAAATCATTGCAAAAATCCCACCGCTTATTTTTTTTCTGAAATTTATGTATGTTGTTATACTATGTAAGAGCTGTCATTTCATCATCTGCAGAAAAAATTGCATACGCCAAACTCAAAATAGCTATCAATACACATCTTGACCCCTATGACCTCACTCTCAAGTCTTGCAGTAGTGTATTCATGCGACAACATTTCAGCCTCATGACACACTCAGGAATGCACCAAAAAGCTTTAATATCATTTTTATAATTTTTTTCAAACTCTTTTCTACCAGAGGACATGTTTAAATCACTATAAATACCATGACAACACTGGTAAATAAATTGAAAAAGATGCAAACATTAATTTTGGGGGGGGACTATGTGCGTGGTACATGAAACAAGGGAGGAAACTGTAGTCTATGGTCTAAAAGGGTCACTTTTTTGCGCCAATCCTAACCAAATGTTTTTGACACATACATTGACATATTTTAAACTGAAGTGCCAAGTTTCAATGAAATCAATCAACATTAAATGACTTAAAATATTGCTAAGAAACACCTATGTAACCATGCAATTTGTGTTGTAAAATGTAAGCAGTGAATCAAATACTTCAATTTCAAACTCAAATAGTTTCACCATTAAAAGGAATATCAACTTGGAATCTTTTTTACTTCAAAATGTTATTACAGTACTTTGCATTCATATTTAAAATGAGGATTGGAGATTTCATTTTTTAATTTTAATTAATTTTTTAATTCATGTATATCAAATGAAAGAAAAATTGATTTAAAAATTCAAATTAAATTCTTAGAAAACAGGAATGAGTATGACTATGCCGTAGAAAAATACTAAGGATATTAGATAATCAGATAAAAATGTTGGAGTAACTGTTATGTTTGTTTAAGGAATTTAGTACTACAATAATAAAGCCAGGGGTGGTCTGAGCTTTTTGGGATACAGGAAGAGGTATTTGTATATGTACTGGCTGTGAGGATTATTATAGATCTTTCCATTTACTAAAACCAAAGCAAACAGCTTCCCAAAGAAGAGCAATACAACAAATAAATGATTTATACTGTGAATTCTTCATTTATTATGTTACAAGACATGTAAATGTCAAGATCAAGGCAGTGGAAACTAGACCATCCTTAAGTTCATAAAACAATCAAAATAAGCTATTGTCTTGCTTGTTACATAGTCAGTTTAAAGAAATGAGTGTATAAAAATGAAAATTCTAACTATAACAATACCAGTATTTTCTTCAATATAGGGAAAGAAGGTCAGATACAAAGCCTAAGTAACAGTATCCCCCCCCCCCCTTTTTTTTCTGTTTTATTGAGTGAAATACTAGTTTTATCATCTAGGAAAGCATTATCATTGAAGAAAATATCAGTGTGCAAGTCAAACATTTGCCAAACTATGACTTTCCAACCAACGTCATCTTCCTTCCTTGTAAAATGCATCTTGCAGAGCACCTCACCTCCCCCCCCCCTTTCTTTTCGAGGCCAAGTTCTAGATTTTTTCATTGGTGTTACATTTTAAGGGGAAATTGGAGTAATTAAAGCATTCAGAATTTATCTACATACATAAACATAGTCAATTTCCTAAGTATGAGAAACCTCATCTCCTGTTTTTCTTTTATTTCAATAATATGCCCATAATTTGAGAATGAAATTAGTAGTTTATTGACAAAAAATTACCCTAAATTTCTTTAATGCTTGTCCAAAAATACCTCCTTCATCACTTTGAAGCATATATATGTAAAACAGAGTCTATTTCAAATGAATACATGCATATGTGCTTGATAAATATGCAAAACGGGGCATAGGGCATAGTCAACCTGTCACATAATAGGGCGGTCAGAGGAAATTCTGTAAAAATTACATTAAATACTTTTCTGAGCATACACATGAACAGAAATAGCATGAAATAACCTTAATAAATTACTTTCTAAGATGAACTGTAGAAAAAAAAATGCATCAGAATGGATATTTCTGTGAAATTCTCAACTTTTGCTGTTTACAGTAAGACCATAGACTACAGTTTTTTTTTTCCTGTTGTTTCCTTTGTAAATTAAAAAATCATTGCAAAAATCCCACCGCTTATTTTTTTTCTGAAATTTATGTATGTTGTTATACTATATAAGAGCTGTCATTTCATCATCTGCAGAAAAAATTGCATACGCCAAACTCAAAATAGCTATCAATACACATCTTGACCCCTATGACCTCACTCTCAAGTCTTGCAGTAGTGTATTCATGCGACAACATTTCAGCCTCATGACACACTCAGGAATGCACCAAAAAGCTTTAATATCATTTTTATAATTTTTTTCAAACTCTTTTCTACAAGAGGACATGTTTAAATCACTATAAATACCATGACAACACTGGTAAATATATTGAAAAAGATGCAAACATTAATTTTTGGGGGGACTATGTGCGTGGTACATGAAACAAGGGAGGAAACTGTCGTCTATGGTCACAAAACATAATATTTGAAAACGTGGTCTGATCAACCTTTAGATCCTTATGTGTTCACTAAGTTTGTAAGTATATAAATACTTTTATTCAGTAACTTATTTATTTTGTAAAGATCTATTTGCCAATCATCTGGTTAACTTTTTATAAATTTGTTCTTTCACTCTCCTCAAATACTGGTCTCTTGTAACAGCCAAGTGCTCTACTTTTGATCTAAATTTCCCCAATCATTTTTAATAGGTTTTATTGGTCAAATTAGTATTTCATATTTAATATTCATTTCATTTGAAGTATGCACATTTTTATAGCAGTAGGTATTGTATTTATACCTAAATTAGGTCATTTTGACTCATACTCTGTGTTACCATCTGTCACATGACATATGTTGTGTGAAATTTGGTTGCCATGGAAACCGGTATCCTGGTAACCATTACATTATGTGTTTAACATTTAATGTAGGTATTTTTATGCCATTTGATGTGTTTCACTTGAGTTATTATTTATAATATAACAATTGTTATGTGAATGACCTGTGCCATTAACCTTGTTGTTATGGTAACTTGTTATGATTTGTGAAAACTTCATGTTGAAATTTATCTTTTATATTCATTATATGACTTCATCGCTAGACTCTGAAGAATAAATGTGCAACTAAAAATCTACTCTCCGTCATAATTTCAGTTTGAGAGTTAACCCAAGGAACTCAGTATTAGAGACAGTAAATAACTAAACCAGAAACACCTGGTTGAAAAGCGAACCCTGTCATAATATTTCGGTATCTGTGTCACCATTTATATCTAGCATGAATATAGACTGCTCTGAATTTGAATTCTCGGACTATTAAGGTCAAATCAAAACTGCCTTTCAATTATTTTACGACCAGAACTACTAAACGAATTACTCAACAACCGTTTGATATACATATTTTAATATCACATCATGGACTTTTCCAGCCTTTACCGCATTGTGGCACGTTTATCGTAGATGCTCTAAATTCAAAACAACATTTACCATAATTCTCTCTATTTTTTCACAGTGTTCGAGATTGTTGTATATATATTTTTCTTGTATGTCTATATAATAAAAAAATCTCAATTTGTATAAAATTATCAATATACATGTCTGTAGGGTTAGAGTATTGTGTAAGTGTTTTATTATGCTTGTAAATATTACTTGTCTCAATACTGTACATAAAACCTAATTCTTTTGTGAATTTAAAATTGGTATTTATTATGCAGCGATTACTTTTTATGATTATATATTTTGATTTCGTTTTTGTATAATCAAATCCGTCAGTTTTTCACGAGACCTCATTTTGTTTACTTTGGAGAAAAAGCTTCTCCGAGCTAAGAGGCAGGTTGTTATAATAATGTTTAAACATATTAAATGTTTTAAACATTGGTGTAACATCTTATAAATTATGAATTTTGATTCATACCTATTATTATGAATTTTTTATTTACATATCTTTTTTAAGTATGGATTTGTGTCATTCAAATTTACCTCTTACATTTGTATTTTTGTATAATAAATCAGGTTTCTGCTTTTATTTTATTTCTTTAATTTTTCCCCGACCATTATGTTGAAAATTTGTCTTACAGAATTTGGGGACAAAGCTCGGATTACATCTCTTTTAACATTTGTCCTGTATTGGAAAAACTTAATCTTTACTAAATTCCTTTACGTATTAGTGCATCACCTTTCTGTCACTTTATTTGTTAATGTTCGTGTTTCTACGTATTTTTGTAATGTCATTTCCTCTCTATTGTTAAACTAATTTTGTCGGAATTTTGTCTAATAGACTTCTTACACTTTTAGCTTAATCTTTATTGTTAAATTAACTTTGTCGGAATTTTTACACTTTTATTTTCATCTTTATCTAGTTATCAGTGTCAAACACGTCCATAGCTTTGGTTCCGCCCCTTTTTTGTATCGACACGCATGATTGGTCAAGTTTTGTAATATGTTTGTATCAAGTTACCTGACTTGTTAAAGATGCGATTCCGGATTCGATCCTCAGTGGAAAGCGAATATAGCAACTTCACTTGCCATCGAATGATAGAATAATAAACATTTAACTTTAACTTTACAATGGAATCCTCTCTCTTTTCCAAACAGGTATAAACCCGTATAATGTCTATTTAATTGTCTCTTTTACTAAAATGTTCAAAGTCTAAATTGTATCAATACTTTCAGTCATTTCAAGTTCATTTTGTTTTATTATAATTCAGACATCTTTCATTTTAATCTTGTAATTTGTAATTTTTAAACATCTTTCATTTCAACATTGTAATTTGTAATTTTATACATTTCGCATTCTATAATCTTATAATTGTAATTTTTATTAATTACACTTTCCATCGATTTATTGAATAATAAACAGTCAATTTCACAACGGAATCGTGTCTCTTTTCCAAACAGGGTATCAGTAGAAAGCCTTTGGCAAGTGTGTCACCCACATGATTATTCAAGAGAAATTCCCCAAATGTGGCACACAGGGTTATTACCGCAATGGTTACCGTTAGTAAGTCGTAGGTTCCAACGCCCCTTTTATTCGTTCATACACGTTGCTTGTACCAAGTATGTCAAGGGCGTATATATGAAACATATACAGGGAGTCCCATAATATCTGTTAATACTTTCAATGTTTATTATGCATATTTATGAAATCAGTATTTATATTGAAGCGTAAAATCGAGGTCAAGGTCATCAAATTTTGTGAGGGGAAGAATTTATCAATGTCTACATTCTGACCCAGCTTAAGGTTGGTATTGTTAATGGTATGCAAGATATCAAGCTAAACACAAAACCCAGGCTGTGGTTACTCTAGCGTAAAATCGAGGACAAGGTAAACAAATCTTGTGCTGATCGGGTGGAACTCGTCAATGTCTATAAACTGACTAAGTTTGAAGTTGGTAACGTTAACGGTATGCAAGAGATCAAGCTAAATGCAAAATCAAACTGTGTTCTATGAAGCGTAAAATCGAGGAAAAGTCACTTAATTTTATGTCATTTGAGAACTCATCGATATCTGGAAATTGACAAAATTAGAAGTTGGTAATATTAACAGTATGCTGAAATAAAGCTAAACACAAATTGTTGACGCCGGGCGGACGAACGGATAGACAGATGGACAGATTTCACCAATATATAGACGGGACTTCGTTGAAATCCGGTCAAAAATCACTGGTTTGTTCACTTAAACATACTAGAACAGAGCCACAGGTAAATGGTAGGATATGAAAAGATAAAGGTTTGTTTAATTGACCTGGCTTCTTATACAGCATGGTACTACAGCTACTAGAAATGCAAAGGAGATAAAAGGGGATTATGAAGCAAGGACCTTGACTAAACTTGACATGTATTTTCTGGTGACCAAAGCACATCCACTGAAAACTTGTCGTCTGACTCGCAACTTCTAGGAGGTAAGATTAAATATCAGATCATTGTGAAGTGGCAAAACTTTCTGCATAAGGCTTTGAGTTTTTGAGGGTATTTTAGTTCGGAATGACTGAAAACAGTTCTGTATCAACCGTTTGACAAGCATAGCAAACAGCAAATATGTATGTGTACAAAATACTGAACTGATTTACAAAGTTTTCGTTAACTGGGTTCAGACAGAGAATGTGTGTTGTCAAACTACTAAACTGTGATTAGCTTACCTTGCTTTCAACAGTAAAAAGCAAAATACTCAAAGGTTATGTATTACTGGACTATTTCTGTGGCTTCAAAATAAGGACAGCAGTGCAACTAAAATTTTTGGCTGAAAATAATTTGGTTCAGGAATTAGTTCATTATGTGATGTGAAATGTTGAATGCTGCTGAAATCCAGAGCGTAACAAGACCACAAAAACCAGGCGTGGTCCAAGAAGGAAAATATTATCACAAATATTCATCAACAATCATATTTAAGATTTAAAGTCTTACCAATAAACATTAATTAACACTATAGTTCCGGTAAATTATTTAATAAAAGCAGATATATTCGTAAATGTTTTCTTTATAAAATCTTTTCTTGATATGTATATTTTTTCTGGTAAAAACTTGTAAATAATTACCACAAGAAGGTAGAATTTCATTTACGCCATTAGATGACCAGAGTTTAATCGTAGAACAAATTTACTGTCCTGTCATCATTGAAGGGGATCCAACAAAAGAAGAAACAAAACCGACAATATCTGGAAACCCACGCATAAAAGAAACAGGATATATTTTACAATAACTAATGACAAACTGACTAAAAAGTTTTTTTATGAAAGGAGAGGCTGGGAAGGGAAAAACTGTATTTGGAATGTAATTACTGCATGGCTGGTGACAAATTCAGGAAGGATTACACGGTTGTGATATGCAGAAAGTTCTATCACTGTTTGAGCTCACATTTTTCGTATCGTCATGTAAAACAAGAAGTAACAAATATAGTGGATATGGGATCTGAAAGCTTGCCAAGCAAACACTGGCGTGATTAGATATGTTCTTAGTGATGAGAATACACGCTGTCTAATTATTTAAGATGGACTTGATGAGTGGTCATGTCCATCTCATTATGATGACAAATTTCCCGATTCTCGTGACCTGGATAACTGTGTTCTCTTTACTACCACGCGACCTTGGAAACTGGAAAAGTTACGATGGAAATGCTGTTCACTTGATAAAGTTGTTGAAATTCAGGGAATACACCCAAAGGGTATCAGGAAAGTGATAAAACGTGTTGTGACCTATTTACATGATAACATGAAAATGAGGAGGACAATTTCTGACTCCGAAACTGATACAAATATACATATTAATATTCTAAAAAGGCTTTCGACTTTGTTAAAAAAAATCTCCTAAAAGTGACAAAGAGGATTTTAGAAGGCGTTTCAGGATTTTCATAAAAAGAGTTGGAGCTGCCAGCATGAAATCTCTAATGCCAATACCGAAGATGACAGCATCGTGTCACGTTTGGTATGGAAATAACAAAAAGAAACAAGGAAAGAAAAACGATGTAACGACCACCATTAGCTATCGTAGATACATATTGATCAAATGCAGTAAAACCAAGAAGGACATAAAAGATTGCCTACAACAACGAAAACGAGGCTCAACCAGTACATCTACTACGATCAACATGACCACCCTGCTCTCGCGTTTCTTCCCCAACATCCTGGACTTCATGGAGATTTGAATGCCTTTCTGTGAATTGGTTTATAGTGATCCACTGGCAAAGGAAACACACTTAGAATTCGAGAGAGACCACGTAGAAAGAGGAATGGGAGACACTATAGTCGATTTAGCATTAAAGGTGGGTTTTATTAGTCAGTGTAAGACACCAGGCTCATTTCATGTTCAGAACGTCAGTGTCAGTTTCTTTCACAAAATGAGTCAAGAAATTATGGCACCCATGTATATAACATGGTGAAAAGATGGCATACAGATATTTATGCTGTGACTCTCTGTCACCCCCTAGATACGATCCTTGATCTGTCTAACATATTTATGTTCGTAAGCAGGCTTTATACTTTAGTGGGATGTCGGCTATCCCAGCATATAGGACGTATAGCACAGACGGATCAGGATATAGCACGATATAGGCAGGCAATGGAGAGGGAACATAAGCGCATAAGGTCATGAGACTGTACGACTCTCAGCTTACATGCATGTAGAGAGATGGTAAGTGCCACCACTATGATATCGCTCACCTAAATCCCGAGCACGTCTCTGATGTTAATCTTCATGTTTATTAAGGTGACAGTGAAGAAGCGAGGGTGACAGGAAAGATAATGATAAATACCCATTACCCTGTTGTGTTAGTGTGGATGGTCGGGGTATCAGATATAACTGGTATTATACGGTACCTACCTCAGCACTCGACATCTCTCACAGTATACGGTATGTGGGTAGATGCAGAGATGTTGATGCTGGTGTTGTTTCGACTCTGATCCGACTGATTCGATTGAAGTACTTACATCTGTTTTGCACAACACAGATGAAAACCACATTGAGTGTATCACACATGAGACAGTTAAAGACGCTAGAGTTATAGAGTGTATAGAAGTCAGTCGGGATTTGGGAAGAATTCATGTCAATTCCTGAGTATCCCACCCAACGTTAAGGTCACATTACAGTGGACAGACATTGATGCGGACTCCATTACAAAGATTCAATCCTCCCCACAGTTCACACTCATCCAGCACGACGCAAACACAATAGAGTTATAGAGAGACATGACATGACACAATTGACTGTAAATCACTTGTAAACACAAACATCTAGTCTTAACCCTGTAACGTAGTGCAAGGCATCATTGGACAAGAGTAACAAACATCATTACATGATTCTCTCCACGAGGAATTCTAGGTCATTATCTAGAATTTTCTGTCTGAAATGCCGTATTGGAAAACGACACTGTACATCAAATAGAACTAGGTTAAGAGGAAAGCGTGGGGGTTTCAAAATGGTCTTGATACAGGAGTAAACAAGACGGAGGGGATGGAGTTATGGACAGGCAATAAAAATGGTATTGAAATGGAAAAAAAAAACATATCTGAAGCAAATTTAACAATAAAGAATAAAATGGAATCAACGGGTTGAAAAAGTGGGAATGGAATGAATCCCAAATGGCTGCTTAAATTCTAATTAGGGGGAATAAGTATGTCATGTGTTCATATAGTACTAAGAGTGATATTTCTTTCACCATGTTTTTATCTTGAAGCGAACCGTTTTTGGTTTAGCAAATAGTTTTTAGTTCGTAGCTCCTACGACATTTACACGTGCATTGCTTGCTCCAAGCACCTGTATATTTATATTTTCCTTACATGCCTCCCTGCACTGTGTGTGAGTAAATAGGTATTTTTATTATCACACATTTTCATGATAATTATGTAATACTTGGTCTTCAGCATAACATTTTGGTGCAAGTGATCAACTTTCACTTATCTATTTTTACCGCGATATTAAGTGGACTTTACCTTTCATTTTGTTGCTTGGATTTGAAACAAGCTATTTTATCAGAAGTTTTTATTTACAATATTTTGATTGATATTAATCTATTACATTGTTAATATAACTGTATGACTATTGTACACATATTTGTCTACCAAGCTTGCCCCCCAGATTTTCATTGTACATCCTGCATGCGAAAAAAAACCCAGAATTATATTTAGTTAAGCTTTTTGTAGGCATAGATACAGGCATATTTGGTGTTAAAGATAGTAATGGATGTATAACTTTCACTGTGCAGGATTTTCAGGATCAGTAGAACTAGCAAACTATCTCATTGATAAAGGGTGTGATGTTAATGTGGCCTACTGGATAAAGTAATCTGTTCGTGACCGAGAGGTCATGGGTTCGACTCCCGTCCTGGGCGCACCGGTGTTCTGTCTATCGGATGAGACAGTAAAAACCGAGGTCCCGTGTCAAGGTAGGCGTGCAATATCCCTCGCTGCTTTGGGTGGGTCCGTTGCAAACGTCAGATTTCTACGCAATGCATCAGGCAGATGCCGTCACCAGATATGACTAAATATGATATGATTAAACATTTCTACATATTCATCCTAAAAATTGATTATTTAATTTCTCAATATTTATGCTTAAATTGGATTATTTAATTTCTCCAATACGATGACCATAATTTTCTGCATGTGTTCAATATAAACAAGTGCCAAAAGTATAGCCTTAGCTTTAGCTGTAAAAATATAGACATTATTTGGAGAACGAACGGACAGAGATATATCGTTTTCAGTTAATGTGACAGCTGCAACTCCAATAATCATAATAAGAACCATCTGTGTAATATTTTGTTTTCCATTCTGCATTTGAAGACTTAATTACTGAAAAAAGATATATAAATATAGAACATATATACCTATTAAGTTAGTGCACCATATGCGCATTTCAACGACTTATGTCTCTTCAGTGATGCTCGAGGCCAAATGATTGGAATTTTCAAAATATATAAATATTTGAAGAGCAGTGTTGAAACCAAAATGACCGAAAAGTGAACCAAAGAATCTATCTAAGGACAGAGCTATGCACGAGGGAGATACTCCTTCGTATTAGAGTGATTTACTTAATTTGATGACTGAAAATTTGAAGTATATATTTCATGTCAGTACAAAAGCACTGAACACTAGACTTATGATGCCCTCTGGAACTATCAGTCCACCAGCAGTGACAACGGCCTAGTGGTATAATAAATAAACATATATACCTATTAATTTAGTGCACCATATGCGCATTTCGACAACTTATGTCCCTTCAGTGATGTTCGTGGCCAAATGTTTGGAATTCTCAAAATATATAAATATTTGAAGAGCAGTGTTATATATGAGAGACCTGGATGGTGTAATGAATAATTTCACAATTAAGGTGAAGACATGAGGCTGATCAGTTCTCTCTGAAATTCTACGTTATGTCATAAGAAAAAGGATACTACTTGATCATTGACTACTGCCCTCTACCTTGACCCTAGCAGTCTATTTGACAAATAGATTCTTTGTATATGTGTGTGGGGGGACCCACCTGCCCCTCTTTATTCTAATCATTTGTAGCAAAATTTGTTTTCAAGTCTTTGACAGGCCTTTAATACCCAGAAAGATAACTCAAAGTTGAGTTCCCTGAATCAAATTTTCATTTATATAACTATATCTTTTTAAAATTAATTACGTAATATAATCTGGAGGTTTGTTCTATTACCTCCTACATGATATCAGTGAAAATTTACCGCATTGTCCCTTTAAGAGTATCTTTATATATCATGTTTATGTACATATTTCATTTTAAAATAAAACTTTTGTGAGACTTCATCATCAGAAATGGAAAATAATCGTCAACGATACGTTACCATTAAATCAAATACTACATACTTATTGTGATAGATTTACAAGAAATTGAAAATGGAAAAAAGTAATGTGACGATGGATGGGTAACAGATATTGCACACTTGGTTCAGGGTGAGTTGAGCTATTCATTTTGCACTCCGACGAAGCCGGCGTGGCCTAGTGGTATAGCGTCGGACTCCTGATCGGGAGGCCGGGGTTCGAGTCCCGCTCTGGTCATGCCGGTGTCCTGTCTTTCGGATGAGAGAGTAAAAACCGAGGCCCCGTGTCGTGGTATGCATGGCACGTTAAAGATCCCTTACTGCTTCGGGTGGGTCCGTTGCAAAGGTCAAAATTTGTATGCTCCGCATCAGGCAGATGCCGTCACCATATTCGTGAAATATTCGTGGTGTGACGAAAAACAATAATCAATCAATCAATGCACTCCGACGTCTATCATTTCCTCAATAAGAACCCACAAATTTTATCTGTCACACGCTTTCATGGAGATGTCCTTAAATTTTGTCGAGGAAGTTATTTAGAAGAGTTCATTATTATGTCGACTAATAAGGGAATAGAGAAAACGTGCCAAATGAAATGACTATATTTACATGACATTTCCAGCAAATCATTAACACACTATACATGTACTTTGAAATATAGAAAAATCATGTAAAGGAGATTTCTATGGTCCATAAATATTTACCATTATACCTTGTAATTCGAATTAAGTTAAATTACAGGCTGTATCACACGTGTTTTTCTGTTCAAATTAACATTAAAAACATTTCAACAGCAGTTTTTTCATAAATAAATGAAGAAATAGTCTTCAATACTAAACAAGATTATAAAATTTCCCAACAGAAACTATTGTTACAGGGAAAAAAAACAAAATATAAATATGTTAGCTGCAGGGTCTTACAGTGCACTACATGCATGATTGACACCCTCCATCACAATGACTCTGGCGGAATTTAAATGGTCATATGGTTTATCACTATTAACATCATCATCGTTGATATCAACGTCCATGTCTTCTTTTTCCTCAACCGCTGATGATAAAGCTAGTTCATCTATGCATTCATACATATACGTGTCGTGTACTTGGTCTTCATGTGCAACATCAGGGTCGGGTGTATCTGTATTTTGGACATCGGTAGAGACAGAATTTTGCCTAGAATATGAAACGATACCACACAGTTGTTCTAGCTAAACCGTCAATTTAAACAAATAATATTCTTTTTAATATAATACAAAAAATCATTCATTCCTTCGAGCCGGTTAAATCCACAATACAACAATTTGAGGCCAGGTAACAGGCAGGTACAGTCACCAAAAACACGCATTAAATAACGGCAAAGTAACACTTGGTACATTTATGCACACATGGAAAACATAAAATAAGCCAGGCGCCCGAAAAAAAAGTTGGTGTAGCCTATATGAGTAGGCGCTCCACCAATAAATAACGATAAAGTAACACGTGGGGCGCATTTATAGACCAAATGAAATCAGAAGGCAAGCCAGACGAGGGAAAAACGTAAGTGTATCTTTTATGACTACTCACTCCACCAATAATGTCTTTATAAGAAAACCACAAATATAGTCGTTGTGCCAGAAATGTATATTTTGTTGCAACATTTGTGAAGGCATATTCACGTTGGCGTATGGTGAAACATTGACCAAAGTGCCATGATAAAAAGTAATGCGATATCCTAGTGTACATATCTACTATTGGTGATTCATCTTTGTAAGGAAACTAAAAAAAGATTAATATTGAACATATGATCATTGCCGACTAGCTTACCCAGACATCGATACTTAATCAAAGTTCCTCGTCTAGCATTTATTTTCTATAAAAATCTACCACTCTACTTTTGTTTTGGGTAACTGACAATCCATCATACACCTTGCAAGAATCATCTACAGACAGTTACACCCGCTTGCCTGTAGGAAACATTGATTTAATGACATTTGCAATATATACATGAACGTCCATTTCAAATATGTGTTTAGGGATGATGCATTGTATACTTACATCCGTTTGCGCTTAATGGCCGAGAAGACAACAATATTTACTGTCAATGTGATGATGAGAATCGCTACTACAAAGGCAATATTTAATATATAAATATATTACATCTTTCCCAACAAATATTCAACAATACTCAATACTATGCTTTGGTAGAAACGCGGGTGAATGAAGCGTCTGACATAAAGAGTGTTTATTGTACCCGTTGATATATTAATACATAATAATATGGACTTTACATACTTCAATACTGCATAAAGCTGATTCCATATTATATTATATTGTGTACAAGTAAATATATTTCTTATTTTACCAATAGCTAATATTATTATAATGCTGATTTCGTCCAATATTGTTGAATCTGTAAAATAAAAAATAATTGACATGAAACGTAACACCAAGGCCAAGGATGCCTCTGTCTAAAGAATGTTATACCTTGCAGATATGTAAATTTGTTGAAATTATTTTTTCTTGTACCACAATCACACATCTTTTTCGTTTTTATCATACATTTGGCTACGAGAAACACCTATTTGGGTTATAATATGTTTGGTTTTAAGATAGGTGCATATATATTCCATATTGTAAAGTCTTTTACTCAACTGGCGCAGTGTAGTTTTGAGACCTCGTTACATTCAAAATAATATGTATGCATATAGTTTTTCTTTCTTAAACAAAACTTTCATTGTTTTCAACATCTCTAATAATAAACGATCTTAGTATTTCTTGTCGTTTAGGAGTCTTGTCGTTTCTGAACTATGTATTATCAAATGTACACTGTCTTTTGCATGAAAAACAATTATAATAAAATCATAATCATTACTATCGTGCTCATTATCAGAATTTAATTTAAAAAGCCTAATATTCATATGTTCACTGGCTGACACATTGCTTAAAGTACTATTACCTTTTACTTTACTCTCATTGTCCGGAACTGTGGTGGAAATGTTCCTCGTTGATGTCTCTAAACTGTATAATAAATCGAATAAATAAAAATTTGATTCACTTTTGTTAACAACAAAAAATATATAGGCTTTTAAAATTAGAGTGCAATTTGTTTTACTCACCTGAAATCTAATTGAATTTCCTGTCCAAGGAAACAAACTGGATCTTTAAAGATAAAATATAAATAATTATCTATATGAAGTCATAATTGAAAAATTATATTTGAAGATAAACAGCAAATCTGTAATATTTAAGCATAACCTCCACTAAATAGTTAGGTAAACTAAAGCAAATATCATGTAAATATCGGTGTTGTTATTGTTACATTTATTATTTATCACAGCACGAGTCATTCATGATCACAAGTAACTTTCATTTTTTCACTATCGTATCGTTACATAGAGATGAATGACAAGATATAGAGGTGATGACAGTGTTCATTCTCATGTCATTATTTTATTTGTATAAAATGTCTACAATGAAAGCTGGTCTTTCCAAACTATTTCAGATTTTGTTATAACATATAATGCTAATTTATAATTGTAATCGTCACCATATGGGTGTAACATTCCCGGCGCGACATAAATAAAAACAAATTATCTATCTACCTCTCTTAGTCGGTGAGTCTTTTGTTTAAACGGTTTGGAGCAAGGCACCAGACAGATGCCACCACATTGAGTATGTTGAAATGCGATGTACACCATATACGAATTATTTTCTATTAACAGTATATCAGTGTTATACGTGTTCTTCGAACGAAAATTGTTGGCACAAGTGAAACTTACATTTGTACAGCTCATCAGTTTGGAAATATTTTCTTGGTAGAATTTCTTCCCTGCAGTTGTGAGTGGCAATTGGAACATTGTGTGTACAATTCCACACACGTAAACTGGTGGTCGAGTTGGAATCAAAAGTAGGGCAATCTGAAATATAGAAAGTTAACAAAATATGATTTCTACAAAGTTTTATTTCTCCTTCTAATAGTTCATTAATCCACTCTCATATTTTAATTTATGAAAACAATTATTCGATAAATCAATCATGTCCAGATGTGTGTAAAGGTTCACCCTTTATATATTGAAGGAGACGTATTCCTGTCATACTTCCGCCTTTTGATGTGAAAACCCATAAAAAGCATTTTGTTTGTACATGTGTATTATGTTCGCCATATCTGGTCAGTGTGGAAAGTAAAAAACTAATATAATGGAGACAATATTACTGTTGTATTCACAAAACTCCCTTTATCAGTGATCCTAGAGACCAACGAATGATTGAAATATAGAAGAATAAGTGTATATAACCCAAAGTTATAACAGATAACTTATTTTAACGTCTGCATATGATCCCTTAAATAACTACTAATTATCAATGATACTATGATATAATGAAAAATGAATCAGTTGATATTTATTAAGGAGAATGAATTTCATAGATGTAGAAATTCGCGAGTGCCCGAAACACATTCCAGTTGCGAAAATGGGAAGTTATGTTTTCATTTCATTATTCGCATTTAAATGGTCTGTGGGTATAGATCTCGACGGCAGGAAGGAATAGGATATGATTTTCTACGGTAGTTTTATCGACAAATTTAAATTTCCGAAATTTATTATGAATATTTTGTTTAAAAGAAAAGGGGCATTTTAATTTATTAAATTTTTTCGTATGTAAAACAAAGGTGTCTGAAGAGGAAATCACTTATTAAAGCTGTATTACCAAAATATTTCGTTAAAAGCAAAATCTTAGAGAAATATTGATTAATTATTTTTTGTTTTACGTCACACCATGAATATTTCACGTAAATGGTGACGGCATCTTCCTGATGCCGGGCATACAAATTTTGACCTTTGCAACAAATCCACCCAAAGCTGTGAGGGATCTTTAACGTGCCATGCATACCACGTTACGGGTCCTCGCTTTTTACTGTCACATCCGAAAAACAGGATGCCATGGCCAGAGTGGGACTCGAAACCCGGCCTTATGATCAGGAGTCCGGCGCGACACCAATAGGCCACGCCGGCTTTCTTATTGTAATAAGGGTTATGTTTACTTTTCTAGCATTGTAAAAAAAATACTGTTCCAAAGCATGCCGATATCTGTAATCTATAGACATCAAATAATCATAATGAAGCTAGAAATGACTGTTCTACATAGTGTCTGTAAAAAAATAATACAATGCAATGAATCATGGGACAAGATTACACACAAAGAAACTGCATCTGCATAGTCGCAGGCATACGTACAATAGATAAACAATAATATGGAAGGAATACCAATACGAAATATAAGAATAAATTTTGTAAAGATAACGGAAAATTTGTTAATAAAAGACTATAGGTCTTGTATTTGGCCCTTCTGCAGCCTTTTACTTGAACTTTGCACGCTGACTAACAGGGCGGTGGGGACTATATGACGGGCTATGTCCAAACCTCTTTCAGAGGAGGCACGGTCCTGAACCTCGTCCCCTCTGACTGTTAGTCGGGACTCCTACAGATCTAGAGTCTTAGTTCGCTTTCAGACTGGCAGAGCACGGTTTATCATGTTGATGTCGCATATATTTTTTATATCATTATGTGTTTTACAATACCTTACGTGTTTATATTTTTATGACCTCTCAATATGCGATACCTGTTGACCCTTGTTCTTTATATGGAGGATTATTTATAAATTCTTAAATGTACGTCCTTTGATTGTTCTGCTGTTACGGTGAGTGGGAAGATGGGCCCGTAAACCGGTTAACCACACCATTTGTTTGGCTTTTGTCAAATTAAATGACCGTACTAAGTCGGTATCGTAATTGCACTACAATCAAATATTTTTGTAATATGTTCTAGTATATTATTTATATTCATGTATTGTATAGCTCCATGGTGACTTCTGCCACATAACTGAGCCAGTAACTCCTTTTTTTTTTCTTTAATCAGATTTATTGCTGCGCCCAGCTGACGACGAGATCACCAAGGACATGCACATAGAGATGAAGAACGATACAATTTTCCAGAATTGGTTTACTCAAATCAATTTTTCCTATACATTTCAAAATGATACTACAGGACAGTCAAGTATTGCTCGGATATAAATAAGTAGTGACGAAGTACGCCAACAAATAGAATCCTATAGTTCGTTTCTAACAAAAAAAAAAACGAAAAGAAATGAAGGTGGTTACCGCTCATCTGACACAAAGTGTCATAAAAAATTGACTAATTTGAAGATTCATATATGCTTTCCCTGATAGTGTTTTGTCTGCCTTCTACTGAATGTAAAATTTGACCCATTAACTTTAAATGTCATGGAAAAAAAATAAATAATGTAACCTCAAAACGTCAATTGGGAAATGAAATCTCAAATCTTTTGTAAACTAAATGACAATAATGATCCCAGCATGGATGGATAGGGTGTTTGTTTTGTTTTGTTTAAACTTGCCACTGTACGAGAAAAAAGTCATTACAAATCGATAAACAATTCAACATGGCGAAGGAAGTTAAGCAACTAATGACTTAACAAATTGATTTTTACATTGATATAAATAAATAAATACAGTTCTCTTGGTGTTAAATGAAATGAAAACTGGGGTTTTGAAATTGGTTTTGAACCGCTATCGCACACCATGCGACTACTTGCCTTTATCAACGAAAGAAAAATTCAAACATATAAGAAAACCTAAAATTGCAACTTTCTCATAACCATCAAGAAAGATATTTTCTGGTAATAGTTTGCAAATGGATGCTTTGTTCCTTCTCAGTTTTATGAAATCAAGGCAATGAATAAATCGAAAAAGAGACCAAAACTTAATTTAAAATATCTACACTTCTTAAACACCTTGTTCCATCTCGATCAAATCCCTCCATTACTCATGAGGAAGTTACCCATCGCTTATATAAATGAACACATAATTCAAACCGTTTCTGAGTACTTAAAATTGTGTTTAAAGCTGTTCATTCACCTTTACACTCAATAACAGAATTATAAACAACTTCAAATAAGCAACATCGACAAAAAAGTTTTCATTCCGTGCAGCCAACTTTTTTTATTTGGGGGAGTTTTTTTTTTTTGGGGGGGGGGGGTATTTTGGTTTGTTTTTGGGGGGGTTTTTGTAATACATATCTTATAACATTATTTGAGAACAGATATTCATAAATACATTGTAGAACATATCATCCATATTCATTTACGCCATTTCCTAAATGTAACTTAAAACTTTTTGAAATAGTTTTCATTGTATATGCTATATACAAATTAAAAGTGCAATAATACATTTTTTCTGAATTAAAATATACCACAATTTAAAACCATCATTTATACTTCTGTGGATCTTATAATACAAGTCGCCTTCTAATAATAATCTAATACTGATCCTAAGAAATAATTCCTTCATACTATTTAAAGCAAATTATAATTAAATATTCGAATAATGGGCAGTGGCTAATGATGATGTTGTTAATACTCATCTGTTGCCCTGTATCTGTATATAAAAAGCTTATCAGCACCATCTTTGATTACCATAAACGACCGTTCCATTTCCGGAATAGCCCAATGACCCGGCACTCAGCAATATCAAAAGATTTTAGAACTTTAAGATTTATTTATACTTTCTGATGTCTTTAAAATTTTAAAGTTTGGTAGTAGAATTTTAAATAGATTCAAGAGAGCATAAGGAATCCTGAAAATTGTACATTTTTTCAACAAAAGCTAGAAATGATGAATGTGGGATATTTGTTTGGAAATCTAACATACAATAAGATCTTAATATCAATGAGAGGCTTCGGCGCCCTTTATGTCCATATATTTCGAACCATCTCTATGAGATTTTGGGGCAGAATATAATGACTTAATTTCTAGAGACATTAGTTTATATTTAAATGCTTTTCTTAGAAGGTAATACGTAAGGAAATTTCAAGGCCTACAACGTGATATGAAAGACGATTCTTATACTGTGAACGGAAGGTGCGATAGATAATATTTAAGAAACAAACATCTGTAAGGTGTAAAATATTATATTCTTACATTCAGGACGTAGTGTGCGTGGACTGAAACAGAATTCCTCCAGTGTGCCACGCTCCGTAAGTCCACAGTGATACGACAGTGGTGCACAGTTAAAGTGCAAACTTCTTTTCTTCCATGATGTTTTGTCCAAAGGACAAGTGGACACGTAATACAGAACAACGAAAATAATTACAATCGCTATACGAATTCCATTAACAGATGTACAAAATGTCATCTCTGACTATTCCCATTAACAGATGTACAAAATGTCATCTCTGACTATTCCCATTAACAGCTCACATGCACCAATGCGGAAAGTTGATGGTGTTTCAACAAAACGTTGACATACCAGGAAATATAAACAAATACTTGCATAGATGATACTCGGTTTCCTTTTAACTATTATGTAATTTACATAAGGGAATATTTTATTGTTATATGAATAATATAGGCAATAATACTGATAGAAAGGTAATAGTTGTAGTCTGGGAATCTTCTTAGTGGATGCGCTCAAGCTGTAAACTGAATACGGGATGTCATGAACATGGTAGGTATTAATATCAACGTTTTAGACACAGTCTACTAGAACCCCCTCATGCCCTGTATCTTTAAGTCCTGTAGTAACATTTCTTGTCACGGCGGACTGGTCTAGTCAGTCTACATTCACAGTTTTTCAATATATTGGTATCTTCTGAAACATCATATGGGGACGCTGTCTTTGCACTATGTAAGTGGTTTTAAAGATGCATTATCATATATATCATAATATATTTCACACTAGGTTCTGAAATACAACTGAAGAGTTTATTAGGGCGTGAATAGCCCAAAATGAAAAATAGATTATATGAGATTATATTATATGAGAAAATTTAGGGATATGATAAAGCAAACCCAATCTGATTTAGTTTCAGCATTAGTGTATATCATTTATTATGCAGTTTTCTAAACGTTTCATGTAGATTGAATCATGTTTATTCTAATTAATACATAGTTATTTGTTCTTTAGGATGGAACCTAATATGAGGATAAAAGTATCCCCCTCAGTGTGGTACATCTAAGATCTATGAGCGTCTCCCGCAGTGTGACACATCTAAGACGTATCCCTCAGTGTGGCACATCTAAGATGTATGGACGTCTCCCTCAGTGTGGCACATCTAAGACGTATGGCGTCTCCCTCAGTGTGGCACATCTAAGACGTATGGGCGTCTCCCTCAGTGTGGCACATCTTAGACGCATGGGCGTCTCCCTCAGTGTGGCACATCTAAGACGTATGGACGTCTGCCTCAGTGTGGCACATCTAAGACGTATGGACGTGTCCCTCAGTGTGGCACATCTAAGACGTATGGACGTCTCCCTCAGTGTGGCACATCTAAGGTGTATGGATGTCTCCCTCAGTGTGGCACATCTAAGACGTATGGACGTCTCCCTCAGTGTGGCACATCTAAGACGTATGGACGTCTCCCTCAGTGTGGCACATCTAAGACGTATGGGCGTTTTCTCCGTGTGGCACAACTAAGACGTATGGGCGTCTCCCTCTGTGGCACATGTAAAAGGTATGAATATTTCACTCAGTGTGGCACATCTAAGACGTATCCCTCAGTGTGACATATCTAAGACGTATGGACGTCTCCATCAGTGTAGCACATCTAAGATGTATGGACGTCTCCCTCAGTGTGGCAAAACTAAGACGTATGGGCGTCTCCCTCAGTTTGGCATATATGAGAGGTACAGATGTCTCCCTCAGTGTGGCATATCTAAGACGTATGTACGTCTCTCTCAGTGTGGTACATCTAAGACGTCTGGACGTCTCCCTCTGTGTGGCACATCGAAGATGAATGGGCGTCTCCTTCAGTTTGGCACATCCAAGTTGGTTGGTTGATTGGTATTTTACATCGATTTCAACAATTTTACAGTGATATCGCAACATGGAAGCAAGAGGTAACCAAACTCTTAAACAGTGCCGCAACCCGGGAATCGAACACGGATAGTCGACACCACAAGCCAAGTGCTTAACCACTACACTAACCCTGCCCCTATATATATCTTAAAGGGGAATAATTCTAATCCTATTATATTTTGATAAACTATTTTAGGTATGTACATGTATACTTAAAACCTGTTTTATTGCTAGACTAATGTGTCACTCACATTAGGTCTTAAGGGGAAGTAGTATAATGAGTGTTGTATTTTTAGGTTTGTTAGGTATCCTATCTCTATTTTTAGACAGGCATATTTAGTACTTCCGGGTTTAAGTGGCCCGGCCGGGGTACTTGCTATGACGTAATACCAAGGGCAGGGAAACGATGTACACAGCATATCCCCGTACATAGTTATGTGTGGACGCGAAAATTACATACTGTAATTATTTTCTTTTTATTTTTGGTTGTATATAAATTACGGTCAACACCGCAACATGCAACCATTACGTCCTTTCATGAAAATACTGTTTATTGATTTATCTTATAGAATCACTCTTAATTTTATCTATTTTCGCCAGTTATAATAAATTATTAACTTTATCAGAGACATATATACACAGAGAATGGAAACTCACGCTGTAAGCTATATAGCTCCCTGACATAAGTAACATTTCCCGACAGGCATCTCGATAAGCCGGAAGTCCGCCATATTGTTCTCGGCATTCATTCGCTTGAAAGCATTAAGCTTGCAAAGAAGAGGAATTTGCATCGCTTTTTAAACAAAGGTAGTTCAGGTAGGTAAAAAAAAGCAATATACTAATCATTTAAATCATTAAACATTTCATTTATGATCTATTCAATGTGAAGACATAACCCCGATCAGAAGCCATTAGTTGTGATTGACCTCTGAAAACATTCACTTCGGTTTATACAAAACATTTACACAATATTGAAGCACATGCCCCATTCATCGTTTATAGCACCATCAATGTTTATTTTAGTCATAGTTCTTTGATTTTTGTATGAACTATCTGTAAATCATGCATAATTACCCGGCCGTATATGAGCATCTCACGACATTTTTCTCCTCACTACCGAACCCCCTGAAAAACGACAACGGCAACAAATATTGTTAAAACAACAAAGATAATGTCCTTTAAATGACTAAACTCATACGTGTGTGTTAAGAAAGGTTTCAGACACATATTATATCATTGAGTGTCCAAGACTTTATTCGTTGTTTGATTTTAATCAAATTTTATATACTAGGTAAATCTTCAATCGTTTTTAACAAGAAAACCAATACCATACCATATAGAACAAAATAATCATATTATCTGTCGATATATATTGTTTTTATATTGAAAGTCACTCTATAAACATCAAAGAAGTCATGGTTGTTATTTTAGTACGAACTGAAGCTGTTATAAACACGTAATGGGACATCTTGAAATGCAAATTTTCTGTGGTCGGCGGGTCGCCATTTTGTTTTGTTTTGTTTTTGTTTGTTATTTATTTATTTATTTATTTTTTTTTTTTTTTGCTTCTTTACAAAGGAGTAAATTTTGTTCATATCACGTAAAGTGTGCACACCAGATACAGAAATTATTTTGTTATGTGATTTACCATCTGAACATTAAAATAAACATTAAATTCTTATTTACTACCCTCCTAGATGCATTGATTGCTCAGCCTTATAGATAAATATAAACAACTCTTATAAAATGGCAACAAGTGCTGTTTAGAAAATAAAATAATAAATAAATAAATAAAAATTTAAGTGCGGGGGGGGGGGGCACAGACATATTGAAGTTGCCATTTAAGTACGAATTGAAGAAGTTACCAACACGTAATTGGACATATTGCAATGCGACATTTCTATAGCCGCCCGGATCGCCATTTTCTTTTTATTTCTTTACATAGGAGGGAGTAAAACAGCTCATACCACGTCAACAGTGCATACAAGATAAAACATTATTTTGTTTGTTATTTACCATCTGAATTTTTAAATAAACACAACATTGTTTTTTACTGCCCATGAATGACAAAGCCAGACGCTGGTGCTTCCCTTGAGGTGGTAATGCTGATTAGTTAAACAGACAGTAGTAAAGGCAGGGGCATTGATTGCATATATCAACAACTCGTAAATGGCAACAAACGCCGTTTAAAATGAATAAATATATAAAGAGAAATAAACGTTAAAAAAATCAGGAAATGAAGGCGTCTCATTAAAAATCTTGGTTTTAAAAATATTTTTATAATGATTAATGATACAAGCTTGTCTCGATTTGGCTAGAAAGAAAAAGGAGAATATTATTTCTACACATCGATAAAATTAACAAAAAAATAAAAATAAAAGGAACAAAAAGTAATAGGTACCTGTAGAATTTGAACTGAGGTGCGTCGGCAGGAAAAGACCAACAGCGCTATACGTCCCCGGGCAATATCCGACGGTTAAAATCGGTATATTGTAGAGCGCGGTCACCGAATTAGCATAACAAAAGGACGTGCATCATATGCCGGACGAAGCGGCGAGTTTCCAGTCTCTGTGTATATGTCTCTGACTTTATACAAAAGACTTATTATTCCAAGAAACTGCAGAATCCTTCGAGAATCTGGACCCTGAACATTGAGACTGAGCTAAAACGTGGATCAGAACAACCCCGCTACATATATAACACCCCAGTATTTAGTATTTTATCATTACGCAAAAACCAGAAATAAGATCCAGCCGTCTAAAACATCTCAGTCATGTAGAAGTATGGTTATTTTAACTATCAGATGAAATACATGTAATTTACACGTATGTCTTTCGTAACTAACTAAACCACCAGAGAATGGCATAGTTTATATTACGCCCTCCCCCCTTTTTTTTATCATTTCTTCGGTCAAATAAAAAAGATTTGGAAGCAAAATATGAGAGAAATACATAAATGTGTTAATACATTGTGTACAGTTATCGACTGGTGTGTTTTTACTTTTGAAACGCTATTCCATTTGTAATAAAAGAAAAAAGATGATTTACTGGCTCCGTTATGTGGCAGAAGTCACCATGGAGCTATACAATAATGCAATGAAACACGAGGGTACGTCCCCCCCCCCTTTTTTTTTTTTTTATTTTGTTGTTAATTTTTAACTTTTTGGATTTTGGAATATAACTAAGAAATTACTGCTTACCGAGTAAGATCATATCTTTACCATTTAAAGCTTTACAGCAACTCCCAAGTCGCGTATTTCTTTTGTTTTGTACGGAATACAACTATAGTACCACTGTAACAATAACATAACTAAGCACAAGCTTGACGTGGGTTATCGCTGCCGCGGAATTTCCAAGACTAAAATCCCTAATGCGCGACCTAGCCGCAAGCTTGATTGGTCAAAGATAATGCTAGTCAAATTCTGCGGAGAGGTCAAGTAGAGCTAACCCTAACGACTATGGGTCAATGCAAACCAGATAGATGTCGCCCCTGTAGAAAGTCCTTATTTATCAGTATGTAACGTTATTCTTTTGCATGTAATTTGATACATATATATATATTGGGGTAATGAGTGAATTGAAATGACGCTCCTTATATTTGAAAAAATGAGAATATTGTCAGACCATAATGCAGTGTTTCAGTATCGTTATCTCTAGGATGTAACTACCCTTACTGAGCCCCTGTGCATTGCTTAGTGACGTCCACGGGAATAAATGACCCAATCCTTTAGCAGATAACTATGTCTAAGATGCTCTGCAGTTGGATTTTCTTGTTTTTTTTAACACAATGTAATTCATGGTTTTGCTATGTCTATAATAAGAGGTAATCCGTATTCCCAGCTGTTACGTACAAAACAAGGCCATTGTTAATATTGGGTTAATGCAAACCAAGTAGATGTCGCCACTTTTGTAGGTCATTTATTATTTCTCAGAATAATACTTATTTTGTATACATTTTATTGGTCTAATATGCGAAATGAAACGACTTTGCTTTTTTTCTGACGAAAAGAGAGAATGCTAAGACAATAATGCAATGTTCTAGTATCATTTCTTTGATGTTACCCTTAATGAGCCTCTGTGCGTTGCTTTATGTGACGTCTAAGGGAATAATAGAACAGATGGCATGTTTCCATACATTGTTATAGCAAGATATAATCATCGATTCCGTCTTGCAGATGAGACTGTGAAAACGACATGTAGAATATATCCCTAATGCGTGGGTCTTTTAGATATAAATTCTATGGAGACACATCAGGTAGATGACGTCACCGTATACAAGAAATAATCGCGGAGTGACGTTCAAACAATAATTGATCACTCAGTAGACGTCTTAGAGGGAGTGATGGTGTTAAAATGAACTGTATTGCTCGTTGTGGTCGTAGATGCGATATGAAGAGGGTCGGTGATGTATTATAATATCGAAAATACCACTACTTAGAGAAATTACATAATACCTGGCAGAAATTATAACAAATACGACGATAGTTTCCTTTGAAGTTATAGAGGACAATGCTATTTATCTCAAAAATTGAACTTGAAGTGTGTTCCAAGTTAACACAGAAACATTTAATTTATGAAAACGTTTTCATAGCGTTTCTAAATGGATATGAAAACGTTTTCTAAAAATGTTACAAAACGTTATTTTTAATGGTTTTTAAAACGCTTTCGGGAAATATTATTGAAAAATGTTTTATTTCATTGTAGAAACATTGTCACATATTTCCGGTGTTTTCTCTTTGATGTACCTGTGCTGTATCAAGATATTTGGGAAGGAAGTGATTATCGCATATGCGATAATACGAGCTCCGCCCAGTGTATTATTGCATGACAGACTCAGTAAGCCTACTCAATGACAGACAAGATTTCCCTCCACACTCATTTGCAAAATGTTCGGCACATTTCCCCGGTTTTTTCGTCCATTCAGTCCATGTCCTCCAAACCCAATCTGTACTGCGTCTCGTGTTTTTGTTTTCCTTGTCCTTTACAAGTGCGTCAATTTCTCGTTTTGTTACAGGCTCCGCAAATCTGTTCGGTTTCTCATTTTTAATGCTATTTTCCGGGCCATTGTCAAATTCCACTTTAAAATTTCCAAATAATTCAGTAGAATCGATCTCTTCCACGTGGTATTTTGACGTTAATTGTGAAATTGTCAGATCATCGAGCTTTTCATCTCTATCAAAGTCGATGAAAAGTTGTGTCAACGTAAAATCATCTATCAGCTCTAGATCCCATTCTTTTTTGGTCACCGCACTCACGGATCTCCCTTCAAAATCTGTAAATAGCTGCGTCAAAGTGAATTCATCGAGAGCGTCGTCCATCTTGGTCCAGCTTCCTTTGCAGATTACTGAAAATGCGGGCTGAAGTCCGTGACGTCATCGCACGCGCTATTCGCCGCGAATATGTGACAAGTCGGTCATCTCATACAAATCCTCGTAATTATTCAAATATCAACTGGGGTAGGCGTGGCTTGTAATCACTCGCGCGCTCCGCGCGCTCGTGATTACAAACCACGCCTACCCAGTTGATATTTGAATAATTACTCGGAAAGTATGAGATAACCAATACTTATATCAGGACGATACGAAAATAATAGATTTCTTCGACATCTTTTGAGATATTGTTCGGAATATCTCATTTAATTTTTCATAAAAAATAATAATAATAATATTATTGAAGTAATATGTACCACGTCACTAGTGAACAACATGAAATATAGCATTTCTTATTATAGTAGAAAAAAAAATGAATACACCGTGTATTTCATAAACTTTGAATACTTTGAAATATATACAGCTTGAAACTACATCATAACATGCTTGAAAACATACTTTTGAAAATACTGCAAATATAAAATCAGAAAAAAAACTTGGAAAAAATGTATATATCAACCCATAGTTTTTCATTATTTTTTGTCATGTTTTAATCCGGAACGGCCACAACTTCCTCTCTCTCTCTCTCTCTCTCTCTCTCTCTATATATATATATATATATATATATATATTCTGAACTTTTCTCTGAAAATATATGACATTATTTCAAATCCAATTTGAACATACCTTTTTTGATAATAGTGTGAAATTATTCATGCAATTATTCACGCGATACACTCATATTCATTCTTACCTTGCTTTAATTTGAACTACTGGCTTATTCGGAGCATGTCTCAAGACATCCAGAATGTGTTACTGAATGCTTTCTTGCATGCTTTTATAGAAGCGACTGACAAGCATCATAAATCCATGTATCTGACACCTTCATTTCCATGCATACGAATTACATAAATATAGGTGGATCTAGTAATTTTCCAAGAAGGCTGGGGGGATGCTTTTTCAGAATGTGGTAATGCATACCTGCACATCCCATAGAAACTGGGGATCTGATGTTTATTATATGTATCTTTCAAAAAAGGAGTTCTTTTTTTCCTAGTTTCAGAATTACACAATAACGCTATATTTTCTTTTAACTTAAGCTGAGCGTTCATGGTATCTGTTCTTCACCTTTTTGCAATTTAATTTACAAAGTACATTTAGATTATTTCACATGTGCCCCCCCCTCCCCCCCCCCCCACCCCCTTACCCCGCTTTTTTTTCGGAAATCTTGAATACGATTGATTGATTGATTTTTTGTTTAACGTCACACCACGAACATTTCACGTATATGGTGACGGCATCTGCCTGATGCGGGGCATACAAATTTTGACCTTTGCAACAGACCCACCCGAAGCAGTGAGGGATCTTTAATGTGCCGTACGAACCACGACACGGGGCTTCAGTTTTTACTGTCTCATCCGAAAGACAGGACTCCGGCATGACCAGAGCAAGAATCGAACCCCGGTCTCCCGATCAGGAGTCCAGCGCGATACCACTAGGCCACGCCGGCTTGAATACGCCACTGATAGAGAAGGCTTTATGACGCCATGCCGAACTCACAACGAAGGACGATTTTCTCTTATCTGCATACGAGGTAATTGTTTGGTTTTGGAAGTGCTCGAGTGTTTCCATTGTTCCATTTTCTCTCTCTAGTATGTTACGAATACCTTGCCATAAATGGGTACCTCAATGAATAACAGTGTACAGACGTACTAAGGATTACTGTGTAACTTTGCATGTTTTAATATGCAATTCCAAACAATAGTGATCTCAAAATGTAACTTTTTTTTATCTGACAAAATTCATTCTATATTAGCTTAAGTGAAGATACATTTAGTGCTTAAGTGGAGTTTTTGTTGACATAATCTGCCATGTACTACATCTGTCAGAAAAAGACTGAGTGCTTGTAGCACTGGATTCGGTTTGACACAACCTGTTGCCCCCTACAATCACCACCAAAAATGATGTTCTGATTATGGTCTGTTCTGTACTACTTCTATCAAAGGAAAACCTACCACTGAACTTGATGTGACACAACCTGTCACCCGTACCACATTGCAAATATATTCAGTACTGAACAGAAACCATTATTAATTATATATTCATATGTCATTCAGCCTGTCACTCCTAACATAGTAACACTTGCGGATTCAGGACATCAGAAAAATAGGGGAGGCAAATGTAAGCCAAAATACTCGGCCATTTTGGGTGACAAATCACTCAGTTTTAGTACTTTCAACCGTATCGTCTATATATACCTTGTAATCTTGTTGTGAAGGGGAAGGGGGTCGGCTGCTTTCTAATCTGCCACTGTATGATTTTTTGAGTCGGCGAAGCCGGACTCATTGCAATCACTTTCTTTTCAGGGGTTATAACTTTCACTACCGATATAGAGCTTACTACGCCGCTGAAAAATAAAGTGCCGAAAAATTACTGATGTTGTCTTAAAAATTCTTGATCAGCACAATGTACCTTTAGCTCAGTTAATTTAAGCTAGACATAAACTACTTTCAATAACTCGAAAAAGGAGTTGCAATAATGTTTTCAAATTTCGCGTAATAATATGTAGTTGTGACTACTTTACGATGTGTTAACCACCGACACCGTTGGATGTACTCGATTGTGTAATTCTCCGGACAAAGCATTTGTCTTGATCTTGTATCGCTTGTTTTTATCGAGATATTTCAATTAAAGTTTTCCCCAACATGTTCTGGAACTTTAGTTTTTTTTCACATATATGACAAATTTAAAGATCGATCTTCCCGCATTTCCTCTGATAATGAAAATGCAATATAAATATTTAGGTAAATGTTGTATGTTTCTAAATATAAATGATGTTAAAACATTATGAGAATCGTGAATAAGATGGTTATTTAATGTCCCACCTGAAGGAATGTCGTTCCTTGGCTCAGCTTCGACTCGTGACAACAATGCAGTAAAACTTGTTGCCATGAAGTTGTCGATTGCACTTTCATTTCGGATACAAGCAATTGCAAACTCTTTGCCGTAAGATAGTATGAAGAGAGCAAATTTTATTAGCATTCTGTACATAGGTATAATGACGATGTAGTTGCAACAAAGACCTAATTTTTGCCCCCCCCCCCCCCCCACCCCCCATTTTCCTGAAATCCTGAATCCGCCACTAAAATGGTAAAATGATTACATACTTAAAATCAGCAAAGCCGACTCTCAGGACTTTTGAGTCCTTTGATTATACAAACTGTAGCCCTGTCATAATGACACTAAATTGAGGACTAGACTCAATGTGTTAAATACGGCATTCAAGTCAGTGGGGTACTGTGTTTCTCCTGTCATCCGAACCATACTGACACTATTCATTGTGTCATATCTGTCAGTTAAGCAATAGTGACACTAGACTCACACGCCATTATCTGATAGACTGACAATGCCCTATACCCCCTTTGGATACGTATGAAGCACATATGCATTTATCACATTAAATATACTCTGCGTCACAAGTTTATGCTTCAAAGTGATGAAGAAGGTATTTTAAACGCGTTAACCGAAAGAGGATAGGCGGGGAGCTCGTACTATTTACTATAACATGAACACTACATAATGCATAATAACAACGGCGGATCAAGGATTAACGGCAAAAGGAGTAGGATGGGGAAGCACATGTGAGAGTCAAGCGACAGACAGATCTTGCTACAAGGAATACACATATGTAGTATGAAGGCCCCATCTCTTTTAGTTCAATAATAATGGTTAAGGTTAAAGTTTTTCTAAAGTAAATCAAACGTAAAGGTCAAGATCATGGGGTGAAATATTTTGGTACCGACAGACAGGTCTTGCCACAACGAATACCAATGTGTAGTACAAAGGCACAATCTCTTTCTGTTCCAACGTTATGGCTGAGGTTAAAGTTTTTTTTTTTTCAAAAGTAGGTCAAACGTTAAGGTCACGAGGTCAAAAATTTAGCAATTGACAAAAAGATCGTCCTACAAAGAAGTTACATGTGTATTATGAAGACCTCATCTCTTTTGATTGAAAAGATATAGCCTCGGGAAAAGATTTTCAAAAGTAGGTAAAGATATCTGGGTACCGACAGAGTGGTCTTGCTACTAGGAATATAGAAGTGTACTTAGAAGACTCCATCTCTTTTCGTTCAAAAGTTATGGCCAAGGTTAATTTTCTTTTTTCAAAAATAGCTCAAAGGTCACGAGGTCAAAATTTTGGTACCGACAGAAAGGTTGGTTGGTTGGTTGATTTCTGTTTTACGTCGCTTTCAACAATATTTCAGTTATATCGCGACATGGAAGCAGGAGGTTACCAACCTCTTAAACATAGTGGCGCAACCCGGAAATCGAACCCGGATCGTCAGCGCCGCAAGCCAAGCGCTTAACCACTACACCAAGCCTGCCTCTCCGACAGAAAGGTCTTTTGACACGGAATACACATGTGTAGTATGAAGGCCTCACCTTTTTTGGTTCAGAAGCTATGGTCAAGCTTAAAGTTTTCTGGACAGACAGACGGACAAGGCGATTCCAGTGTACCGCCCTCCCAACTTCGGTTGCAGGGGATATAAAAATATTTTTCTAGTTTGAGGATACAACCTGCGGATTGTTCTGAATAAAAGCACCAACTTTGTAGATGTCCAATACTGCTACAAGTTCGTACTAAATCTTATAGGCAGTTTAAGAGAAGTGAGAAATTGTCTGTGGACGAATGGCAACACCTCACATGGCTAAAACCTACTTTGAAACCGTAGAAAATTAACTCGTATAAAAACTGAAAACCAAAACTCTATCAAGATTATCTGTGTCTGACCGAAATCACATCAATTAAATGCAATGAATTTCACAAATACAATTCAATTACAGAATGAATATCACTGCCCAAAGTTCCCCCTTTCCCTTGTTCGTTTTTTTTTTAAATTTGACGTTAAAAATCTTTCACCAGTTTAAATTGCATTACATAATTCAATTATATCATCAAAGTTATGAATTGAAGAGCTGCTATTCCAACATAATGTTTACTCAATATCCTAAGGTTACATATAAAGTAAAAGTAATATTAATAAGAATTTTTAAAAATCTTTTGCATCAATATGTTTGATAAGATGCAAATACCATATCCTTTATACAATATCAACATCAGTGTTGATTTGTAAATAGGTACTTTGCAACCATTAGAATAACAAGTAGTCACAAATTTTATTCCCTTTTAACTGAAGAATAACTTCCTTTAGTTGGGAGAAAGGACCCAATGGCCATAATCTTAACTTTGTATATGGTAAAGAACTACTGACTCACTATCGATTGAACTTGGTGTTTTTCATACACACCTCACTGACGGTGAATACCATCAGGAACTCCGAGAGAATAGCGCATTTATTATTCATCATTATGATTACCCTGAAATAATCTGAACAACAATTTTACTAACACATAATCATGAAATATTTTGTACTTGCTATACACAATTTAAGAAAAAGACATATGATGAAGTATTCATGAAGTTTTTCTTTGTTATTTTAAAATCGCAATATCTTGTTATCTCCAAATGAACATTATACCGTATCTCAACTCGGATGATAAACGACCAGGAACTTTAGTCTTGACAAATATTTCAATTGACAATATAAATCAGTTAAATAATGAAACATTTAATATGTGAAACATTACTAGGAAATGTTGTAAGCACCCCCCCCCCCCCCCAAAAAAATAAGAACCAAAAAAAAACCACACCAAAAACCAAAAAGAAAAAACCCAAAAATAAAATCAAAGAACAAACAAAAAACCTAAACAAATACCACAAAAACCCAAACAAAAGAAAAACAAACAACTAAACAAAGAGAAGAAGAAAAAACCCACAAATAGTATTCAATTTAAGTAACTGAACTTGTATCTAATAAGAATTTCGATAAATTTATGTAATGTCCCGTGCATCCACTGGAGAGGGCACAAGATAATAAAAGGTCATTTTGACCGACATTTGATAAGAAAGGGGCGAGCTCTTTGGATGGGTCTGTTGCACAGCCGACATTTATGTGCCTGATGTACACACGATGGGCTAGATACTTAAAATCTATATCGCTGGCTAATACAGGTGATCGATAATGTATTAAAAATGCGTTTCTTTATTCATAACTCGAGAAATGGCCATGAATTCTGGTATATAGCAAATAACCGTCAAAAATTTAAGCACTATCAAAAAGTATCTGTACGCCCCGTAGACCTAACCCACGTCGGTCACGGGGTGTAGATGCCACTTCTCTATCGGCTATTATATGTATAGAATATAGATGACTAATAGTCTAGAGTGTTTATTTAGCAATTGTCCGGTCCGAAGTCGTCGTAACACAGAACGTGTGGCATAAAGAAAAATGAGAATAAATCTGAAAGGTACCTGGAAATAAATCTGAAAGGTACCTGGAAATAAATCTGAAAGGTACCTGGAAATAAATCTGACAGGTACCTGGAAATAAATCTGAAAGGTACCTGGAAATAAATCTGAAAGGTACCTGGAAATAAGTCTGAGAGGTACCTGGAAATAAATCTGAAAGGTACCTGGAAATAAATCTGAGAGGTACCTGGAAATTCGTTAAATTACATTTTTGCATCTCACGTTTTATCAGGATTTTGGTCATGTTTATTCACGTGAATAATGATTAACGTTAATGGCTGATGCCGGATGTAAATTTATAACGGTTGCCGTAATCTACCGCCACAGCGCGCGGCAGGCGCTTTCTATGTCTCTGGAGGCAGATATTTGCGTGATAAGTTCGGTCATTCGCTGTAAAAAAAATAGGGCTCGATTTAAAAAAGGACTTTAGTAAGTATCGCATTTCTCAAATTTCTGTTTCACATCAGAATGAATATTCGCGAAATACGTTGGACAGCGCGGACCCTGATGTAGATTTAGTGACACGATTAAATTTAATAAATTAAAAAAAAATTATTAGAATCTCAAAGCCCTTTAATTACAATTGTAAATCTAATATTGTTCCCTTTCCTCCGGACAGTACGAATTTGTACAAAGTATCACATATTCCCATACATAATACTTAATTAATGTGAATGGATATGGTAAATCGCTGAATTTCAGACTGTCCAAAATCTTCAAATGATCAGGTAATACACAAAGTAATCGACGGTGAAAAGCTTATTTATATATATATAATCCTTGCGACCATCTTTCACTACAGATTGTTTGTCAGTAAAAATTGTAGAAAGGTCGGAAGGTGGGAATTCATGGATAATTTCATAAAAGATAATATACTAGTAGCAGTTTTCACAAATTCCTACTGACAAGTCATCATACTGTGTGTTAATAATAAACGTGAATTACATGTATACATATATAGGTTGGTGTGAAGAAATTTATAAATACGATTAATCAGTAATACAGGTGAGCTGGCAGACATTGTTGGGTTGGATTCCTACTCGTTTCAGGTGGTGAACTAAATCTCCCACTAGAATTCCACCCGTACTGTGGGGAGTGGGAATCCAGGCTGCTGGTACTTAGGGCGAGATTCTTTCGTCGTTTTGCGCGGCGTCCTTAAAATTTCTTCGAAGCTACAAAAGTTTGCTAGAGATTGCTCAAGATTTAAACAGTCGGTGTAATGTATGACTGCAAACCCATGCATTATCACCCAGTGTTATGCTTTGGCTTCACTCGTACCCTTGCTACTCAATTTTATCATTGATGATGTTTCCCACACAACCATATCATCTGAGATAGACTTTCGTCGTCATGTCTTGTGTGATTTCTATCTTAACAGTATACAGTGGCCTTCCTAATGAGAATGGAGGAACATGAGAGGCGTACGGGGAGAAACTTCTGGATGCCGTAGCAGCAATAGATGGCACATCTCACCATATATAACGACCCCAAGGCCTTCTACTACAGTGGACAGACATTATCACTGTACACATTTGTTATAATTGACACTTTTAACACTCTTCATCTTGTCCGTAGTGGTCTGCCTCCTATCTGTCCAAAGCAGCCCCTTCCCCTCAAATGAATTTTCTATTTTGGGAGATAAGAATTTCCCAAATAGACACCCCCTTGTAACATAATACTCGCACATAGATCAACAGGAGACCTGTACGTGGAAAAATAGTGTCGAAAGACTGTCCTAACGACAAATGTCCCTTGCAGCAATAATGTTGTACTTCATCCCTGGTATAACTGTAATGGATGTCACACTTCTGCATTTTAAAGTATAATCAATGAAAACAACGTAACAGGAAGAAGTTATAGCCCTGACAGGAATTCTGGCTATGTAAGCACTGCGACCTTAACCTTGTTATTATGACCTTGGCTAAAGTTTATAACACACCCCTGGGTCATGAACAAGCATTGTTTAAAATATAATGTAAAGTAACAGGAAAAAGTCACGACCCGGACAAGAATTCTGGTTATGTGGACATTGTGACCTTAACCTTGTAGATATGACTTGGCATCAAGGTCATGTATTTGGATAAAATGTGACCTATTTAAATTCACTGTAATGAGAACTGTTACTCGACTGAGCAATTATTAAAATATTGCAAATAAAGAAGACGGAAATGGGAGATTCAAATTTGAGACCTTTGTAGGCGAAACATACTTTACCACAAATTGGCGTCTTACTATTTAAAGACCTATGTACTTCAGACGATAATTAAAGAATGCTTTTACCCTACCACATTTTGTTGAAAGCTCATCGAGGCGCACTTTAACACTTTGCATATCTCTTTCTCGTTTCTGATCCTCCTCGTGGAGTCGTTTGATTTCAGTAATATACCTGGCTTCCATGCCGGCATCCATACAACATATCTGTATATCATTCAACATCTGGGAGTAGGTCCAAGTTGTTCTCGACAATCTGGTTAGTTGACTTTTATGTACTGTATCCATACGATAGCAAATGTCTTGTAATTCGCTCAGACAGTCTTTAAATGCCATATGGCACGGACGTTGTTGCTATATGACCGTACACTTCCTTCCGCATTAAACGAATCCTCTCTGTCATCTCCTAAAGTAACATTAGATGTTAAGGGAGCTCTTCCCCATCCATTTGTAGGTCTGAGCGATGTGCTTGTGGCAGTACAGTTGTGTATGATAACGCTTTGATACTTGTAGCTAGTGACCAGCTCTACCACGTTGAAAGATGAATGCATTTTCAACCGTAGTCGTGCAGATGTTTGAAATATTGTCGCGACCAGGTCCTGTGGTCCCGGGTGGTCTGACCTTTTTCAACCTGGCCACAACATTCTCGAATCCTTTTTCCTTGACTATATATATACCTGCTTTAAGTCTGGAATTTGTTGTTCACCTGACTGACTCTTCTAGCGCAAATACAACAAGGACTAGCGACTAACAATAACAAATTTATTCCCAGCAGAACATGGTATATACAACAATGATATATATGTGAACACATATAACAAATGTCACTAGGGAATTACCCTAGTAAACACAACCTTAGCAAGTTTCATCAGTACAGAAATGGGGGGGGGGGGGCTACTTAAAGATAATGACCCTTTTAGGAGAGATCCCAGGAATGGCCCTCGATCTACCTACGTAATTATTCAGCAGAAATTTACTTTACGAAAAGAAGTGACTCTAGGAATAACCTAGAATACACATCTACTTATTAAATTAATGTACTGCCGAACCTTGCAATATATTTCACAAAGTGCCCGAGAATAAGCCGATCACTTTGTTCTAACTATGGAAAATATAATAAAATCTACATTATTAAACTGCTAAACTTGAATACTATTCCTTACTAAAGTTACTGTACTTTGAAACTACTTAAAATAAAGTCAAAATAATCTAAGTTTCGTTCACAAAATCCTTGCAAAATTGCTCAAAAAATATAACTAAGCAGCTACATAATCAAATAAATAGTCAACTATTCAAGAAAACAGAAGAATAAATCCCGAAAGTTGTGCTACCGATAATCAACAAATTTACTAAGTCCGAAAACAAAAATCAAGACAATTTACGCTAAAACTACGATAAAATAGAGAAATGACCTCTAATTTATTGCTCCCTAACTTATGAAATAGAAACAAAGAAGAATAACTTTTCTATTTCAACTAAATCCTAATAAAATTCCTTAGACAAAAATAATACGTACTGTTCCTATAACGAGAGATAGAAGAATGACCGGAAAATTACGTTACTCTAGCAGGTACTACCGGAGAGCCACCGCAGCAATGCACGAGCCACCTAGGAAACCTCCCGGTGACTACCTGTGCTACCGGTACTCAATAAATACAGCATTGCTTAACAAAATCACACAATAACTAAACACTAATATATTCAAAGTATCTTATAAAATTCACAATATATATAGAATAAGTGTCTTATTTTGTGTTTTCATGCAGGAATAAAGTACAATGGCTGATGCAATTATTAGATATAATGCGCGTTAGGTGGGAAATGACGAACAATTCATTATGACGTCATTAGCATAACAATCAAAGGTCTGCCAAACATGGCTTTCTATGTTGAAAAGTGGGTCAAATATGGGGCGTTATGACGTCACCGATCAATGTACTTTATACAGAAATAAAACACATAGGTCTTGAAAGCTTTATCTCAGGCAATTACAGTGGTTGTGCATATATATTCAGATAGTCCAGAAAGTAATTTATTTTCGCATTTAAAAAGTCCGCCAAAAGAACATTGACGTCACTAGGTAATCAGCATACTAGCACTTCTGGTCTGGCAATGTGCATTTTCTGTACAACGAAGTGAAACACGAGGCTGAAAAATTCTGTAAAAATGCAGTTTAAATGTCAATACATGGAAATCGCTGTGTGACAATTGATCAAACATCAATCACAGAATCTGTACAACAAAGGTAGGTCAATTTGCAACGATAAAAGGTGATTTACTCGACAAAACATGAAAAAAAGGGGCCATGTCAAAATACGAAACTTGAATCATCGTAACAGCTGATGGACACCAATCAAGAACATGTTGAAGTAAACAATCATTCCGATTAAAAATATATCAATGTAAGACTTTGGCGTCACAATTTGCCCCCTTTTAAAGGTTTCAGTGTCCTCATGAGCCTCTAAAATTACCATAATATCTCGGGTGAACAAAAGTCATAAAATCATCATTACCAGTTATTGTACAATCACCATGGAAAGCTGAGTATTTCAGTTACATCAAGTCTTTACCTTCCATTATGTCACATATATTTCCATACAAACCACACATCTAAAAATTCATTTACACATCAACATTCATGCTGGTTCATTGCCTCGATCCTCTGATCGCAATAATCATGCCAAATAATTTTAAAAATATGAAGTTTCCATATCTCACACGGGTACACAGTATAAATAAATTGCTTGCTTTTACGCATATTAATACATGCTTTCATATATGCACAAACAGTTAATTGGTAGAAGTTTTTATATCATATACATGCATAACATACATACTAGTATAACCCTATGAGCAGAAGTGGTTATTTGGTGGTTCAACGTCAACCAATTTGCATAACGTGACAACCTTGTCACAATCATGTCATGCTTACTAGCCATATTGGTTAAATATACATTGATATATACAATAATTTTGTACAGTGTGACTCGAAAATTTTCACAGTCACATCACTTTTGGCAGTATAACTGAGTTTCAAGTGTTATATAAAATCCACCCCAAACCAAGTACATTAACCATAACCTATTATCGAATTCCCATTTACCAATATCTAAAATTCACTTCAATACACAAAATTCTAGCGCGTTCACAAACACTTATACATTCATACAATTATATACAACGTATCTTTTCTAATAAAGTTAGACATTAACGCCTAGACGAAGATCTCACCACAGACACCGTGGATTGGGGTCTTCTCCCGGGTCTGGTACCTGATCCGCTGCTCTGGGGATGTCCTAGTCTGTTGACAGGCCGGTTATATGGTGAAGACCAAATCCTACTGTTCCTTTCCCTCCTCTCTAGGCTTCTCAAACTGCTGGCAAGTTCGTCGATAGCCATGATGTTCTCCCTGATGCCAGTGTTCAACATGGTTAACAACTGTGTATGTTGTACCAGCGCCTCCTGGATACCTGTCAGCAGCTTGACAACCGATCCACTGCCATGTCCTCTGTCACTTCCATCGGGTTTCTTTCCTTGCATTATCTACATCTTCATCTTGCAGTATGTCTTTCAGAAGATCGTATTCCTCACATTGACGGTACTGCGACCATGTAATACGTTGACAGGAAGGAAGGTTCGGCTTCTGGATGAAAAACTCTGTAAAGTCGATCGATGACTGATCCCGTCTTCGGAAAATGTTTGAACTGTATTTGGTAAGTTGTCAATTACCTGTTCATGTGCAGGCCATGAAATCAGGAACTTGAACTGGTATACAAATATCATCCATGTAGCTAAACTTCTACCGATTGCAAATGCATGGACTTAAAACATCTAAGCTCCTTCTGATCCGAACCAAAGGCAGTAGCAATTCCTCTTTATTGTTTGTTTTCCTCTTCGGTCCTGCCTTTTGACCATAAACGATTATAATAAAGTATGCAATTCCATTCTCCTACAAGAGCCACACAGCAGTATAGATCAATTAAATAAATCCAGACCCAGCATTTTCATTTATTATTATATTAAACATACATCTAAAAAGGGAAACCTATAATTCATTTTTAGAAATATGACCAGTAGTAACTAACTAAGGGCAATAATATAGTAATGCAAGCAATCATTTAATGCACAAATAAACATGCAAGGACACATCAATTCAAAAATGTGCTTACATTGCGCTTTCAGGGAGAAAGTAGCATATATAGCTAACATGTCGCTTCGACTAGATTGATGCCATATAGCTGATTATTAAAAAAAAACCAAACCAGTGATCATGATTCCAATTTATGTCAAAAATAAGTTGATGAACATGGAATCGTGCAAAATTTAGAAATAATGTGAACAGCTGTCATTTTATTCTAGAATAATGAACATTTCTAACTACTAGAGTGTTAAGAGAACACGTGTCGTCTGCGAAGCATTTACGTGAATGTGTGACCACAAGACGGACGGACAGACAGACGCCGGACAAAGTGATCCCCATGTGCCCCTATATGCTTCGCAGGCGACACAAGAGTGTGTTAGATTAATATTTACTGTACAGTCCGGGTGCTTTGAAAATACCTTTTCTATGCAGCAAGGAAAGCTACGTTCAGGTGTTAATTCAAGATTTACACAATAAACTGTGTTTTATTGATCCAAAGGTGTGAACTGGAACAGGACAATTATGCATTTGGATTCCCACTCTGTGCATTGTTAGCTATTTCTACAAATCACATGGACTGTATTGTAAAATCTTGATGGTCGCCTACACAATTCTAAATAACGATACTGGTAAATGTTCAAAATTGTGATGTCATAAAAATGCCGACCGATGTAGTAAGTTGAAATAACAGCAATCATCAAGCCTGTGCTGTGTGAAAGGGGACCGGAGTCTGAGACGCAAAATCATGGATCCGCGCCTGATTTTGTAATAAAGTAGAATTTATGTAGAGACGGATTACACCATGACATGGAGATGAGGATCATGATCCATGACATATGTACATTTGATCACGTACCTGTATGATATCGTGTACATTTGATCACGTACCTGTATGATATTGTGTACATTTGATCACGTACCTGTATGACATCATGTACATTTGATCACGTACCTGTATGATATCGTGTACATTTGATCACGTACCTGTATGATATCATGTACATTTGATCACGTACCTGTATGATATCATGTACATTTGATCACGTACCTGTATGGTATCATGTACATTTGATCACGTACCTGTATGATATCGTGTACATTTGATCACGTACCTGTATGACATCATGTACATTTGATCACGTACCTGTATGATATCGTGTACATTTGATCACGTACCTGTATGATATCGTGTACATTTGATCACGTACCTGTATGATATCGTGTACATTTGATCACGTACCTGTATGATATCGTGTACATTTGATCACGTACCTGTATGATATCGTGTACATTTGATCACGTACCTGTATGATATTGTGTACATTTGATCACGTACCTGTATGATATCGTGTACATTTGATCACGCGCCTGTATGATATCGTGTACATTTGATCACGTACCTGTATAAAATCTGAAGGAATCGTCAACCTTCAAAACTGAATCCATGAATAGCTTAATGCTGATGCGAGATGTGTCTTGAAGGTCTGCAATCGAAAATTTGGATATGTGCTCTATATAAATGTCTGTCTGTACCTCAACATTTACCATGTTGACACTACTTTCAGTTACTGCATCTGTTGGACTGTGTGTATGGCAAGAAAATGTTGCGGCTTTCTCCTCCACCACTGCTTAAAAAAACCAATCAAAACATTGAAATCGTTTTGTATTTCTAAAACATTAGAGCTTGAGATGCATTTTGTATACCGTGGCGTTTTTGTATTTTTGTAGGATAGTTATTACGTAGAAATATCAATAATCATAGTTAAAAACTCTATGTAGTTAATTTTTGTCATAATTATGATTTAAATGTCATAATCGAGCTTGTAGTAATAAATTTCATTTATATTTCTATTAAGATGAGGGGCAGGCTTGGTGTAGTGGTTAAGCGCTTGGCTTGCGGCGCCGACGATCCGGGTTCGATTCCCGGGTTGCGCCACTATGTTTAAGAGGTTGGTAACCTCCTGCTTCCATGTCGCGATATAACTGAAATATTGTTGAAAGCGACGTAAAACACCAATCAACCAACCAAATCTATTAAGATGTAATTTCAATTTCGGACTCAGCTAGCGATTCCTAGGTTAAGCTAAATAAGATTAGATACAGTTACTGCAAAGTGGTCAATTCCGGCCATAATCTTGCCGATATTGTTTTCATTCGTGTCTAAGCCGGCATGGCCTAGTGGTATCGCGCTGGACTCCTGATCGGGAGGCCGGGATTCGGGTCCCGCTCTGGCCATGCCGGTGTCCCGTCTTTCGGAGGAGACAGTAAATAAAACCAAGAAAGATAATGAGGGGAACCTCCTTGCATCAGAAATCGTATTATACAATAAAATAACTGTTACACTGATAAATATTTATGGTCCGAATAAAGATGATGAAATTTTTTGGAAAAATCATAAAAGACTTTAATAATGACCTTTTAATAATATGTGGAGATTGGAATCTGACTCAAGACTTTAATAACGACTGTTACAATTATGTTAGCCACAACCATCCGAAAAGCAGAGCTGCTGTTAAAAAGCTGAAAAATGATTTTAACTTAGTTGATTCATGGAGAATAAATTTCCCGCACTACAGAGAATTTAGATGGCACCGACCTAACCCAATTAAACAAGCTAGATTGGATTTTTTTTCTAATCTCAGAGGAACTTATGTCATTAGTTAACTCTATTAAAATACTACCAGGATATAGGACAGACCATTCTTATATTGAGCTCGCTCGAAAAATCTGACTTTAAAAAAGGATTTGGTTTTTGGAGATTTAATAATTCATTGTTAAAAGATAAAGATTATGTTAATTTGGTTAAAAATTGTATACGAGAAACTAAAAAAGATTATGTACAGCTGACAGTGAAGATATGGTTTATGAAATCCCAAATAATATTATCTCTTTCACTATTGATGACAGCATTTTCTTTGAGGTACTTCTCATAAACAGTAGAAGTAAAACACTACCTTATTGCTCTTATAAAAAAAAGCAAAAATTGAAGCAAAAGAAAAATTAGAGAACGAAATAACAGATCTTAAACAAAATCTTGATAAAAATATGAATGAAAATTTAGCGACAAGATTCCCTCTTCTCAATAAACAGCTTTAGAAAGGAAGAACTGGAAGGTTTGTTAGTTAGAACTCGTGCCCAGTGGATTGAAGAAGGGGAAAAACCAACATAATATTTTTGTATTCTTGAAAAACGTAACTATGTCAACAAAACTGTATCAATAATTGTAAATGAAAATGGCAAAGAAATTACAGACCAAAAGGAAATTCTTGACGAGATAAAACTTTTTATGAGAATTTATACGACAATAAAGATGACATTCTCCAAGAAATAGATCTAAATCAACTTTTAGCTGAATGTGACATTCCCAAATTAACAGAAGAAGAAAAGCAATTTTTGGATGTACCACTAACTAAAGAAGAGATTTTAAGTTCATTAAAAAACTGTAAAAATAATAAAAGTCCAGGAACTTCAGGATTTACCACAGAATTCTTTAAAGTTTTTTGGTTAGACATAGGGGACTTTCTCTTTGGATCATACCTTTGCTCTTTTGATAACGGGGAATTATCAGCATCTCAAAAATTGGGCATTCTCTCAATTCTTCCAAAGGGTGACAAACCACGGCAATATCTCAAGAACTGGCGGCCTATTTCTCTTTTGAATGTGTCTTATAAAATTTTATCAGGGGCTCTTGCAAAAAGGTTAAAATCTGTTATGCCTAAAATCGTTCATGAAAATCAAAAAGGCTTTCTAAGCGGAAGGTGCATTGGTGAAAACACACGTTTATTATATGATGTTATAAATATTTGTAATAAAAAAACATTCCCGGAATAATATTAATGATCGACTTTGAAAAGGCATTCGACTCTATTTCTTGGAAATATTTGAATAAAGTTTTGCACTTCTTTAATTATGGAAACAATATAATTAAATGGATCAATATTCTTTGTAATGATTTCAAACTTTGTGTCACTCAAATGATTTTTTCTCCGAATTCTTTAGAATAGGACGCGGCTGCAGACAAGGTGACCCAATATCTTCGTATATATTTTTATTATGTGTAGAAATGTTGGCTTTACTTTTAAGAAACAACAAAGCAATAAAAGGTATTAACTTCTGCAATAAAGAGTATAAAATACTACAGTATGCAGATGATACTGCAATTTTACTTGATGGATCTGAACAATCTCTTAGGAATGCACTCACACTGATCGGTCATTTTGCTAAATATTCAGGATTGAAGCCTAATTATTCTAAAACACTTTGTGTCAAAATTGGATCTCTTAGAATTTCTAATATGAAATTATGTGAAGATTTCAATCTAAACTGGTCCCAAAATCCGTTTAAATTCTTAGGTATAATTTTTTGTATTGATCTTTCAAAAATGCAAGACCTAAATTTTAATCCCAAAATTCAAGAAATCAAGAGGTTGATACAGTCCTGGTCTAGACGGTTATTAAGTACAAATGGTAGAATTACTGTAGTGAAAACCATACTATTACCAAAATTAACGCATCTTTTTATTTCACTCCCAAACCCATGCGAAAAAATGATAAAGGAATTAGAAAGTTCATTTTTTAAATATATCTGGAAATACATATCAGAAAGAATATCCAGAAAATGTATAATCCAGGACTATAAAAGTGGAGGGTTAAGAATGATATGTGTGAAGTCATTCATTACAAGTCTTAAGACCACATGGATTAGAAGAATTATAGATAGTAGTGAAAACATTTCTTGGTTAATGCTTCTTACAAATATTCTTCCTTTAAATTTCAAATCTTTTTTAAAATTTGATAACTATTATCTATTGTATATATCAAAAATTGTTAATAATACTTTCTGGAAAGACGTATTTTCATCATATCACAAATTAAGAAGTTTACTTGATACGAAAGAAATTATTTGTGAGCCTTTATGGTATAATGATTTGATCAAGATTGATAATCATAAATTATTCTACCCTGATTTGGAATATAAAGGTATATACTATGTTTATGATTTGCTTGACATTAATGGCAAGTTATTAACATATGAAGCTTTTTGTACTCGATTTAATTTTAGCCCTCCCTCTACTTTATATTTTGGTATTTGTATATGTATTACAAAGAAAATGTTGAATGGGAACCTAGAAGTTTTTGCTTATAACCAACCTCTTTATCCTACTCACATTAAAATTTTAAGAAAAAATAATAGAGGATCTAAAGACTTTTATGATATACTTATTAAAAATTACTATAATCAACCTAAGAGTTAGTTGAAATGGGAAAATGAATTACAACTATTTAATAATGAAATTTGTTGGCAAAAAAATAACTTAAATATTTATTCCTGCTCAAAAAACTGCACATTGAAATGGTTTCAATATCGTATAATACATAGAATGTTAGGAACAAATATACTTTTATGTAAGATAGGCATCACTACTTCAAACTTGTGCACTTTTTGCCATATGTATCCAGAAAGTATTTCTCATCTGTTGTATAAATGTCATTGCTCCTATAAAGTTTGGAATGACTGTAAAGTATGGTTATGTAATATCTCTCATATCACCATAGATTTAAACATTAACGAGATTATATTTGGTTTTTTCAATACAAAACACAAAATATTAAATACAATAATGTGTCTTATCAAACAATATATTTACAAAAATTTTTGAAGGTGCGAAATGGTATCTTTTTGATTACATCAAGACAGAAAGTTATATATACAAAAAGAACAACAACATAAATGAATTTAACCAAAAATGGGGCACCTTTGCTAATTTAACTGACTAATACATAAATATCTACATATATATATTATGCAATGTAATACACATTTTTTTATTCAAATATACTTTTCTAAAGTTTTGAAATATGTTATATGTTTCTCTTTGTGCAATAATTTCTTATTTTATATATTTATTTATTTATTATCATTTGGGGGAAAACACCATACATGATTATAATTGCAATATGATTGCCAATGATGTGTCGTGTCTCCGTATATTTTTGTGTAATGTTAAAGCTAGTATGTAAGTTATACAGTAATGTCTCTTGTTAAAACTCTCTGATGTACTACGTTATAATGTAGTTGGAAGTAGATGTTACTTGTATTTGTATGTATGTGTGTATGTTTGTCTTTCATAATAATAATAAAAAAAAGATTCTAGGGTTCTGGAGTGATTTTTACTAAAGGTCGTAATCCCAAACATAGACGAAGACGTAAACTTTCTGACTATATTGACCTGCACTTGAGTTGAATTTTTCTTGAAGTCTATGTTCATACCTTATTATATTACTAAACGTTGTTAAAGGTACACACCTTGTAAAGATGATGGATAAATCCAAACCATAAATCTAAAATATTTGGAATTCTTTAGGAAGAAGACGCATGTTTCTTAGCAAACTTTACGTCTACATTGGGCTATGACCTTTAGTAAAACTCACCACTGATTGGTTGATAATAAACCATTAAAATGACTTATGACTCAAAAATACACCATGTGATAACTATTGGCCAGAAAATGAAATAGTGACTGGGTCATGAAGATTAAATAAAAAAAGAAATAGGTGAAGCCAGTATGGCCTAGTGGATAAGGTGCACTGTTTGTGATCGAGAGATCCCGAGTTCGATTCCCGCCCTGGGGGCACCAGTGTTGCAGATCTGTCTGTCGGATGAGAAAGTAAAAAACCGAGGTCACCTGTCATGGTAGGCGTGGCACGTAAAAGATCCCTCACTGCTTCGAGTACGTCCGTTAAAAGGTCTAAATTTATAATTGACCAATGAGACTAAGCAAACTTAGTCACGAAGAAAAACAACTATGGCAACACTCGTCTGCTCTATCTTTCGTAAATTTTCTGAAACGTTTTCTATAGACAGCTTTAAAGATTTTCAATCGAGAGGCACAGAGGCTTTCATGAAAGGGAAAGATGCTTTCATTCTGTCGATCACACGCACTGGATCTATTATTTTTGTTTCGTCACACGATTTATTTCAAAGCTTCTGATTCGTCCATGTGCGGAGCAAGGGAATCAATCACGAATTACCTCACGACCTTTAAATGCAATCAGTCAAGGGGAGAGAGAAGTTTACTTAGCGCATCCCCTTGACTCGTGAAGATGATAGAAGCCAAGAAAGAATTGTCATGTTTCTATGATAATGAAATCATACATACCTCAGAAAGATAGTATTATTCCGGGAATTGAAAAGAATGATATACTCCATCAGCACCTGGAAATGCATCTCGCATGGCAGCAACAACACAAGATGGAAGTACAACACTGAATATTTTCAAAGGAAATCCCATATCTATCTCATAAAATTTCTGTAAGATGTATATCTCTGTCTGCAAGAACTAGAACAGAGTATAGATCAAAATTAAATTCTAACCATAAGGTACATAATGTTACAGAATGATCAAAGTTGCTAAAATTTTGCTGCATGAAATTGTGTAAAGGTCAATATGTTTCAACAGGAAAGTTTGAAATAGAATAATTTATTGGAAACGCAAGTAAATTTTGACATAATTTGCAAAACAGAAAACTGGATCCTTTCATAAGTATAGAAAATGTTACTGGAAAGAAACAACCCCAAGTTCTGCCCCCGTAATTAAAATAATACACGTTGTACGTTTTAATGAAATTATAACTCACTCTGTGTTATTGGGCATATTTGTTCCATAATCCTGCCTGTATGCATGATATGCTGCCTTTTACACATGCCTATCTAAGCATACAGAAGCAAATCCAGGATGTTGTGTTATACATTTAACAATGGTCATGTCTGAAAATTGCTTTTCCTCCTCGATTTCATCTAATATTTGTTTTATTTCCTGGCAACATAGATTCACTCTCTGGGTTGGCATATTTCGGCAACAATATCAAGTTTCATTTGGAATAAAACATCAAATAAGTTTAAAAACTAATTATTATTAATTAAATTTTAAATATCGCATACTTTACTTTCTTTATCACATGCCCAATGTATATTCAAATTTTGTAATTTTGTATATTATACTTACGTATTTTGTGTTGCACACAATCTTTTTATAACTATGAATAATAGTATATATTATAGGCTAATTTGTATTAATTGTGCTTTCTGTTTTATAGTACATTAAAATGACTAAGATCAAGAGACATCCTTGTTAATGCTTTTAATTCAATCATCTAGAGATATATTTCTTCCTCACATATATGTTAGTCACTTTCAGTTTTCATCTATAATTTTGTACAACTTATCTTACAATCCATGCTATGTGATGCTCACAATTAGGCCTCCAGTCCCAATTTGTTCAATAAATTCTATTCAGTTTTATTCTGTGTATCCTCTATTAGTCTATACATGATTGTTGACTGTAAGACTTAAAATGAATTTCAGTTAAAATGTTGAATATGATACGTTTTCTGAATGCGCTCCATTTACTGGGATGAGAAATTAATTACGTTTTTGTGTATTGAAACATAGATTAACAAACTTTCGTATGTAATCGTAAGTATTCCTTGCAGCGAAAACTATATCATATGACAAAATCTAGATAATGTACTTTTAAACCCCCCCCCCCCCCCCAAAAAAAAAATAACCAACTTATGGTAAGTTTCATCAATTACGCTCTTATTTCCTCTGACTAAGATGACTACCTTAATAATTGCCATAGATATTCTTTCTTACTTATTTTACAATGATGAAGCCTGTTGTTGTCATCCCATAACTTCTGTCGAGCACTGTAACGTTTTCTGGCATATCCGCAGCAAAAGGATGTTCTTGCTCTTGTCCTTGACCAGATTCGTAAGGCTGAACCATTGGCTCGAACCAATAAGGCTTTATGCCTCTTACAATTACTTGGCACGCACTCTCCAGTTGTTCGGATTCCTCGTTCACGTGTTCAAACCAAACGATCGATCTATGATTTCATACGGACTGTCATCAATATCTATATCAAAGCTTTCATCATTTGTAAAGATGATGGATAAATCCAAACCATAAGTCCGAAGATCATGAAACCAGAGGACATACAAAATCAGTGAAAATGAAGAACAAATGGAAAATGACAAAATATGTCTACTTGAATAGCATGTGAACCGCTATGATAGAGTGAAACCAGGTGGCCCAGGGAGAGTGAGTGTCTCCTGCTTGCTAGCAGGAGACGCTATCTTAACATGCCATGCTATCGTAATAATCCTCGTTATCGTAACACTCCATGTTTACTCGATCCAAACCAGCGACGTCATGATCTCTGACGTCAAAAAAAAACCCGGAAGTGTGAAATATAACTTGATTACAGGTAATTTTTAAGACCTATTTTTCCAAATTGTGACCGAAGAAGACAAGGTATCGAGATTGGTTTTTTATACGAATTTATCTCAGCAACTACTATATGATTTTGACGTTTCAGTTCCCCTTTCATTTGGGGACCACGTTATCGCGGTTGATTGCCGCGTTCACGCGCTTGGCTGCCGCGTTACACTGCATGACTGTCAAGTTCGCTTGCGTACAACTTAAAACTTACATTTACATGTTCATGGAGAAAGATTTGAAGGAGAATTGTATAAATATATTATAAATTGTATATTTGAATATATAAACAAATTACTGTGTTCATTGATATAAGCATTCAGAATTTCATAAAACCCTTACGAGTTAAGGGATGAATTTTAAAAACATTAAACACAATTTCCGAACATTGAATATAATGAAATGTATTCGTATTTTAGGATAATAATAATAATAATAATAATAATAATAATAATAATAATAATAAAATTAATAAAAATTAAAAAAAAATAATGATCATGAGGATGATCATGATATTCATATATTATGAAAAATAGCTAAATTTAAAGCATAATAATAATAATTAATACATAAATAAGAATAAATACATAAATAAATCATAAATAAATAAACACATAAGAAATAAATACAAAATTTATTTAAAAATAAGTAAATGAAATAGAATTAGAATGTAATTATCCTATATTCTTTATAGTATAAACTGACGAAGTTTTTCAAAGATGCCTTAGTGCATGTTTACGCGGTAATTAGGGTCTTCCGATTCCATCGGAAGACCCTTCTGTTATTGTAAGGTTTTTTCTTTACATTTGTTATTAGGGTCTTCCGATTCCATCGGAAGACCCTTCTGTTATTGTGAGGTTTTTTCTTTACATTTGTTATTATTATTAGGGTCTTCCGATTCCATCGGAAGACCCTTCTGTTATTGTGAGGTTTTTTCTTTACATTTGTTATTATTATTATTATTATTATTATTATTATTATTATTTTTATTCCAATCACTTTTTTTGAGTGCAATTTTCTCAGAAACGGCTTCACTGTCAACATTTTTGTTCTCCTTTACTTACTAATAAAGCAAAACTTGATAGATTTAAAAGAAAATTTTGCTAAAATTCAAGATCTAAGAAAAGTTACGTAACAGTTTCTAATTTTTAAAATCTCTAAAGTATAACTTTTATTATGCAAGCTAGATTCCTCAAATTTTCTGTTTGATGTTGTACAGGTGTAGTTCTTGACATCCGAATTAACGCCGATTAGGTAACTATTATAGCTAAGACGCTGTAAAGGTTTAAAATTTTCAACTTATTACGTAATTTCAGAAAAATTTTATTTTAAGCTTTAGAGCTGCAAAAATATTGCCAAACGATTTAGAGGGTCAATATAAGGGTAAAAACAGTTATTTTAAAAATTTAAATTCATTTTTAAGTAGGTTTTAAGTTTTCTTTAATAAAATGTTTATTATTTAAGCTAGACTCTCCAAATTTTCTTTATAATGTTGTACAGGTGTAGATCTTGACAACCAACTTAACGCCGATTATGTAACTTTTACGGTAAAGGCGCTATTTGTGTTTAAAGTTTTTAAACTCATTACGTAACTTTAAAACTTTTTTATTTTAGGACCTACCGTTAAAAAAATATTACAAAACGATTTAGAATGTCAATTTCATGGTGTAGGAGGTTTTTAAAATGTTTTTTATCCATTTTTAATTGAGAAATTTAAGATTTTCACAAATTTGGTTAGTTACGTAATTGCTTCATAACTTGCTTATTTTTCGTCATATGATCAAGAAAAAACCATACAGCACGTGAGAAGGGTTTTCTCTTTTAAATGATATTTTCAAAAACATCGTAATATTTGCCCCCTTCCCTCTAGCGTGCGCAGACCTTATCGAGAGAGGGTCTTAAATAGCCGAAATTTCACCCCGATTCTTCAATTCCATTTTCAGAAAAACGGATTTATCTACATACTTTATATTTTGGGTATAGACTCTCGAAGACACTGTTACCCGTTTAAGAAAAAAAAAATTCAAAAATAAAAGTTTTCAAAAACATTACATAACAATGAGTAAAATTTTTAATTCTCCGCCATACAGCGTTATTTTAAATGCTAGAGTATTCAAATTTTATTTGTCATATTCTCTAGGTTCATATCTTTAAAAAATTCATCGGCCGATAATATCTATCTTGTTTAGTTTGGCCGCTATTTCAATTTAAAGTTTTTAAATAATTACGTAATTTGCAAAAAACATTTTATTTTTAGTCTTATCGTTTCCAGAACTTCACCAAACGATTTTCCGTACCGATTTCAGTATGAAACATGTTTCTTAGTATTTGAAAGTGAGCGATTTAAAAGATTTTTAAAAAAAATACCTTATTTGCGTAACTTTCATGTTTTTTCTTATTTGTCGTATTAACAAAGTATAAAAAGGAGAGTTTGAGAATGTATTTTGAATTCGAATTCTTAAACAAAAATCACATTTTTTGCACTCTACCCGCTACTGATGAACAAGGCAATAAAAAAATCTTGTCCGAGCGTCGGGATTACATCTAAGAGAAGCGCGGTGAATTTCCCTTGCTAAATACCGACTTCAAACGCGTATGATAGTGATGGGGAAAGCGCAGTAACTCGCGATTAATTCAATCGCGATTAATTCAATCGAGAGTTACGGCGCTTTGTCCGTGGAATGTTTAATCAACTGTTATAATGGAGAGCCGTAATAATATATGATTTCTTTAACTTGATTTTCGATTTATTTCCTCTAGATAATACTTTTTTCAATTTTAATTATTAATTAATTTGATTGCTTGAGGGGTTTTTTTTGGGGGGGGGGGGGTAATTTTGTGTGTAAAGTACATTTAAGTCATTCTCCTGATCTTTTTTCTGTCTTTCCTTCGTTCTATCTACTTATTTTTCTTTTTTTTTTTTCTAAAGAGGAAGACCCACCCTGTTGCCTCGGCAACAGGTAAGCTCTAGTTATTATTTTTATTCTTAGCACGATTTTTGACTGCAATTTTCTCAGAAACGGCTTCACTGATATTATTTTTGTTCTCCTTTACTAATTTATAAAGCAAAACCTCATAGATTTAAAAGAAAATTTTGGTAAAATTCAAGATTTAAAAAAAGTTACATAACAATTTGTAATTTTTATAATCTCTAATGTATAACTTTTATTATACAAGCTAGATTCCTGAAATTTTCTTTTTGATGTTGTACAGGTGTAGTTCTTGACTTCCGAATTAACGCCGATTAGGTAACTATTATACTTAAGGCGCTATAAGAGTTTAAAATTTTCAACTTATTACGTAATTTCAAAAAACTTTTATTTTAAGCTTTAGGGCTGCAAAAATATTACCAAACGATTTAGAGGGTCAATATAAGGGTAAAAACAGTTATTTCAAAATTTTAAATTCATTTTTGAGAAGGTTTTAAATTTTCTCAAATAAAATGTGTATTATTTAAGCTAGACTCCCCAAATTTCCTTTATAATGTTGTACAGGTGTAGATCCTGACAACCAACTTAACGCCGATTACGTAACTTTTACGGTAAAGGCGCTATTTGTGTTTAAAGTTTTTAAACTGATTACGTAACTTTAAAACTTTTTTATTTTAGGTTTTAGCGTTAAAAAAATATTACAAAACGATTTAGAATGTCAATTTCATGGTGTAGGAGGTTTTTAAAATATTTTTTATCCATTTTTGATTGAGAAATTTAAGATTTTCACAAATTTGGTTAGTTACGTAATTGCCTCATAACTTGCTTATTTTTCGTCATATGATCAAGAAAAAACCATACAGCACGTGAGAAGGGTTTACTCTTTTAAATGATATTTTCAAAAACATCGAAATATTTGCCCCCTTCCCTCTAGCGTGCGTAGACCCTATCGAGAGAGGGTCTTAAATTGCCGAAATTTCACCCCGATTTTTCAATTCCATTTTCTGAAAAACGGATTTATGTACAAATTTTATACTATAGTTATAGACTCTCGAAGACATCGTTACCCGTTTAAGTAAAAAAAAATTCAAAAATAAAAGTTTTCAAAAACATTACATAACAATTAGTTAAATTTTAAATTCTCCGCCATACAGCGTTATTTTTAATGCTACACTATCCAAATTTGAACTATCATATTTTCTAGGTTCATATCTTTAAAAAATTCATCGGCCGATAATATCTATCTTTTTTAGTTTGGCCGCTATTTCAATTTAAAGTTTTTAAATAATTACGTAATTTGCAAAAACATTTTATTTTTGGTCTTATCGTTTCCAGAACTTCACCAAACGATTTTCCGTACCGATTTCAGTATGAAACATGTTTCTCAGTATTTGAAAGTGAGCGATTTAAAGGATTTTTAAAAAAATACCTTATTTGCGTAACTTTCATGTTTTTTCTTATTTGTCGTATTAACAAAGTATAAAAAGGAGAGTTTGAGAATGTATTTTGAATTCGAATTCTTAAACAAAAATCACATTTTTTGCCCTCTACCCGCTACTGATGAACAAGGCAATAAAAAAATCTTGTCCGAGCGTCGGGATTACATCTAAGAGAAGCGCGGTGAATTTCCTTTGCTAAATACCGACTTCAAACGCGTATGATAGTGACGGGGAAAGCGCAGTAACTCGCGATTAATTCAATCGCGATTAATTCAATGGAGAGTTACGGCGCTTTGTCCGTGGAATGTTTAATCGACTGTTATAATGGAGAGCCGTAATATGTATGATTTCTTTAACTTGATTTTCGATTTATTTCCTCTAGATAATACTTTTTTCAATTTTAATTATTAATTAATTTGATTGCTTGACGGTTTTTTTTTTGGGGGGGGGGGGGGGTATTTTTGTGTGTAAAGTACATTTAAGTCATTCTCCTGATCTTTTTTCTTTCTTTCCTTCGTTCTATCTACTTATTTTTCTTTTTTCTTTCGAGAGAGGAAGACCCGCCCTGTTGCCTCGGCAACAGGTAAGCTCTAGTTAGGGTCTTCCGATTCCATCGGAAGACCGTTCTGTTATTGTGAAGTTTTTTCTTTACATTTGTTATTATTATTATTATTATTTTTATTCTTAGCACGATTTTTGACTGCAATTTTCTCAGAAACGGCTTCACTGATAATATTTTTGTTCTCCTTTACTTATTAATAAAGCAAAACCTGATAGATTTAAAAGAAAATTTAGGTAAAATTCAAGTTTCAAAAAAAGTTACATAACAATTTGTAATTTTTATAATCTCTAATGTATAACTTTTATTATACAAGCTAGATTCCTGAAATTTTCTCTTTGATGTTGTACAGGTGTAGTTCTTGACATCCAAATTAACGCCGATTATGTAACTATTATACCTAAGACGCTATAAAGGTTTAAAATTTTCAACTTATTACGTAATTTCAAAAAATTTTTAGTTTAAGCCTTAGGGCTGCAAAAATATTGCCAAACGATTTAGAGGGTCAATATAAGGGTAAAAACAGTTATTTCAAAATTTTAAATTCATTTTTGAGAAGGTTTTAAATTTTCTCAAATAAAATGTTTATTATTTAAGCTAGACTCCCCAAAATTTCTTTATAATGTTGTACAGGTGTAGATCCTGACAACCAAGTTAACGCCGATTATGTAACCTTTACGGTAAAGGCGCTACTTGTGTTTAAAGTTTTTAAACTCATTACGTAACTTTAAAACTTTTTTATTTTAGGTCCTAGCGTTCAAAAAATATTACAAAACGATTTAGAATGTCAATTTCATGGTGTAAGAGGTTTTTAAAATATTTTTTATCCATTTTATATTGAGAAATTTAAGATTTTCACAAATTTGGTTAGTTACGTAATTGCCTCATAACTTGCTTATTTTTCGTCATATGATCAAGAAAAAACCATACAGCACGTGAGAAGGGTTTATTCTTTTAAATGATATTTTCAAAAACATCGAAATATTTGCCCCCTTCCCTCTAGCGTGCGTAGACCCTATCGAGAGAGGGTCTTAAATCGCCGAAATTTCACCCCGATTTTTCAATTCCATTTTCTGAAAAACGGATTTATCTACAAATTTTATATTGTAGCTATAGATTGTCAAAGACACCGTTACCCGTTTAAGTAAAAAAAAATTCAAAAATAAAAGTTTTCAAAAACATTACATAACAATTAGTTAAATTTTAAATTCTCCGCCATACAGCGTTATTTTTAATGCTACACTATCCAAATTTAAACTATCATATTCTCTAGGTTCATATCTTTAAAAAATTCATCGGCCGATAATATCTATCTTTTTTCGTTTGGCCGCTATTTCAATTTAAAGTTTTTAAATAATTACGTAATTTGCAAAAACATTTTATTTTTAGTCTTATCGTTTCCAGAACATTACCAAACGATTTTCCGTACCGATTTTAGTGTGAAACATGTTTCTCAGTATTTGAAAGTGAGCGATTTAGAAGATTTAAAAAAAAATATCTTATTTGCGTAACTTTCATGTTTTTTCTTATTTGTCGTATGAACAAAGTATAAAAAGGAGAGTTTGAGAAAGTATTTTGAATTCGAATTCTTAAACAAAAATCACATTTTTTGCACTCTACCCGCTACTGATGAACAAGGCAATAAAAAAATCTTGTCCGAGCGTCAGGATTACATCTAAGAGAAGCGCGGTGAATTTCCCTTGCTAAATACCGACTTCAAACGTGTATGATAGTCACGGGGAAAGCGCAGTAACTCGCGATTAATTCAATCGCGATTAATTCAATCGCGAGTTACGGCGCTTTGTCCGTGGAATGTTTAATCGACTGTTATAATGGAGAGCCGTAATATGTATGATTTCTTTAACTTGATTTTCGATTTAGTTCCTCTAGATAATACTTTTTTCAATTTTAATTATTAATTAATTTGATTGCTTGAAGGTTTTTTTTTAGGGGGGGGTATTTTTGTGTGTAAAGTACATTTAAGTCATTCTCCTGATCTTTTTTCTTTCGTTCCTTCTTTCTATCTACTTATTTTTCTTTTTTCTTTCGAGATAGGAAGACCCGCCCTGTTGCCTCGGCAACAGGTAAGCTCTAGTTATTATTATTATTATTCTTTTTATTCTTAGCACTTTTTTTGACTGCAATTTTCTCAGAAACGGCTTCACTTTCAACATTTTTGTTCTCCTTTTCTTACTAATAAAGCAAAACCTGATAGATTTAAAAGAATATTTTGCTAAAATTCAAGATCTTAGAAATGTTACGTAACAATTTGTAATTTTTAAAATCTCTAAAGTATAACTTTTATTATGCAAGCTAGATTCCTCAAATTTTCTGTTTGATGTTGTACAGGTGTAGTTCTTGACATCAGAATTAACGCCGATTAGGTAACTATTATAGCTGAGACGCTGTAAAGGTTTAAAATTTTCAACTTATTACGTAATTTCAAAAAACTTTTATTTTAAGCCTTAGGGCTGCAAAAATATTGCCAAATGATTTAGAGGGTCAATATAAGGGTAAAAATAGTTATTTTAAAAATTTAAATTCATTTTTGAGAAGGTTTTAAATTTTCTTTAATAAAATGTTTATTATTTAAGCTAGACTCCCCAAATTTTCTTTATAATGTTGTACAGGTGTAGATCTTGACAACCAACTTATCGCCGATTATGTAACTTTTACGGTAAAGGCGCTATTTGTGTTTAAAGTTTTTAAACTCATTACGTAACTTTAAAACTTTTTTATTTTAGGTTTTAGCGTTAAAAAAATATTACAAAACGATTTAGAATGTCAATTTCATGGTGTAGGAGGTTTTTAAAATAGTTTTTATCCATTTTTAATTGAGAAATTTAAGATTTTCACAAATTTGGTTAGTTACGTAATTGCTTCATAACTTGCTTATTTTTCGTCATATGATCAAGAAAAAACCATACAGCACGTGAGAAGGGTTTTCTCTTTTAAATGATATTTTCAAAAACATCGTAATATTTGCCCCCTTCCCTCTAGCGTGCGCAGACCCTATCGAGAGAGGGTCTTAAATCGCCGAAATTTCACCCCGATTCTTCAATTCCATTTTCTGAGAAACGGATTTATCTACATACTTTATATTTTCGGTATAGACTCTCGAAGACACTGTTACCCGTTTAAGAAAAAAAAATTTCAAAAATAAAAGTTTTCAAAAACATTACATAACAATGAGTTAAATTTTAAATTCTCCACCATACAGCGTTATTTTAAATGCTAGAGTATTCAAATTTTATTTGTCATATTCTCTAGGTTCATATCTTTAAAAAATTCATCGGCCGATAATATCTATCTTTTTTAGTTTGGCCGCTATTTCAATTTAAAGTTTTTAAATAATTACGTAATTTGCAAAAAACATTTTATTTTTAGTCTTATCGTTTCCAGAACTTCACCAAACGATTTTCCGTACCGATTTCAGTATGAAACATGTTTCTCAGTATTTGAAAGTGAGCGATTTAAAGGATTTTTAAAAAAAAATACCTTATTTGCGTAACTTTCATGTTTTTTCTTATTTGTCGTATTAACAAAGTATAAAAAGGAGAGTTTGAGAATGTATTTTGAATTCGAATTCTTAAACAAAAATCACATTTTTTGCCCTCTACCCGCTACTGATGAACAAGGCAATAAAAAAACCTTGTCCGAGCGTCGGGATTACATCTAAGAGAAGCGCGATGAATTTCCTTTGCTAAATACCGACTTCAAACGCGTATGATAGTCACGGGGAAAGCGCAGTAACTCGCGATTAATTCAATCGCAATTAATTCAATCGAGAGTTACGGCGCTTTGTCCGTGGAATGTTTAATCGACTGTTATAATGGAGAGCCGTAATATGTATGATTTCTTTAACTTCATTTTCGATTTATTTCCTCTAGATAATACTTTTTTCAATTTTAATTATTAATTAATTTGATTTCTTGAGGGTTTTTTTTTTTGGGGGGGGGGGGTATTTTTGTGTGTAAAGTACATTTAAGTCATTCTCCTGATCTTTTTTCTTTCTTTCCTTCTTTCTATCTACTTATTTTTCTTTTTTCTTTCGAGAGAGGAAGACCCGCCCTGTTGCCTCGGCAACGGGTAAGCTCTAGTTATTAGGGTCTTCCGATTCCATCGGAAGACCCTTCTGTTATTGTGAGGTTTTTTCTTTACATTTGTTATTAGGGTCTTCCGATTCCATCGGAAGACCCTTCTGTTATTGTGAAGTTTTTTCTTTACTTTTGTTATTATTATTATTCTTATTCTTAGCACTTTGACTGCCATTTTCTCAGAAACTGCTTGACCAACAATCTTTTTATCTTGGCTACTTACTTGATGAGCCAGGGGAAATTGATTGATAAGAAAAAAATATCAAACTATTATGGTTTTAAAGGAAATTACGTAATAGGTTTAATTTTTTTATTTTCTCAAAAACAAGTTTATTATTTAAGATAGATTCCTCAACTTTTCATTCTTAAATTTGACAGGTGTGATTTTGACAATGAAATCAACGCCGATTACATACATTTAACGGTTAAGCCGTTATTTAAATTTAAGAATTACGTAATTTTTAAACTTCGTTGTTTTAAGTCTAAGCATTTTAAAAATGGTACAAAACGATTTAGAATGTCAATTTCATGGTAAAAAAGTTTCTTTTAATATTTGAAATCCATTTTTAATTGAGAAATTTAAGTTTTTCAAAAATTTGGTTAGTTACGTAATTGCTTCATAACTTTCTTAGTTTTTATCATATGATCACCAAAATTCAATCAGCAAAGGAGAAGGGTTAGCGCTTTTGAATTATATTTTCAAAAACATCGAAATATTAGCCCCCTTCCCTATATCGTCGGACAACCCTATCGAGAGAGGGTCTTAAAACGCCGAAATTTCACCCCGATATTTCAATTCCATTTTCTGAGAAACGGTTTTATGTACAAACTTCAAATTTTGTCTATAAATTTTCATCGGCAGCGTTACCCGTTTAAGTAAAAAAAAAGTTTAGAAATTAAAGTTTCCAAAAAGATTACGTAACAATTATTTAAATTTTAAATTCTCCCCTATATAGCTTATTTTTAATGCTACACTATCCAAATTTGAACTATCATATTCTCTAGGTTCATATCTTTAAAAAATTCATCGGCCGATAATATCTATCTTTTTTAGTTTGGCCGCTATTTCAATTTAAAGTTTTTAAATAATTACGTAATTTGCAAAAACATTTTATTTTTAGTCTTATCGTTTCCAGAACATTACCAAACGATTTTCCGTACCGATTTCAGTATGAAACATGTTTCTCAGTATTTGAAAGTGAGTGATTTAAAGGATTTAAAAAAAAAATACCTTATTTGCGTAACTTTCATGTTTTTTCTTATTTGTCGTATTAACAAAGTATAAAAAGGAGAGTTTGAGAATGTATTTTGAATTCGAATTCTTAAACAAAAATCACATTTTTTGCACTCTACCCGCTACTGATGAACAAGGCAATAAAAAAATCTTGTCCGAGCGTCGGGATTACATCTAAGAGAAGCGCGGTGAATTTCCCTTGCTAAATACCGACTTCAAACGTGTATGATAGTCACGGGGAAAGCGCAGTAACTCGCGATTAATTCAATCGCGATTAATTCAATCGAGAGTTACGGCGCTTTGTCCGTGGAATGTTTAATCGACTGTTATAATGGAGAGCCGTAATATGTATGATTTCTTTAACTTGGTTTTCGATTTATTTCCTCTAGATAATACTTTTTTCAATTTTAATTATTAATTAATTTGATTGTTTGAGGGGGGGGGGGTGTTTGGGGGGGGGGTGGTATTTTTGTGTGTAAAGTACATTTAAGTCATTCTCCTGATCTTTTTTATTCTTTTTCTTTCGAGAGAGGAAGACCCGCCCTGTTGCCTCGGCAACAGGTAAGCTCTAGTTATTAGGGTCTTCCGATTCCATCGGAAGACCCTTCTGTTATTGTGATGTTTTTTCTTTACATTTGTTATTATTATTATTATTCTCAGCACTTTGACTGCCATTTTCTCAGAAACGGCTTGACCAACAACCTTTTTATCGCGGCTTCTTGCTTGATGAGCCAGGGGAAATTGATTGATAAGAAAAAAATATCGAAATATTATGGTTTTAAAGAAAATTACGTAATAGGGTTAAATTTTTTTATTTTCTCAAAAACAAGTTTATTATTTTAGATAGATTCCTCAAATTTTCATTCTCAAATTTGACAGGTGTGTCCTTGACAATGAAATCAACGCCGATTATCTACTTTTAACGGTTAAGCCGTTATTAAAATTTAAAAATTACGTAATTTTTAAACTGCTTTGTTTTAAGTCTAAGCATTTTAAAAACGGTATAGAACGATTTAGGATGTAAATTTCATGGTAAAAAAATTTCTTTTAATATTTTAAATCCATTTTTAATTGAGAAATTTAAGTTTTTCACAAATTTGGTTAGTTACGTAATTGCTTCATAACTTTCTTAGTTTTTATCATATGATCACCAAAATTCAATCAGTACAGGAGAAGGGTTAGCGCTTCTGAATTATTTTTTCAAAAACATCGAAATATTAGCCCCCTTCCCTCTATCGTTGGACAACCCTATCGAGAGAGGGTCTTAAAACGCCGAAATTTCACCCCGATTTTTCAATTCCATTTTCTGAGAAACGGTTTTATGTACACACTTCATATTGTGTCTATCGACTTTCACAGGCACCGTTACCCGTTTAAGTAAAAAAAATTTACAAAATGAAAGTTTTCAAACACATTACGTAATAATTAGTAAAATTTTAAATTCTTCCCTTTATAGCATTATTTTTCATGCTACACTTTCCAAATTTGAACTGTCATACTCTCTAGGTTCATATCTTCATAACTTACATCGGCCGACAATATCTATCTATTTTAGTTTGGCCGCTATTTCAATTTAAAGTTTTTTAATAATTACGTAATTTGCAAAAATGTTTTATTTTTAGTCCGAGCGTTTCCAGAGTATTACGAAACGATTTTCCGTAACCATTTCAGTATGAAATATGTTTCTCAGTATTTGAAAGTGACCAATTTAAAGATTTTTAAAAAATATTTTACTTGCGTAACTTTCGTGTATCTTCTTATTCTTCGTATGAACAAAGAATAAAAACGAGAGTTTGAGAAAGAATTTGAATTCGAATTTTTAAACAAAAATAACATTTTTTGCACTCTACTGATGAACAACGCAATCTTCAAATCTTCTCCGAGCGTCGGGATTACACATTAGAAGACCGTGTTAAATTTGCCTTGCTTAATACCTCGCACAGCGCCGCTCCTATAGAGACGGGGAAAGCGCAGTAACTCGCGATTAATTATTAATTCATTCGCGAGTTACTGTGCTTTCCCCGTGGAATATCTAATCGGCAATTATAAAGGAATCCCTCAATATGTATGTTTACTTAAATTTGAGTTTCTTTATCTCCTTACTATAGTAGTCATCTCAGTGCTATACGTACAGCTAACGTGACCTAAATGCGTAATACACACTCTCTATCTAGCTTTGTCGCATTACGTCAGCACGCTTCTGTATGGGAATTCTGTAATACACAGACTTTCTGTAGCTGGATTCATGCCGCTTTAATTACATGAGTGTGTTTACATAGTGTCTCGGCGAGATATATACATGTATCTATGTATATACTTCTCATTTGTCCTAATCGGCATATCTATGATGCCGCAATAAATGCGTATACTCATTGCAGTATCTCGTTTCTTTTTTCTTTTTTTTTCCTTCTTTCTACGTACATATTTTTCTTTTTTTTTCTAAAGAGGAAGACCCGCCCTGTTGCCTCGGCAACGGGTAAGCTCTAGTTATTATTATTATTTGGGTCTTCCGATTCCATCGGAAGACCCATTTGTTATTGTGATGTTTTTTCTTTACATTTGTTATTATTATTTTTTTTCTTATTCCAAACAGGTTTTGACTACAATTTTCTCAGCAACGGCTTTACCAGTAATCTTTTTTTCTCTTTTACTTTGTTTTCAAACTTAAAATTACTAGATTTATAAGAAAAGTTTTGAAAAATTCCGGTTTTAAAGAAAATTACAGAGCCATATTTAATTTTTAAACTTTCTCGAATAAAACGTTTATTATTTAAGCTAGACTCCTCAAACTTTCTCTTTAATGTTGTACAGGTGTAGGTCCTGACAACCGAATTTACGCCGATTATGTAACTATTAGGATAAAGACGCTATTTGTGTTTAAAGTTTTTAAACTCATTACGTAACTTTCAAACTCGTTTATTCTAAGTCCTAGCGTAACAAAAAGAAAACAAAACGATTTAGAATGTCAATTTCAGCTTGAAAAAAGGTGTTTTAATATTTTAACATCATTTTTAAGTGAGAAATTTAAGATTTTCAAAAATTTGGTTAGTTGCGTAATTGCTTCATAACTTGCTTATTTTTCGTCGTATGATCACAAAAAACCAATACAGCACTAGAGAAGGGTTTACTCTTTTGAACTTTTTTTTAAAAACCATCGAAATATTTGCCCCCTTCCCTCTGGCGTCTGCAAACCTTATCGAGAGGGGGTCTGAAATCGCCAAAATTTCACCCCGATTTTTCAATTCCATTTTCTGAGAAACAGTTTTATCTACACGCTTTATATTTTTACTACAGACTTTCACCGGCACCATTACCCGTTTAGATAAAAAAAAATTTGAAAATCGATGTTTTTTTGAAAGATTACGTAACAATTAGTTAAATTTTAAATTCTCCACTAACAGCGTTATTTTTAATGCTACACTATCCAAATTTGAACTATCATATTCTCTAGGTTCATATCTTCACAAAATTCATCGGCCGATAATATCTATCTCTTTTAGTTTGGCCGCTATTTCAATTTAAAGTTTTTAAATAATTACGTAATTTGCAAAATTTGTTTATTTTTAGTCCTATCGTTTCCAGAGTATTACGAAACGATTTTCCGTAACGATTTCAGTATGAAACACGTTTCTCAGTATTTGAAAGTGAGCAATTTAAAGATTTTAAAAAAATAACCTACTTGCGTAACTTTCATGTATTTTCTTATTCTCCGTATGAACAAAGAATAAAAACGAGAGTTTGAGAAAGAATTTGAATTTGAATTCTTAAACAAAAATATCATTTTTTGCACTTTACCCGCTACTGATGAACAACGCAATGAACTAATCTACTCCGAGCGTCGGGATTACACATTAGAGAAGCGCGTTGAATTTGCCTTGCTTAATACCTCGCACAGCGCCGCTCTTATAGAGACGGGGAAAGCGCAGTAACTCGCGATTAATTATTAATTCAATCGCGAGTTACTACGCTTTCCCCATGGAATATCTAATCGACAAGTATAAAGGAAGCCCACAATATGTATGTTTTACCTAAATTTGAGTTTCTTTATCTCCTTACTATAGTAGTCATCTCAATGGTATGTATACAGCTAACTTGACCGTTTAAATGCGCAATACACACACTCTATCAAGCTATGTCGCATTACGTCACCACGCTTGTGAATAGGAATTCTGTAATACACAGACTTTCTATAGCTGGATTCATGCCGCTTTAATTACATGAATATGTTTACATAGTGTCTCGGTGAGATATATACATGTATCTATGTATATACTTCTCCTTTCTCCTAATCGGCATATCTATGATGCCGCAATAAATATACTCATTGCAGTATCTCGTTTCTTTTTTCTTTTTTTTTTTCCTTCTTTCTACCTGCATATTTTTCTTTTTTTTTTTTTCTAAAGAGGAAGACCCGCCCTGTTGCCTCGGCAACAGGTAAGCTCTAGTTATTTGGGTCTTCCGATTCCATCGGAAGACCCATTTGTTATTGTGAGATTTTTTCTTTACATTTGTTATTATTTTTTTTTTTATTCTTATTCTAAACGGGTTTTTGACTACAATTTTCTCAGCAACGGCTTTACCATTAATCTTTTTTTCTCTTCTACTTTGTTTTCAAAGGTAGACTCTCTAGATTTATAAGAAAAGTTTTGAAAAATTCCGGTTTTAAAGAAAATTACAGAGCCATATTTAATTTTTAAACTTTCTCTAATAAAACGTTTATTATTTAGGCTAGACTCCTCAAACTTTCTTTTTAATGTTGTACAGGTGTAGATCCTGACAACCGAATTTACGCCGATTATATAACTATTAGGATAAAGACGCTATATGTGTTTAAAGTTTTTAAACTCATTACGTAACTTTCAAACTCGTTTATTCTAAGTCCTAGCGTAACGAAAAGAAAACAAAACGATTTAAAATGTCAATTTTAGCTTGAAAAGAGGTGTTTTATTATTTTAAAATTATTTTTAAGTGAGAAATTTAAGATTTTCAAAAATTTGGTTAGTTGCGTAATTGCTTCATAACTTGCTTATTTTTCGTCGTATGATCACAAAAAACCAATACAGCACTAGAGAAGGGTTTATTCTTTTGAACTGTTTTTTAAAAACCATCGAAATATTTGCCCCCTTCCCTCTAGCGTCTGCAAACCTTATCGAGAGGGGGTCTTAAATCGCCAAAATTTCACCCCGATTTTTCAATTCCGTTTTCTGAGAAACAGTTTTATCTACACGCTTCATATTTTTATTATAGACTTTCACCGGCACCGTTACCCGTTTAGATAAAAAAAATTTTGAAAATCGATGTTCTTTTGCAATATTACGTAACAATTAGTTAAATTTTAAATTCTCCACTAACAACGTTATTTTTCAAGCTAGACTATTCAAATTTTATCTGTCATATTCTCTAGGTTCATATCTTTACAACATTCATCGGCCGATAATATCTATCTATTTTAGTTTGGCCGCTATTTCAATTTAAAGTTTTTGAATAATTACGTAATTTGCAAAAGTTGTTTATTTTTAGTCCTATCGTTTCTAGAGTATTACGTAACGATTTTCCGTAGCTATTTCAGTATGAAACATGTTTCTCATTATTTGAAAGTGATCAATTTAAAGATTTTTAAAAAATATCCTACTTGCGTAACTTTCATGTATTTTCTTATTCTTCGTATCAACAAAGAATAAAAACGAGAGTTTGAGAAAGAATTTGAATTCGATTTCTTAAACAAAAATCACATTTTTTGCACTCTACCCGCTACTGATGAACAACGCAATAAACAAATCTTCTCCGAGCGTCGGCAATTTACATTAGAGAAGCGCGGTGACCGCTGTTATACAAGATTGTTACTGCACTTTGGCCGTGGCATGTTTAAACGACAGCTATAAAGGAGACCCGCAATATGTATGATTTACTTTAATTTGAGTTCCTTTGTCTCCTTACTATAGTAGTCATCTCAGTGGTATATACACAACTAACTTGACCGTTGAAACGCGCAATACACACACTCTATCCAGCTATGTCGCATTACGTCACCACGCTTCTGAATGGGAATTCTGTAATACACAGACTTTCTATCGCTGTATTCATGCCGCTTTAATTACATGAGTGTGTTTACATAGTGTCTTGGCGAGATATATACATGTATCTATGTATATACTTCTCCTTTGTCCTAATCGGCATATCTATGATGCCGCAATAAATGCGTATACTCATTGCAGTATCTCTGTTTTGTTTATGACTATCCAGTATATTTTTATGGAAATTCTAAATGGTATTTTTTTACTTGATTCTCGATTGTTTCTTTGTTAAGTATACCGCAACTTTGTTACTTGAATTATTTAATGTTACTTTCTTATTCATCGTATGAACAAGATATAAGAGAGTTTGAGAGGAAATTATTAATTTTTGCATTCTACCCGTAACTGATATGCAGCGTTGTCTATATAGATAAATGTTTTCCGAGCGCCGCGATTACACATGATGAATTTGCCTTGGTTCCTTCACAGCGCCGCCGTGCTATATAGGAATCAACTTGTGTGGGTTAATCGCAAGTTCCTGCGCTGTACAGATGGAATATCTTATACTTAATAAACAAGTATAAGGAAACCCTCAATACTAGGCGGTTAGTACAAGAATTAAGGAAATACAAGTATCCATAAAACTTTTGTATTGTTACATGATCTGTGTGATATATGTAGATACATCAGCATGGAAATAGTAGAACTCTTGAATAGTTCTTCATCATATGATTCATCATATGAACAACATTTTCAATATTTATTTCTTTTTCTTTAAATCGCATTCTTTACCCCCCCCCTCCCTTCCCCACTCGCTACAGATGACCAACGGTCTCGAGAGAACTCTTTTAAGACGCCGCGATTACACAGCGACCATAAAATTTACCTTCTTACACAGCGCAGCTGTCATACGTGTGTGGATTAATGGCGCGATTAATACTGCACGCTATATATGGACAGTATAAATGATAACTTTAATATTTGGTATTATGCTGTCATACAGAATAATCAAGTTTGCAATAAAATGTTGAAAATTTGGGAAACATGAATTATCTGTCTCGGGTTAGGTTGCATTGTAAGTAAGTATTCTTGTGATGAATTTGAGTTGAACAATTCAGCTAAACCCCTACCCCGATTCCAATGGTCCTCTCTTTATATTGGTATGGATGGCGATTCAGGGACCTGAATCACAATCTCCGTCCCCCTTAATTTGCAGGAAGATGCATTTAGTTTTGTTTTACGATCGATATAATTTCCCGAAAATGCTTACGCTGTTTGTTTGTGAATGCGCAAATTGTCGAATGTAAGCAATGTAGACCCATATGAATCTCTTGTTTACCTTCACCAATCCATTTGATTATAAAAATATCTTTAGACAACACATGTCATTCACCATGCAGCTCAATTTAGTGATTATATACCAAATGTTTCATTAACATAAAAAAGCATATGTGCTGGCTCTTTGACCGGCATTTCATATTTCTCCGGCATTTGCGGTAAGGATGGTGATGTGAATATGAGATAATGCTGTGAAAAGGAGGAAGAGTCTTAAGACCCATTAGCCAAACTACTCAGCATTTTTTGGTTTGGATTTTGGATTTTTAATTGTAAACATGTGGCGAAAAGGGGGACGTCCCCCCTTTCTTCTTAGCCCGCCCTTGATATGATCAGTAGAGTACATGAAATTATGATGTAAAGGGGGTGTTATTCAGAAATAATTTCATATCTCGGTTATCATTTTGAGAATAGTAGTAATAAATTTATTGCGAATGTTAAATATATAGGAAAACAACTTATATTCAATGTGACGAATTTACCCATAAGTTGTTCAAAATCGTCAGTATCGCGAAATCACTTTGGTGCGATGTCACCCTATACCACGTGACATTTCAGAACTAGGTCAAAGACGCTGTTAGAAGCTCATTGTTTACGAATTGATCTTGCATTAAAAAACTGCCTATTTATTACATATTGGGTTACATTATCTGTCTGAGATAACGGATTTACTCCTCACAGATTCCATTGATACACAGAAAGTGTGAAGATTATTGCTCAAGTGGTCAGGTAAAATAGCTCTTTTCGTTTGTTTTCTTTTGCAAGATTCCGTCATGCGCCACAGCCCGCAGGGGCTCGTGTCAGAGGGCAGGTTTTTTTTTTAAATTCAACCAAATTTATGACGTTTTAAGCCTTCCTTTTTTATCAGTTTTCCACCTCTAATATACACATGTAAAAAGAAGACTTAAAATGTCATATATTTGTGTGATTTTTTAGAATTTCCTCTGATAGCTTTTGAATCCTCTACGATAACTCTCTGGAGTTTGATTTAGGCCTATCACCCATTTTCTAAATATTCGAGAAATGGGTGTGACATTGGGCCCTCATTAAATTTAGTAGTAGGAGTCGGATTTGATACACATAATTAGCTTGGGAGCAACCTCTCATTTGAGAGGTAAATGAGAGGTATTCACTGAATGAACAGAAGTAAACAAGGGGTACATATAATCACCGGAATTACCACATAAATGACCGGAATTACCGTTAAAGGAATTGAAACTATCGTTGTGTGAGTAGGTAATAAACCTAGAAAGTATAACTTTATACCACATAAAATTTGTTTCTGATGGAAAATGACAATAATTGTGCTTCCTCTGCATTTTGGCAATTTCAGTTTGGGATCGGGTTTGGGTTAAAGCCACATCCATCTCGTCTAACTGACCACTGATAAAATCTAATTCTTATATATAAACTTTAACATTATATTTCATCTGTTCTTTCAGGAAATCATAAACTGAAATCTAAATTTACCAACAGATCAATTTAAAGCCTTTATTAAAGGTGAATGAAATATAACGGTGTTATAAATCTCCGGTAGTAGTTCACACTTCGAACTCCGAACTTGTTCTGTTTGTAGATACATGTAAACACGTTGCAATAAATGACAATATCTTGTTGTTCTTTGCTAAAATAAACTTTCAATTATATGATATAGTATACAGTTATACTTTCTAGGTACATGGGGTTATTATTTACTTACACAACGGTAATTCCGGTCCATTAAACGGTAATTCCGGTCATTTATGTGGTAATTCTGGTGAATAGCGGTAATTCCGGTGATTCTATGTAACGGTAAACAAGTACTAAAAAATGAAATTTTGAATTATGCTAGAGACTAGAGTTATCTCCCTCATTGGAGTACAACTCTCGGACATTATCCATCAATGCTCATATAAAACGGGCATACCTAATTGAAGACCTACCGGTAATTGAAGACCTACAGAAGACCTACATTTATCTTGACATTATTATTAAAAAACAATTTCATAAACATGTTTATCATGCTATAAAAATGTATATTTCACAAAAAATTATATAACTTTGTCTTTTTATCGCATGTTATAAATCAAATAATGTGCAAGTCTTCTCAGCGTGGATCGAAATGACCGCCATTACAGCTGTATACTTTAGTGTGCTGTAAACATACAATACAGTAGTCAGAACATACCTGATCTTATTTCTTTATATATATTAATGTATATTTAATCAAAGATATCTGCTCCTGAGCTCCAATATCACATTTTATAAATGACAATGAATTTTTAATTACTCCATAAAATAGTAGTAATGGCGACCATTTCGATCGAAAGAAGACATACACAATATTTTGGTAAAAAATGCAGTGTAAATTATCAATATTACAGAAATAAATATTTATATTGTCTTTTTTAATGATAATTAAGGAACACATTTCTAATAACAGTTTTTAATGATAATGTCGAGATAAATGTAGGTCTTCCGTAGGTCTTCAATTACCCGTACGTTTTCAATTAGGTACACCGATATAAAACTGCTTGATTTAGCTTTATTTTATGAAATAATCGCATTGTATATCTAAATGTTTTACAGAAAACAGTGATAGTTACTCGTTTGAGTGATTGTCTCTTAAATGAGAGGTTGCCCCCAACCTGATAAATACAGATTTCTTCTGTATCATTGCTATGTTCTTGATACTTCTTATTTTTGTGTGGTAGCATAAATGAAGTGCTCCATATTAACGAATTAATCATACAGTTAATTCTGATGTTGTACATGTATACGGGTAAACCTTGAGGTTTATCGTAAGCAACAGTTCCGTTTTCAGCCTCTTTTGTATAATTTTACTAGGTCCTTCTCCTGGTGTTTATAGTGGATCTGGCCCCCAGTGCATGTGCAACTTCAGTACATCCGGCCTCAGTCAGTTCTGACCCCAGTCGATTTTTACCCCTGTTGATTCCTACCCCGGTATATAGTTTATAAGTTTAACAATTATATTAATCTTTACATGTATATTTTGAATGTAAAGAGAATAAACATGGAAAATAGATTTTAAAAAGTTAATGTCCTCTGTTACCTTTCATGAGACTAATTACCAGTATATCAGTTGATTCACAATTGAAGCTGACACCTCACTGAAGCTTTGACAGCAATGAAATGCAATTACCTAAATTATGAAATCAAATGAACACATACCAGACTTCAAAATGATTATGTTTGTGACTGAATAAAAGATGGTATAAGCTGTATGATACACGTGATACCACTTTCATTCATAAACACTTGGGCATTGTATGCAACATCAATCTTGGCCCCAGACAACATGTTCCCAGTATGTGGTGGCAACAAAGACATTGCCACACAGGAATCACACATTACTTTAATGTCACTTATTATGCCCTCATGATCGATAAATTGGTGGCATATTGTTTTTGTCCTATCTGTTTGTTTGTCTGTCTGACTTCAACTCTAACCTTAGCTATAACTTTTTAATCGTGAGGAATAGAGACTTCATAATTGACATGTATATTCAACTAATGAAGCCCTTTCAAATAACATCCATAGTTGGCTGGCTGGTTTATTGGTGTTTTATGTCGCTTTCAACAATTTTTCATATCGGGACATGGAATCAGAAGGAAACCAACCCCTGAAAATAGTGGCTCAATCCGGGAATTGAACACTGATCGTCAACACTGCAAGCCAAGCGCTTAACCATTACACCAAGTCTGCCCCCATACTTAACTAATGAAGCCCTTTCAATTGACACCAAGTTCGATAATTTTTTTTACCTTGACCATGACCTTCAAGCTAAAAATAACTTTTTGGACTTTGGTGTAGTTGGGGGCATTAGTGATTCACAATCACATCTTCTTTAATTGTGTTTACTGCTCTAATTGAATGAAGTTAAATGAAATGATTTGAACAGTAATTAAGGGGCATAACAGAGATCAAATATTCATTACCTGTAGATTGGCTATAATTATTACAAATATTATTATAGCTAGTATATAGTTTAATAATAATTACATTCATCAGTATCAAACAAGCATGTTAATATATATATAGGTACAGGCCAGATCTACTTGGGCCGAAAGAGATTTGGACCAGATCAAAATAGGGCAGGATCCACCTATTACCTGCTCCAGTACATACAATATTTCAGTTATATCGCGACATGGAAGCAGGAGGTTACCAACCTCTTAAACATAGTGGCGCAACCCGGGAATCGAACCCAGATCGTCGGCACCGCAAGCCAAGCACTTAACCACTACAACAAGCCTGCCCCTGGCAGATGTCACCATATACGTGAAATATTTGTGGTGTGACGTTAAATCAATCAATGAAATGTGTAGAATAGTGCTGGCCATTCCATCTGTTAAGTTTATGCAACCTAAGGAATTGTAGCCTTGTCATTCAAAAAGGTGTAGGACTTGCGACTATTCCCAATACATTCTCCGGATAACCTGAAGGAATACATGTATCTTGATGTTTATCATAGACAGTATTGCATCTTTGCTGTACTTTTCCTGAACTTGGACTACCAAGTATTTGATAAAGGGCATTTGAAACATTTGAGGTGAAGCAGTGGACATTATCACAGTGTCAGACAGCAGTGTATACTCTAAGAGCTTGTTTTATACTTACAGAATAATCAAAAAGTTTGTCAATCAAACAAATTAAACGGTATAATTTTACAAATCTCTGATTGTGTTTTATGAGCAGAACCTAGCTCTATTACTGAGAGTCCTTGGTTTATTATCTTACTCACTTTGGCCTTGATCTAAATCACATTAAAATATCAGTAAAAATTAAACAAAGGGAATACTATATGATTTGTACATCAGGAGGCCGGGGTTCGAGTTCTGTTCCGGTCATGCCGGTGTCATGTCTTTCGGATGAGGCAGTAAAAGCCGAAGCCCCGTGTCGTGGTATACATGGCACATTAAAGATCCTTCACTGCTGCGGGTGGGTTTGTTGCAAAGGTCAATATTTGTATGCCCCGCATCAGGCAGATGCCGTCACCATATATGTGAAATATTCATGGTGTGACTTAAGACAAAAATCAATCAAAAAACCAAGCATGACCCTAGCATCAAATGGAGCAAATATCAAGCATATGAATGTTGAGCAAGAACTTACCCTCGACATGTCGTTTGAAAGCTGTATTTAAGTCATTGATTAATAGCTGCTTCAAAGTAATTATATGTACTAAAAAAGCCAGTGTGGCCTAGTGGATAAGGTGCTCGTCTTGTAATCTAGAGGTCCCAGGTTCGACTGCACAGGACACACATGTTCTGTTTTTAGGTCAGTCAAACAATCAATTAATATATATATATATATATATATCCAAAAAAATTATCCATATGTTTTTTTCTGAAAATCCTAAAATTACCTTTCAAAAAGGTGAAGACTTGCCCTAATTTTCTAAAAAGGCGGCTTAAAAGCTTGATGATGCCAACTTCAAACTTGGAGCTTGTAGACATTGATAAGTTCTTCCTGACCGACACAAAATTTGGTGACCATGACCTCAATTTTATGTTTTTGTGAACACTGTTTGATTTTGCATTTAGCTAGATCTCTCTTTCATGTTGTTAATGAAACCAACTTCAACTTGGACAGTTTATAGAGTTCTTCCTGATTAACACAAAATTTGGTGACTTTGACCTCAATTTTACACTTCATTGAACATAGTCTAATTTTGCGTTTAGCTTGATCTCTTGCATACCATTATTGATAACATTTTCAATCTGCTGGAAACATCTTCAGACCTTACAAAACATTATTCCTGGGTAGGATTTTATAGGTAGACTATAATGCTATGCATTGTTTTGCACAGACCATGTTTTCAGTGTCTACAAAGTTACTGTCCTTAAACAATAACCATGATAACAGACTCTGCATGTGATTCCATGATGGATCACACCTTTATTATACCGCCTGCAAACAAAGATTTCTTTGGGAGGGGAGAGGGGGGGGGTATATACTTATATAGAAATCATTTCAGGTGTCTGTCTGTCTGTTCGTCCATGAATCTTGTCCGGGTTTAAGTTCTTCCTTTTACTTTGGAGGGAGATATATTTTACACAATTCTTGTCCATGCCCCAAGAGTGTGTGATGAGCTTGAACCATGGTCCTATCTACAAGGTCAAGGTCACAGTACACACATAGAACCGACCTTGAGGACTATCAACCCTTTCACCCTTTCACCCCTGATAAATGGCCAATTATTTTAGAAACAATCTCCACCCTCAAACCAGATAATTAGTCCCCTACCGGCATCACAGAAGGGGACTATAGGTTTGCACTCCGTCCGTCAGTCACACTCACGTTTTCCGGACTTTTTTTCTAAAGGCTTGTAGATATTCATCCAATTTTTGGTGGTTGAGTCTACCACCATGAGTTACAGATTAAGTTCGAGTTTCATTACGGTCCACTGATTTTTTACGGAATTACGACCCTTTGAATAAGAAAATTTCTTTAAAATAGCAGTTTTCCTGAATGTTTTTTCTAATCGCTTGTAGATATTCATCCAATTTTTGGTGTGTGAGTATACCACCATGACTTACAGATCAAGTTCGAGTTTCGTTACGGTCCACTGATTTTTTACGGAATTATGGCCCTTGGAAATAGAAATTTTCTTTAAAATGGCAGTTTTCCAGACTTTTTAGCTCACCTGAGCCAAAGGCTCAACTGAGCTATTGTGTGATCAATCACCGTCCGTCGTCCGTCCGTCGTTAACTTTTCACATTTTCGACTTCTTCTCCAGAACCATTGAACAGAATTTGATGAAACTTGATAAGCATGTAGTACTCATGGTCCCCTACAAGTGTTGTTGTTTTTCGTCCGGACTCATCAACAGGTGGCGCCACCACAGGCATAAGTAGGTCAAAGAGGGTACCCTCCTTTGATAAATTTCTTCTTCAGACCGGGGGCATACAGAGACAAAGCGAATTCATAGGAATGATCTAGAGGGATGTGTGAAGAAGTGTTGTTATTTTTGGTTCCATTCCGAAATCAAATTTTTGACGTTTTTTTGTACTTGGTAGTTTTAATGCAGAAAAGAGGTATTTTTTTCTTTTAGTAAACATTGATGAATTAATTTGGTTTAATTTGATCATTTTGATGGTAAGAAATACTACTGCGAAGAAAATTTTTCAATATTTTATGTTTTGGATTTTTTATGAATTTTTTAAGACTTTCAAGAAAAAGGGGGGTGGGATTATTGGTGTAAACATTTCACAGTTTGAACTTTTTCTTCGGAACCACTCGCTGGAATTCAATGAAACTTGGCATGCATCAAATACTCAAGGTCCCCCACAAATGTGGTCATCTTTGTCAGGATCCATGAACAGGTGGCACCACCACAGACAAAAGTAGGTCACAGGGTACCCTCCTTTGACAAACTTCTTATTCAGATCGGATGCATACAGCGACAAACCGACTGCATAGGAATAATTTAGAGGCATATGGGAAGAAGTGTTGATATTTTTTGTTCCATTCCGAAATCAAATTTTTGACGTTTTTTCATTTTTATTTTGGACTTTGTTATTTTAATGCATTAAAGAGTTATTATTTTCTTTTAGTAAACATTGATGCATTCATTTGGTTTCATTTAATCATTTCTATGGTAAGGAATGCTGGTGCGAAGGAATTTTTTTCAATATCTCGATTTTTGAATTTTTTATGAATTTTTTAAGACTTCCAAGAAAAGGGGGGGGGACAATTTTTCATATCTTCAACTTGATCTACAGAACAACTTGAAGGATTGTGATAAAACTGGGTAGGATGCAAGTACTCATAGTCCTATTCAAAGCTTTTGTTTTTTGTGCGGATCATCCAAATTGGTTAATAGATACAATAGTACATATACCACTTGGTAATTGAAATATGGAGAGTAGCGGTTCAAATCCAGCTGTGGTCAAAAAAAATTTTTTTTTTTTTTTACACATCTAAATAAGTTTTTAGATGTTTCTCAACACTCAACATGTGAAATTAGGAATTTTACGTTTAAGACTTCCAAAAAAAAGGGGGGGAGGGGGTTGGCCATTTTTCACATTTTCAACTTTTTCTACAAAACTGTTTGAAGGATTTTAATAAATCTTGGTAGAAATAAGTCACTTATGATCCTCTTCAAATTCTGTTGTTTTCGTCCAGACCTCATTACAAGTGGCGCCACCATAATCAAGAGTAGGTCAGAAAAGAGTTCCCTCGTTTAACAATATTCTTTTCATACGGGCTGTATACAGAGACAAACAGAATGCATAGAAATGATCTAGAGGGATGAGTGAAGGTGTATTGTCATTTTGGTTCCCTTCCAAAATCAAATTTTAGAATTTTTTTCGACATTTCTTTGGACATGGTGATTCAATGCAGAAAAAAGTGTCATATTTCCTAGTTAATTGATAATGATGATTTCTTATGGACTATTGTGATCATAATTATGGTAAGGATTGTTACTTTGAAAGAATTTTGTCAATATCTCAATTTTTGGATTTTCTATGAATTTTTTAAGACTTCCAGATGAGGGTGTATAGGAACAATTCGATCACATTTTTCACTTCTGCTGTTATACCACATGAAAGATTTTAATGAAACATGGAATACATGAAGTACTAAAAGTCCTCTATCAATTTGGTAAATTTCATCCAAATTGGTTAACAGATAATGCCACCATGTCTAAAAAGCAGTTCTCACAATAGTACATATACCACTTGGTAATTGAAATATGGAGAGTAGCGGTTCAAATCCAGCTGTGATCAAAATTTTTTTTTCATTTCTTTACACATCTGAATAAGTTTTTAGATGTTTCTCAACACTCAACATATGAAATTAGGCAATTTTAAGTTAGATCTGGACAATATTTGAAACAATTGTTGTTCATGACCCAGACTTGAAATCAGTCAACAAAAGGCCCCACCTGAAGAAAATGACTAACTTGTTGCCCTGAATGACTTCTTGCAGAGACAAAGGAAATGCTTAATATCAAAATCACCTGAATGGATGTGCAAAAAAGTGTTGTTTTTTATTCTAGCCTGAAATAAAATTTGACATATTTTCAACATCTGTGTTGACTTAGTCACATTAATGCAAAAATAAATGAATTCTTCCTTCATGCATGACTGATAATCTAGGTACTCAGGTGAGCGATATAGGCCCACTTGGGCCTCTTGTTTTCTAAATGCTTGTAGATTTTCATCCAATTTTTGGTGTGTGAGTCTACCACCATGAGTTACAGATCAACTTCCAGTTCCGTTTCGGTCCACTGAGTTTTTACGGAATTACGGCCCTTGGAATTAGAAAATTTCTTTAAAGTAGCAGTTTTCTGGACTTTTTCTCTAAACGCCTCTAGATATTCATCCAGTTTTTGGTGTTTGAGTCTACCACCATGAGTTACAGATCAAAATCGTGTTTCGTTAAGGTCCACTTGGTTTTGACAGAATTACGGCCCTTGGAATTAGAAAATTTCTTTAAAATGGCAGTTTTCCGGATTTTTTTTCTAAATGCTTGTAGATAATCACCCAATTTTTGGTGTGTAAGTCTGCCACCATGAGTTACAGATCAAGTTCGAGTTCTGTTTCGGTCCACAGATTTTTTACGGAATTAAGGCCCTTGGAATTAGAAAATTTCTTTAAAATAGCAGTTTTCCGGACTTTTTTTTCTAAACGCTTGTAGATATTCATCCAATTTTTGGTGTGTGAGTCTACCACCATGAGTTACAGATCAAGTTGGAGACAGTTCTAGTTTTCATCATCATCAAAGGTTGTGATCAAATACTTAACTTGCTGGCAGCCTGAAAGACAGTATGTTACGTGTGTGTGTGTGTGTGTAGGTGTGTGTGTTTTGGGGGTCTTAGTTTTCTATTTGCCGGTAGGGGACTTAGTATTGCCTAAGCAATACTTTCAGAATGCTTGTTTTTAGTTGGTTTTTGTGCCTTTTGTCAAGAATAGTTCATAGACTCTTATGCTGAGGACCTTTGGGTTATGTCTGATCCTGCAATATTATAAATGTTCTAATATCTGGAAAAGTATTGAGGTCCTCATTTTAATTCCAAACAACAGACTGATACATTTTTCAGTCTTTTCATAAATTATTATTCATATTGAGAGATCAAAGAAGTTTATGGATAACTTTCTGCTTTCCTCTTTGGGCAGCTACAGTTAGATGCTCAGGTGAGTGGTATGGCCAGTTGGCTTCTTGTTTGTGTCATTATTCTGATTCCTAATTATTTGGTAGATTTTCTCATGGTTGATAGCTGAGTATGCTTTGTTTATGCGAGTGATTAAGATTTTAATGAAAGGATACAATTGGAAAAAAGTAGTTTCTATAAATAATTATTAAGATTTGTGCAGGCATTTCATCCTAGACTAAAATCAAAGGAGGTTGCTTATAGTATTGTAATTAGCATCAGTGTGCAACTAAAAAGCTTGCCAGGCATATCCTTCATATCTATAGTATGTAGATGAACAATTTTCATGTAGCTTGGTAATATTAAGTACACATTATCTTTTGTAATGGTTCGACATTGTTGTCCAGATCCCTGAATGGGTGGATCTAAGTCAGACAACTCAGCCTAAAGAGAGTATCCTCAATTGACAAACTGTACTTTTGGTAATAGCTACAAAGATCACAGTGATCTGAAAAAGGTGCCTTAAGGGCTAATGTTAAAAATTAATTCATAAAGAAAGATTATATAGCGTTTATCCGGTATTTGCTAAATTATACATCATTACATGTAAGTAATGAATATCAGAATATATAAGAAACATGCATAGATTTATTGTTCCATCTTCAATGAAGCTCATGCAGGTGTGGTCTAGTGGACAAGGTGCTCAGCTTGCGATCAAGGGGTGCCAGGTTTGATTCCCACCTTGGTCACACTGGTGTTCTATCTTTCGGATGAGACAGTTAAAACTGAGGTCCCGTGTCACGGTAGACAAGGCACGTAAAAGATCCCTCACTGCTGGGTCCGTTGTAAAGGTCTAAATTTGTATGCAATGCATCAGGCAGATGTCGTCAACATCTACATGAAATAATCATGGAGTGACATATAAAAAAATATGCAATCCATCAAGAAAATAAATGAGGCTCAAAGCCAAACCATAGAAATCTGATTGATTGATTGATTGATTTTTGTTTAGCATCACACCACGAATATTTCACGTATATGGTGACGGCATCTGCCTGATGCAGAGCATACAAATTTTTGACCTTTGCAACTGACCCACCCAAAGCAGTGAGGAATCTTTAACGTGCCATGCATACCACGACACGGGCCTCGGTTTTTACTGTCTCATCCGAAGGACAGGACACCAGCATGACCAGAGCGGGATCAAACCCCAGCCTCTCGATCAGGAGTCCAGCTCGGTACCACTAAGCCACGCCAGCTCTTTAGAAATCTGAAGTATGCATATTTACAAAGCAAACTACATGTACTTCATTCTCCTACACTTCTCATCAGATTTTGATCATACATAAATGTTATTTAGGTTATGGGCTCTAGGACAAAGTCACTCAAGGACATTTCTGATAGGTCAAGGTCACGATAAAAAAGCTTTATTTCATAACTAATCAAGGTCAAACTTACACATAGTAGTTTAAGATACAGTGATCACTTGCCGTTCTACAGTTGACAATTGGGTAACCATATGATACATTGGGGCAGGCTTGGTGTAGTGGTTATGTGCTTGGCTTGCGGCGCCGACGATCTGGGTTCGATTCCCAGGTTGCGCCACTATGTTTAAGAGGTTGGTAACCTCCTGCTTCCATGTCGCGATATAACTGAAATATTGTTGAAAGTGACGTAAAACACAAATCAACCAACCAATTTATGATACATTGAAATCTGAGACTGACATCAATTAATACAATGATTTTCTATATATTAAGTAATTCTTTTCCTTCATTATTGCTGTACTTCTTGGAGCAACCATCAGTTTTATTGATTTTAATATGCCCAACATAAGACGGGACGTATTATGTGATGACGTTGTCCGTCTGTCTGTCTGTCTAGGGTCATGTTTTCCAGACTTTTTTCTGCAGTCTTCTGTGATATTTGATTGAAACATGGCGTATAACTTTATATCAATGAGGGTCAGTACCACTTCGCATTTGGGTGTGATTGCTTTGTTTCTGCCAGTATTATGAGCCTTGAAGTAATAAATTTTCAAGGATTTTACAGTTTTCTGGATTTTTTGTGCAGTGTTTCAAGGTATTGGATTGTAACATGGCTATTTATTCAAATTTATCCCCATCAAGGTAAGCGACGTTGTTTTATTTGTTTATGAATTGAGTCATTAGTTTCCTGTATTATAATTGCTGCTTAGGGAACATCCATCAGTTTTACTTATACTCTTGATTTTTCTTATGTTTTTAAGGATGCCAAAGTATAAAAGAAAGTCATTCAGGACAATAAGAAATCAAAGAAGAAATCAAAGATTAAAAGAGAAGAAATCAGTGTGTCATGATGGCGAAAATACGGCCTCTGAGCAATTAACAAGTAAAGAGGAGAAAAGAAATGCCTCCATGGGGTTGGCACCTTCTTGTGAGGAAAAACCCCTGGCCGCTTGGAAGTTGGCCTCTCGAAATGAGAAAACGCTTCTGAATGCCCTGAGGTTATCACCTCCTCAGGGAAGTCGTCTGAGTGCCTCGCAAAGAGACATGTCAGCGAACCCTGAATCTCCAGCGTGGGATTGTACTCCAGAGTGGGTACCTCTGCCAAAAAGCGGCATTGCAGGTCAGACGCAAACTGGGGAAGACACACATTCTGTGGCAACAGAATGGAGTCCCAGTATAATAGAAACATTAAGAAAAGGTGAAAAGACAGAAAGAAATAATCAAGAAATTCATATAGAAAATATTTCTCTCAGTAGCAAAACAGATATTTGTGATAAATTACAAGGATTGAAATCTGAAATTCATTTGAGTTCAAAAGAAAAAAATTCAGACATAGATATTACTGCAGTAAGAACAATTTCTCCATCAGAAGGCAAGGTTATCCAAGGCAATTTTCACCAAGGCAATACAATTTTTGGTAAGAATGCTGGTAACCAGTGTGTAGCAAACTGCCTGTGTGCAGCAATTTTCAGTCATCTGAAACCTGTGTCAATTTGGCAGTCAGAAGATATGGATAAAATTCTAATGACAGGAAATGAATTATATGGGTTCTTGCAAGAAAGTAGTACCATGAATTATTCATATTTGTTGATTAATGAGCTGCCACGTGTGTTAGATATATACAATGAAACCTTTGAGATAATATATAAAGAATCAATTGCATCTGTTGTAGGTATTGTTGAAGAAAAAACGCAGTATTCAAGTTTCAATGCATTTCCAATGGAAGAGGCTCTACAAATGTCATTGATAGATATGGATTGCTGCTTTGTATGTTTTGGTGGAAATACACTGCTGGTAGGGAAACAAAACAGTGCCTTGTATATATTTGATTCACATTCAAGATCAAAGGAAGGTATGCTTCAAGAAAATGGTTATAGTACATGCATTCTTATTGAAAACATAGCTGAAGTTCTTCATCATATTAAAATGCTCTCTTTGTCGATGAATATCACATCTTGTGTAGAATGTGAGATAACAGGATGTAAAATAAAAAAACATGCAGATCAGCCTGACAAAGATCTTGCTATAGCTCGCACAGACACAGGGAGTATAAAATTTGTTCCACTGACAGGCAACACACAGGAAAAATTATGCAAAGTAATTAAGATACCATTGAGCAAAACAAAGATCTTTCCAAAGGAATCGAGTGGTAATGTTGCAGGCATACCAACAACAGTACAGCAAGTAAAAGGAGATGGGAATTGTTTTTTCAGAGCAATTTCGTATGCTATTAGTAATTCAGAAGATGCCCACAAAGTAATAAGGGAAGCTATATGCAAGTATGCAATCTCCAATCAAAAAAGTGTCCAACAGTTTTTGAGATCTGGGTACCAGTCAGTGACATCCTATATTCGAGAAGAAGGAATGACAAACTTGAATACATGGGCTACAGAATTTGAGATTATATGTACAACATGTTTGTTGCAGTGCAATATCTACACTTATAGTGCTGGAAGATGGCTTAAGTACTCCCCAACACTTGTCAACAAAAACATATCTGTTGGAGAACAAAGTATCTACTTAGACCATCTTAATGAAAATCATTACAATGTCGTTCTTGGAACTGAAATGACAAGACATCCAATGAAAAATATTACTGAGAATCAACCTGAAAAGGTGGGAACACACAATTTATCAGACAGCAATGGCTGTGATCAGCAACAGAAATATAAAGATTCAGATCATAAAAAGAAGGTACGCTTATGTCTGAAAAAAAGGTATGCAACAGATGAGGAGTATAGGATAAATAAAAAAGAAATGAGCAAACTAAGGTATCAAAACAATATTGCGTTTCGCCAACAAATAAAAGAGGCCAATAAAAGAAAATACAGGGAAAATGAACAATACAGACAAGAAAAGAAGGAATGCAGCAAAGAAAAGTATCAGAAAAACATTGAATTCAAGCATGATCTACAGAAAAGCATTAAAGAAAAGTATCAGAAAAATGAACAATACAGGCTTAAAGTGAAGAAAGCCAACAAGGAAAGGTATCAAAAGAATGAGCAATTCAAGCTGAAAGTTATGAATAGTAGCAAAGTAAAATACCAAAAAAATGAACAATACAAGCAGGAAATGAAAAAAGCTAGTAAAGAAAAATATCATAGAGATGAACAGTTCAGGCGTGATGTAAGGAGAGCAAGTAAAGAGAAGTATCACAAGAATGAACAATTCAAGAACAATGTTAAGAACAGTAATAAATTGAAATATCAGCAGAATAAAAATTATCAAGAAAAGGTCAAGAAAGCTAGCAAAATGAGGTACCAAAATGACTTACAACAAAGAACAAGAATGAAAATGAGATACATGACCAACACAGTATTTCGTGATAAATACAAATCAACATGTAGACAGAAATATCACATTGATTTGAATCTAAGAAACAAGAAGGTTGATGAAATGAAAAAAAAATATTGGATTATGAAAAAATGCACACCAGAAATTCACAAAATACGAAATGAAAAGGCAGCTATTCGCAGGAAAGCCCAAGACGCAAAAACACACAATGTCATGACAACTTCATTCCGTGACAAAGTGTCGAAAGGCCCAGTTTATGCATGTGCTTCTTGTCAGAGGTTGTTGTTTGATAATCAAGTTCAAAAGTGCAATTTAGATAACTATGAGAAATGTTTGTCAAAAGAAGGTTGTTCAACAAAAGTTTTCTTTGCAAAAGAATTACCACATGAGAATAAGGAAGCATGTAGCCTAAGTGATTGTCCCAAATGCAGATTATGGATATGTAAAACTTGTCACAGAAAATTAGTAAATGGTTCTATTCCTGCTGAATCTTCATTCAATATGATGCAATTGGAAGAAGTACCAGAGGAATTGAATGTGCTAAACAGTTTGGAGCATCATCTGATAGCACTACACATACCTTTTATGAAAGTAGTAGCATTGCCAAAAGGTGGACAAAGAGCAGTACATGGACCAGTTGTTTGTGTTCCAGTAAACATACAGAAGATATCAATGTTACCACGATCAGAAAACACAAATTTGATACTTAAAGTGAAGCTGAAGAGAAAATTACAGTTCAAAGGACATTTTGAATATCAATTTGTGAATACAAATCATATTCAGGCAGCTTTGAAATACCTAAAAAGTAACAATGTTTGGTATAGGAACATTGAAATTGATTGCTTGGAGGAAAATGGTACATTGGATGATATATCAGAAAATGCAGATGATGTACAAAAGAATAAACGAACAATAGAAAATGAAAGAACCAATCAAAGTTTGCTGGCCGATTGTATTCATACAGAAAAGAACAAAACTGAAAAGCAAAATGAAGAAGATGACAAGAGTATAGAAAATGGAGGAGAAAATGGCATACAATATGATACCTGTCTTCAGCCAGCAGATATAGGACAAGAAGTGCTTGATCATTATTTTGACGATATCTTCAATATTGCGCCAGGTGAAGGAAACAATCCTGTAAAAATCATGCAGGAAGTAGGTAATGAGGCAAAATGTTTTCCTAAGCATTTTCCGTCAGGAATAAATACTTTTGATGAGAAAAGGAAAGTGAGTATACCAATGCTTAGATATTTTAACAATAGATTAATGAATGTTGACCGTAGATTTGCACAGGACACAAACTATATCTTCTACTGTCAGTATCTATCGGAATTAAAACAAGTTATTGAAAAAACGCAGATCTCGCTACGAAAAGGAACAACTCCATCAAAGGGACAGATCACTGACAATATACAAGATGAGAATGTCTTGAAAAATCTTCTAAAAAGAGATGAAGCTCTACGGTTTCTACAACCAATCAGAGGAACACCATCATATTGGCAGAGAGCACAAAAGGATTTATTTGCAATGCTTCGTCAACTTGGTATACCAACATGGTTTTGTTCGTTTTCTTCTGCTGAATTCCGATGGAAAGAAATACTGGATGTTTTGTTGTTACAACAAGGTGATTGTAGGAAGTATGAAGATCTTGACTGGATGGAAAAAAGTAAACTTTTAAAAAGTGACCCAGTAACCGTTGCCAGAATGTTTGATAAAAGGTTTCATGTTTTTCTGAAAGATGTGATTTTATCTCCACAAAAACCAATTGGTGAGGTTACTGACTATTTCTATCGAATAGAATTTCAGCAAAGGGGGTCACCACATGCTCACTGCTTATTTTGGATACGTGATGCTCCAAAATTAGACGAAGATGGTTCTTCAGCTGTCTGTGATTTTATTGATCAATATATTACCTGTGCTATGCCTTCAGCTGAAAGAGACCCGGAACTCCATGATATGGTAAACAGTGTACAACAACACAGTAGAAATCATTCAAAATCATGCAAGAAAAAGGGAACAAACTGCAGATTTAACTTTCCACGTCCCCCATCAGGAAAGACATTTATATGTAAAGAAAACACTGAAGAAGAAATTAGTATGAATGCAGAAAATGAATCAATGAACACTATGACAAAATCAGATGCTAAAGCCTTGTTAACAAAGGTCTGGGATATCATCAATCGTACAAATGATAACTCACTTTCAACAGAGAGCTTATTCAGAAAGCTTGGAATTAACCAATCAATTTATGAAGAAGCTCACAAGATACTGAACACAAAACAAACAGTCATATTACGACGAAATCCTGATGAAACATGGACTAATCAATATAATGCTCAACTGCTTCGATGCTGGGATGCTAACATGGATATACAATTCGTTCTGGATCCATTTAGTTGTATTGTGTATATCATATCATACATTTCCAAATCAGAGAGAGAAATGGGTATGCTCCTTCGACAAACAAAGATCGAATCGGAACAAGGAAATTTGAATGCAAAGCAAACAATGAGAGCAATAGGTTCAGCGTACCTACATCACAGGGAAGTTGGTGTGCAAGAAGCCATTTACAGAGTATGTAGTTTTCATATGAAAGAATGTTCGAGAAATGTCATATTTATTCCTGTAGGAGAAAATCCAACACGCCTTAGTAAACCCCTGTACCACGTTAAGCGTAACAAAGATGATATTGACGATGAAAACTTGTGGATGACCAATTTAGTCGAAAGATATGAATGTAGACCGTACGTCGATGAATTTGAGCAATTATGCTTGGCAGCATTTTGTTCACTCTACCGTGTTCTGGCAAAATCTCAAGTTAAAACTGCATTGAAAAGCTGCAATACGTTTGAATTACGGAATGGAAAAGGTTACATTCAGAAAAGAACTCACACAGATCCAGCAATTATTCGTTATCCAAGATTCAGTGAAAAGATAAGTCCTGAATTGTATTACCAGTCGATGTTACAGCTTTTCCTGCCATATTGGACCATGAGGCAATTGAAACCCAAGGATTTTGAAATGTATCAAACATTTTATTTCGATGGATTCGTACAGTTTAAGAATGACAAAACCCTATACAAAGTTAGCGATATTGTTGCAAGAAATCGTGCAATGTTTGTATCCAATGAAACAGCAATTGACCAAGCAGAAGAGATGTATGAAATGCTAGGACCACAAGAAGATGCATGGGCAACACTTTGTCCTGAATCTGAGCTTATTAATGACGAATGTAAATCTGTCAGAGAAGAACAGAGTAGTATGCTAGGAGAGGAAGAGTATGACGACCCAATGGTTGACATTAATGTTGTACCAAATATTTCCGTACATGTTGAGCAGAGGTCCACAGACAGATCTGAAATACTTTCAGTACTAAGAAATCTCAATTCTTTACAAAGAAAGACATTTTATGTAGTGAGGGACTGGTGTTTGAAAAAAATTCAAGGATTAAACCCAGATCCATTCCATATATTTGTCACAGGCGGTGCTGGAACAGGAAAAAGTCATTTGGTAAAAGCAATAGAATATGAATCAACAAGACTTCTTGCCAAAACAGTCTCGCAGCCAGACAATATTACAATCCTTTTGACAGCATTCACAGGGACAGCAGCATATAACATTGGTGGCTGCACAATTCATCATGCTTTCAAAATACAACGAGCAATGCCCATTCCATATGATCCACTGAGAGAACAGGCCTTGAGTCCTTTACGTGCTAAATTTGAACATTTAGAAATTCTAGTGATAGATGAAGTGTCGATGTTGTACAAGAGACTTCTGTACTATATACATGAAAGACTCGTCCAAATAAAGCGAACCCAGAAACCGTTTGGAGGAGTATGTGTTCTAGCAGTAGGTGATTTCTATCAGCTCCCACCAGTTAAACAAGTTAAAAGCGAACGTCTGTATAATGAAAGTGGTGCATACCCTGTAGACTATTGGAATGACTTATTCAAAATAGTACAGCTTGATGAAGTGATGAGGCAGAAAGAAGATGTACCATTTGCCAATGTATTGAACGAATTAAGAACACGTACACGAAACAAATCTTTATCAAGCAATGCAGTCGATATACTCAAAGAATGTATCAGAGAAGGACCAGAAGGAAGTCTACATGTATTTTCAAGAAATAAGGATGTAAATGCCTTCAACAATGACATGATCATGAAACAGTGCAAAGATCCAATTGAGGTTAAAGCGAGGGATTTCAGAAAAGATAAAACAAGCGGAAAGCTAGAAGAAATACAGACACAATGTAACACGAACGGATCAGATATAATTCCTTCACAACTTCTTCTTGCAAGAGAAGCACGAGTGATGCTGACAAGAAATATTGACGTAGCTGATGGGTTAGCAAACGGGGCTGTTGGTACAATAGTTAACATTTGTGGCAAAAGCAGCGAGAACATAGATATCATAGAAGTGAAATTTGACGATGAAAACGTAGGAAAAAAAGCCGCTATAAAATCGACAAATGGAAACGTAGTTCGCATAGAAAGAGTCGAAGATGATATAAAAAAAGGAAATATCGTTAGACACCAGTTTCCACTAAAGCTTGCATGGGCCTGCACTGCTCACAAAGTTCAAGGAATGACAACCACCGAAGTTGTTGTAAATTTGGATCATGTGTTCTGTCCTGGTCAAGCATATGTCTCATTGAGTAGAGTTACAAAGAAAGACGGATTGTACATAAACACAAACAACGTAGAAACACTAATGTCCAAAATATACGCTGACGGAGATATAGCGGAAGCCATAGAAAAGATGCCAAAATTATACAATGATAATGCAGAACGGACAGACGACATGCAAGTCACAAAAGAAGTAATTTTGTTCAATGTGCAGAGTATTAGACACAATATGCCAGAACTCAAGGCTGATACAAGATTTCACAATTCTGACATTATATGCCTCACTGAAACATGGTTACATAACGACGAAGCACTAGATGCATTAGATCTGCAAAATTATGACTTCCACCACCGAACAAGAATGCAATCATACACATGTCACGACGAATTAACCACAAAACTCAAGAACTCTCGTGGAGGAGGTGTTGGCATTTATATCCGGAAAGGGCTAATGTTTCATGAGCTACTAACCGAGAGTAGGAACATCGAAACGATTGTGATTACAGATGATGACAAAAATTATGTTCTTGCTGTAATATATAGACCCCCAATCTATACAATGAAAGCCTTCCTTGTCAGCTTCCAAAACTTACTAACCGAAATAGGCAAAGGGAAGAAAGGAACCTTGGTATTGGGAGATTTTAATCTAAACGTAAATGGCAATGACAACTCATTGAACAACTTTATGACAGTGCGAGGGTTTCAGCAAATTGTTGATATTCCTACAACAGACGATGGTACAACAATTGATCATGTATATATATCGGGGGATGTAGATGCAACGCCATCAATTATACCTACCTACTACAGTCGTCACCAAGCTGTTCGCCTTCTACTAAAAAATATGAACACAGACCCATTAGTGTAAATAGCTATGCTAGCACTGTTACGCAAACATTAAGTTGTTTTAATATAGAACATACGTTTTATCCTAGCTGAACATGTCTCGGAATAAAATAAAATTATGCATATTTGAATGAAGAAAGGTGGAAAACCTATTCCAGAAAGATACATCAGATATATTAATACGAAAATGACAAAATAATCAACAGCGCTGTATCTTTGAATACGGATGTTGACGATGCGAGAGAAAAGAATACGTTATACATGTGGTAGTATATAGAACATCAATTTATACCCTATTCTGTTCCCAAAATCACTATTCTATTCAATGAAAGGGAAAAATACCCCTTATACCAGGATATTTTAACATAAACGCATTTTGGAAATAATCAGCACACTAAAACGTTTACTACACTGCATTGGTGTGAGAAAATTGTTGATATTCCAACAACAAATGACGGTTCAACAGATGCTCATGGACATAAATCAAGGGAATAATAGCGTTATCATCAACTCTACACACCTTTTACAACTGTGATCAAGCTATTCATCCTCTGCAGAGAGGCATATTTTCAGAACCAATCGTGTAACCATTCTTCCTAGCAATGCCAGAATTATTACACATACATAAAGTTCTTCTACATATGGATTTCCCCTTTTATTTCTGACAGGCACATACCACAGAATGAAGTTGTATAAAATTGCACCGCACACAGGGAATAGAGACGGGAAGAAACCCTATTACATAAAGATATATCTGATATGTTACGAAAAAAAGACGAAATATGCAAAGCGCGCTGTGTCTATGAATAAAGATCTGGATTTTGCGGGAGGAAAGATGCCTTTTTATCTCCAGGAAATGCGAGAAATATTTATAGGTGTAATTTTTGAAGGCACGACTCCATCAAATAGAGGTTATATTTAATCGCCCCTTATCAGTAAAATAAACAACGAAGAAGTAACGATGAAGAAGGTTGGAAATCCTATTCCAGAAAGATACATCGAATATATTACTACAAAAGCGACAAAATAATCAACACCACTGTTTTTTTTCGAATACTGATAGTAACGATAAGAGAGGAAACAAGACTTTATACATGCAGTCCAGAAGGATATGTCGGATATATTACTACGAAAGCGACAAAATAATCAACAACGCTGTTTTTTCGAATACTGATAGTAACGATAAGAGATAAAACAAGACTTTATACATGCAGTCCAGAAGGATACGTCGGATATATTACTACGAAAGCGACAAAATAATCAACAACACTTTTTTCGAATACTGATAGTAACGATAAGAGATAAAACAAGACTTTATACATGCAGTCCAGAAGGATATGTCGGATATATTACTACGAAAGCGACAAAATAATCAACAACACTTTTTTCGAATACTGATAGTAACGATAAGAGAGGAAACAAGACTTTATACATGCAGTCCAGAAGGATATGTCTGATATATTACTACGAAAGCGACAAAATAATCAAAAACGCTGTTTTTTTCGAATACTGATAGTAACGATAAGAGATAAAACAAGACTTTATACATGCAGTCCAGAAGGATACGTCGGATATATTACTACGAAAGCGACAAAATAATCAACAACACTTTTTTCGAATACTGATAGTAACGATAAGAGATAAAACAAGACCTCATACATGCAGTCCAGAAGGATACGTCGGATATATTACTACGAAAGCGACAAAATAATCAACAACGCTGTTTTTTTTCGAATACTGATAGTAACGATAAGAGATAAAACAATACTTTATACATGCAGTCCAGAAGGATACGTCGGATATATTACTACGAAAGCGACAAAATAATCAACAACGCTGTTTTTTCGAATACTGATAGTAACGATAAGAGATAAAACAAGACTTTATACATGCAGTCCAGAAGGATACGTCGGATATATTACTACGAAAGCGACAAAATAATCAACAACGCTGTTTTTTCGAATATTGATAGTAACGATAAGAGATAAAACAAGACTTTATACATGCAGTCCAGAAAGATACATCAGATATATTACTACGAAAGCGACAAAATAATCAACAACACTTTTTTCGAATACTGATAGTAACGATAATAGAGAAAACAAGACTTTATACATGCAGTCCAGAAGGATATGTCGGATATATTACTACGAAAGCGACAAAATAATCAACAACGCTGTTTTTTCGAATACTGATAGTAACGATAAGAGATAAAACAAGACTTTATACATGCAGTCCAGAAGGATACGTCGGATATATTACTACGAAAGCGACAAAATAATCAACAACACTTTTTTCGAATACTGATAGTAACGATAAGAGAGGAAACAAGACTTTATACATGCAGTCCAGAAGGATATGTCGGATATATTACTACGAAAGCGACAAAATAATCAACAACACTTTTTTCGAATACTGATAGTAACGATAAGAGAGGAAACAAGACTTTATACATGCAGTCCAGAAGGATATGTCTGATATATTACTACGAAAGCGACAAAATAATCAACAACGCTGTTTTTTTTCGAATACTGATAGTAACGATAAGAGATAAAACAATACTTTATACATGCAGTCCAGAAGGATACGTCGGATATATTACTACGAAAGCGACAAAATTGAACAACACTGTTTCTTCGAATACTGATAGTAACGATAAGAGAGAAAACAAGACTTTATACATGCAGTAGTATATAGAACACCGATTCATAAATGAAAACATCACTTTTCTGCTTCCAAAATTACTATTCTATCAGAAAAAGGAGATTAAAAACCTTTGTACTAGGATAATTTAACCTAAACGCATTTGGAAATAACCAACGCGCAAACATGTTTACCAGACTGCATTGGTGTGAGCAAATTGTTGATATTCCAACAACAAACGATGGTTCAACAGATGATCATGGACATATATCAAGGGGAATAACAACGTTATCATCGACTCTACTCACCTTTTACAATTGTGATCAACCTATACATCCTCTACAGAAAGGTAAATTTTCAGACTCCTAGCAATGCCAGAATTACACAGACATGAACGTATTCTACATATGGATTCTCCTTTTATTTCTGACCAGCGTACACCAAAGAATGAAGTAACATAAAATCCCACCTCAAACATAAAAAGAGACATAGAGAAACCTTATTTCATAAAGATGTATCTGATAACTTGCGTCAAAATAGACGAAATATGCAAAGCCCATTGTGTCTGTGAATAAAGATCTGGATTTTGCGAGAGGAAAGATGACATTTTATCTCCAGGAACTACGAGAAAGGTTTAAACAGGTGTAATTTATTAAGGAACGATTCCATCATTAGAGGTAATATTTACTCGCTCCTTACTAGTATATAAACAACGAAGAAGTACCGATCTATTATCCAGAGTCGAAGTCCAAATGGGGAAGGCTAAATTACGAACTTGGCCCCTACAAACCGTCACGAATTGAGAACATAAAAACTCAAATATCATACATCGAAAGTTGTAAGGAGACGAAACATTAATGGGGTTCATTAATTTTTGTTTAGAAACAAAAAATGAAATATAAGAAACACTTTAAAGTTGTACATCCTACAATACGGTATAATTTCAAAAATTTGGGCATGTAAAGGAAATAAATACCTCGTAAATCAAGCGGGTACTCCTTAAATACAACTATAACCTGACTTCGCGCATGCGCAGTTAATAAAAATAAAGACGATGAAGAGACAATCCAAAATAAAAACAATTTCAGTAAATATTAACTTTAGCACACATGAATGCAGATTTTTTAAAGTTAATCGTCAGAGTTTTGTACTTCGCTCTCCATGATGCGGCTTCCGTATTAAATCACGTGATACATTGGTTGTAAATATCCTGTTTACAAACATCGCGTTTTAGACAGCCATATCTCACTTTTAAAAAACGAGGAATTTGATCACAATTCGCAATTCACAACATTCGCAAGGGTCCCTTTTTAAATATGTTTAAGGCTTTTATATATAATCAAAACAAGTTAGAATAAATTTACTTATTATTTGTACTGTACTAACGAACATACAGCTAGAGTATACAGCTTTCACATTGAAAAAAATATCATGTAACTATAAATCGCATAAGATTATCAAAATAGAAATGAAAACATGTGACTCGATGAGATTAAATTTACTTTATGTTTAATCTGAATTACGCAATTGCGATTGATCCATAAAGAGAAAGTAAAAGAAAAAACTAAAAAAAAAAATAATGAAAAGCCTAAAACAAAACAAAACAAAACCCAACAAAAAAGGGGAAAACACATTCGGTAATCGTCAAAATGTATTGCTTTCGGTAAAACTAAATTTAATAAACAGAAGTTATTGGGGAGGGGGGTGCTCCCCGAAGTCCGAACCACACGTCCACGTCGTGGGGAGTGGTAACAATGGAACAAAAAGAACGACTGTCCTTTTCCATTGGCTAACGTGGTCGGCAGCTTTTTCACAAGTAAAGAGAAGAAGTACAAGTCGCGTTTAAATAATGAGAATGATTAACATGTAAATGCATTTACAAAGGACACCCTCCATATTAAGCGTTCAGTAAAAAAAAAAATCCAGCGAAACCCGTATTTACACAGACATTGTAAACAGTTGCAGGTGCTTTCCATATATCTGAGTTAGGTATAATAAAAATTCTCTACCGGCCTTCGTTCTTTACTTCTTTCCCTTTATTTCTTTCATTCTTTTTTCATTCTTACACTCCTTTCTCTCTTTTGACCGAAAGAGGAAGACCCGCCATGTTGCTTCGGCAACAGGTAAGCTCTAGTTATTATTTGGGTCTTCCGATTCCATCGGAAGACCCATTTGTTATTGTGAGATTTTTTCTTTACATTTGTTATTATTTTTTTTTTTATTCTTATTCTAAACGTGTTTTTGACTACAATTTTCTCAGCAACGGCTTTACCATTAATCTTTTTTTCTCTTCTACTTTGTTTTCAAAGGTAGACTCTCTAGATTTATAAGAAAAGTTTTGAAAAATTCCGGTTTTAAAGAAAATTACAGAGCCATATTTAATTTTTAAACTTTCTCTAATAAAACGTTTATTATTTAGGCTAGACTCCTCAAACTTTCTTTTTAATGTTGTACAGGTGTAGATCCTGACAACCGAATTTACGCCGATTATATAACTATTAGGATAAAGACGCTATATGTGTTTAAAGTTTTTAAACTCATTACGTAACTTTCAAACTCGTTTATTCTAAGTCCTAGCGTAACGAAAAGAAAACAAAACGATTTAAAATGTCAATTTTAGCTTGAAAAGAGGTGTTTTATTATTTTAAAATTATTTTTATGTGAGAAATTTAAGATTTTCAAAAATTTGGTTAGTTGCGTAATTGCTTCATAACTTGCTTATTTTTCGTCGTATGATCACAAAAAACCAATACAGCACTAGAGAAGGGTTTATTCTTTTGAACTGTTTTTTAAAAACCATCGAAATATTTGCCCCCTTCCCTCTAGCGTCTGCAAACCTTATCGAGAGGGGGTCTTAAATCGCCAAAATTTCACCCCGATTTTTCAATTCCGTTTTCTGAGAAACAGTTTTATCTACACGCTTCATATTTTTATTATAGACTTTCACCGGCACCGTTACCCGTTTAGATAAAAAAAATTTTGAAAATCGATGTTCTTTTGCAATATTACGTAACAATTAGTTAAATTTTAAATTCTCCACTAACAACGTTATTTTTCAAGCTAGACTATTCAAATTTTATCTGTCATATTCTCTAGGTTCATATCTTTACAACATTCATCGGCCGATAATATCTATCTATTTTAGTTTGGCCGCTATTTCAATTTAAAGTTTTTGAATAATTACGTAATTTGCAAAAGTTGTTTATTTTTAGTCCTATCGTTTCTAGAGTATTACGTAACGATTTTCCGTAGCGATTTCAGTATGAAACATGTTTCTCATTATTTGAAAGTGAGCAATTTAAAGATTTTTAAAAAATATCCTACTTGCGTAACTTTCATGTATTTTCTTATTCTTCGTATCAACAAAGAATAAAAACGAGAGTTTGAGAAAGAATTTGAATTCGATTTCTTAAACAAAAATCACATTTTTTGCACTCTACCCGCTACTGATGAACAACGCAATAAACAAATCTTCTCCGAGCGTCGGCAATTTACATTAGAGAAGCGCGGTGACCGCTGTTATACAAGATTGTTACTGCACTTTGGCCGTGGCATGTTTAAACGACAGCTATAAAGGAGACCCGCAATATGTATGATTTACTTTAATTTGAGTTCCTTTGTCTCCTTACTATAGTAGTCATCTCAGTGGTATATACACAACTAACTTGACCGTTGAAACGCGCGATACACACACTCTATCCAGCTATGTCGCATTACGTCACCACGCTTCTGAATGGGAATTCTGTAATACACAGACTTTCTATCGCTGTATTCATGCCGCTTTAATTACATGAGTGTGTTTACATAGTGTCTTGGCGAGATATATACATGTATCTATGTATATACTTCTCCTTTGTCCTAATCGGCATATCTATGATGCCGCAATAAATGCGTATACTCATTGCAGTATCTCTGTTTTGTTTATGACTATCCAGTATATTTTTATGGAAATTCTAAATGGTATTTTTTTACTTGATTCTCGATTGTTTCTTTGTTAAGTATACCGCAACTTTGTTACTTGAATTATTTAATGTTACTTTCTTATTCATCGTATGAACAAGATATAAGAGAGTTTGAGAGGAAATTATTAATTTTTGCATTCTACCCGTAACTGATATGCAGCGTTGTCTATATAGATAAATGTTTTCCGAGCGCCGCGATTACACATGATGAATTTGCCTTGGTTCCTTCACAGCGCCGCCGTGCTATATAGGAATCAACTTGTGTGGGTTAATCGCAAGTTCCTGCGCTGTACAGATGGAATATCTTATACTTAATAAACAAGTATAAGGAAACCCTCAATACTAGGCGGTTAGTACAAGAATTAAGGAAATACAAGTATCCATAAAACTTTTGTATTGTTACATGATCTGTGTGATATATGTAGATACATCAGCATGGAAATAGTAGAACTCTTGAATAGTTCTTCATCATATGATTCATCATATCAACAACATTTTCAATATTTATTTCTTTTTCTTTAAATCGCATTCTTTACCCCCCCCCCCCCCCTCCCTTCCCCACTCGCTACAGATGACCAACGGTCTCGAGAGAACTCTTTTAAGACGCCGCGATTACACAGCGACCATAAAATTTACCTTCTTACACAGCGCAGCTGTCATACGTGTGTGGATTAATGGCGCGATTAATACTGCACGCTATATATGGACAGTATAAATGATAACTTTAATATTTGGTATTATGCTGTCATACAGAATAATCAAGTTTGCAATAAAATGTTGAAAATTTGGGAAACATGAATTATCTGTCTCGGGTTAGGTTGCATTGTAAGTAAGTATTCTTGTGATGAATTTGAGTTGAACAATTCAGCTAAACCCCTACCCCGATTCCAATGGTCCTCTCTTTATATTGGTATGGATGGCGATTCAGGGACCTGAATCACAATCTCCGTCCCCCTTAATTTGCAGGAAGATGCATTTAGTTTTGTTTTACGATCGATATAATTTCCCGAAAATGCTTACGCTGTTTGTTTGTGAATGCGCAAATTGTCGAATGTAAGCAATGTAGACCCATATGAATCTCTTGTTTACCTTCACCAATCCATTTGATTATAAAAATATCTTTAGACAACACATGTCATTCACCATGCAGCTCAATTTAGTGATTATATACCAAATGTTTCATTAACATAAAAAAGCATATGTGCTTGCTCTTTGACCGGCATTTCATATTTCTCCGGCATTTGCGGTAAGGATGGTGATGTGAATATGAGATAATGCTGTGAAAAGGAGGAAGAGTCTTAAGACCCATTAGCCAAACTACTCAGCATTTTTTGGTTTGGATTTTGGATTTTTATTTTTAAACATGGGGCGAAATGGGGGACGCCCCCCCCCCCCCCCCTTTCTTCTTAGCCCGCCCTTGATATGATCAGTAGAGTACATGAAATTATGATGTAAAGGGGGTGTTATTCAGAAATAATTTCATATCTCGGTTATCATTTTGAGAATAGTAGTAATAAATTTATTGCGAATGTTAAATATATAGGAAAACAACTTATATTCAATGTGACGAATTTACCCATAAGTTGTTCAAAATCGTCAGTATCGCGAAATCACTTTGGTGCGATGTCACCCTATACCACGTGACATTTCAGAACTAGGTCAAAGACGCTGTTAGAAGCTCATTGTTTACGAATTGATCTTGCATTAAAAACTGCCTATTTATTACATATTGGGTTACATTATCTGTCTGAGATAACGGATTTACTCCTCACAGATTCCATTGATACACAGAAAGTGTGAAGATTATTGCTCAAGTGGTCAGGTAAAATAGCTCTTTTCGTTTGTTTTCTTTTGCAAGATTCCGTCATGCGCCACAGCCCGCAGGGGCTCGTGTCAGAGGGCAGGTTTTTTTTTAAATTCAACCAAATTTATGACGTTTTAAGCCTTCCTTTTTTATCAGTTTTCCACCTCTAATATACACATGTAAAAAGAAGACTTAAAATGTCATATATTTGTGTGATTTTTTAGAATTTCCTCTGATAGCTTTTGAATCCTCTACGATAACTCTCTTGAGTTTGATTTAGGCCTATCACCCATTTTCTAAATATTCGAGAAATGGGTGTGACATTGGGCCCTCATTAAATTTAGTAGTAGGAGTCGGATTTGATACACATAATTAGCTTGGGAGCAACCTCTCATTTGAGAGGTAAATGAGAGGTATTCACTGAATGAACAGAAGTAAACAAGGGGTACATATAATCACCGGAATTACCACATAAATGACCGGAATTACCGTTAAAGGAATTGAAACTATCGTTGTGTGAGTAGATAATAAACCTAGAAAGTATAACTTTATACCACATAAAATTTGTTTCTGATGGAAAATGACAATAATTGTGCTTCCTCTGCATTTTGGCAATTTCAGTTTGGGATCGGGTTTGGGTTAAAGCCACATCCATCTCGTCTAACTGACCACTGATAAAATCTAATTCTTATATATAAACTTTAACATTATATTTCATCTGTTCTTTCAGGAAATCATAAACTGAAATCTAAATTTACCAACAGATCAATTTAAAGCCTTTATTAAAGGTGAATGAAATATAACGGTGTTATAAATCTCCGGTAGTAGTTCACACTTCGAACTCCGAACTTGTTCTGTTTGTAGATACATGTAAACACGTTGCAATAAATGACAATATCTTGTTGTTCTTTGCTAAAATAAACTTTCAATTATATGATATAGTATACAGTTATACTTTCTAGGTACATGGGGTTATTATTTACTTACACAACGGTAATTCCGGTCCATTAAACGGTAATTCCGGTCATTTATGTGGTAATTCTGGTGAATAGCGGTAATTCCGGTGATTCTATGTAACGGTAAACAAGTACTAAAAAATGAAATTTTGAATTATGCTAGAGACTAGAGTTATCTCCCTCATTGGAGTACAACTCTCGGACATTATCCATCAATGCTCATATAAAACGGGCATACCTAATTGAAGACCTACGGGTAATTGAAAACCTACAGAAGACCTACATTTATCTCGACATTATTATTAAAAAACAATTTCATAAACATGTTTATCATGCTATAAAAATGTATATTTCACAAAAAATTATATAACTTTGTCTTTTTATCGCATGTTATAAATCAAATAATGTGCAAGTCTTCTCAGCGTGGATCGAAATGACCGCCATTACAGCTGTATACTTTAGTGTGCTGTAAACATACAATACAGTAATCAGAACATACCTGATCTTATTTCTTTATATATATTAATGTATATTTAATCAAAGATATCTGCTCCTGAGCTCCAATATCACATTTTATAAATGACAATGAATTTTTAATTACTCCATAAAATAGTAGTAATGGCGACCATTTCGATCGAAAGAAGACATACACAATATTTTGGTAAAAAATGCAGTGTAAATTATCAATATTACAGAAATAAATATTTATATTGTCTTTTTTAATGATAATTAAGGAACACATTTCTAATAACAGTTTTTAATGATAATGTCGAGATAAATGTAGGTCTTCCGTAGGTCTTCAATTACCCGTACGTTTTCAATTAGGTACACCGATATAAAACTGCTTGATTTAGCTTTATTTTATGAAATAATCGCATTGTATATCTAAATGTTTTACAGAAAACAGTGATAGTTACTCGTTTGAGTGATTGTCTCTTAAATGAGAGGTTGCCCCCAACCTGATAAATACAGATTTCTTCTGTATCATTGCTATGTTCTTGATACTTCTTATTTTTGTGTGGTAGCATAAATGAAGTGCTCCATATTAACGAATTAATCATACAGTTAATTCTGATGTTGTACATGTATACGGGTAAACCTTGAGGTTTATCGTAAGCAACAGTTCCGTTTTCAGCCTCTTTTGTATAATTTTACTAGGTCCTTCTCCTGGTGTTTATAGTGGATCTGGCCCCCAGTGCATGTGCAACTTCAGTACATCCGGCCTCAGTCAGTTCTGACCCCAGTCGATTTTTACCCCTGTTGATTCCTACCCCGGTATATAGTTTATAAGTTTAACAATTATATTAATCTTTACATGTATATTTTGAATGTAAAGAGAATAAACATGGAAAATAGATTTTAAAAAGTTAATGTCCTCTGTTACCTTTCATGAGACTAATTACCAGTATATCAGTTGATTCACAATTGAAGCTGACACCTCACTGAAGCTTTGACAGCAATGAAATGCAATTACCTAAATTATGAAATCAAATGAACACATACCAGACTTCAAAATGATTATGTTTGTGACTGAATAAAAGATGGTATAAGCTGTATGATACACGTGATACCACTTTCATTCATAAACACTTGGGCATTGTATGCAACATCAATCTTGGCCCCAGACAACATGTTCCCAGTATGTGGTGGCAACAAAGACATTGCCACACAGGAATCACACATTACTTTAATGTCACTTATTATGCCCTCATGATCGATAAATTGGTGGCATATTGTTTTTGTCCTATCTGTTTGTTTGTCTGTCTGACTTCAACTCTAACCTTAGCTATAACTTTTTAATCGTGAGGAATAGAGACTTCATAATTGACATGTATATTCAACTAATGAAGCCCTTTCAAATAACATCCATAGTTGGCTGGCTGGTTTATTGGTGTTTTATGTCGCGACATGGAATCAGAAGGAAACCAACCCCTGAAAATAGTGGCTCAATCCGGGAATTGAACACTGATCGTCAACACTGCAAGCCAAGCGCTTAACCATTACACCAAGTCTGCCCCCATACTTAACTAATGAAGCCCTTTCAATTGACACCAAGTTCGATAATTTTTTTACCTTGACCATGACCTTCAAGCTAAAAATAACTTTTTGGACTTTGGTGTAGTTGGGGGCATTAGTGATTCACAATCACATCTTCTTTAATTGTGTTTACTGCTCTAATTGAATGAAGTTAAATGAAATGATTTGAACAGTAATTAAGGGGCATAACAGAGATCAAATATTAATTACCTGTAGATTGGCTATAATTATTACAAATATTATTATAGCTAGTATATAGTTTAATAATAATTACATTCATCAGTATCAAACAAGCATGTTAATATATATATAGGTACAGGCCAGATCTACTTGGGCCGAAAGAGATTTGGACCAGATCAAAATAGGGCAGGATCCACCTATTACCTGCTCCAGTACATACAGTATTTCAGTTATATCGCGACATGGAAGCAGGAGGTTACCAACCTCTTAAACATAGTGGCGCAACCCGGGAATCGAACCCAGATCGTCGGCACCGCAAGCCAAGCACTTAACCACTACAACAAGCCTGCCCCTGGCAGATGTCACCATATACGTGAAATATTTGTGGTGTGACGTTAAATCAATCAATGAAATGTGTAGAATAGTGCTGGCCATTCCATCTGTTAAGTTTATGCAACCTAAGGAATTGTAGCCTTGTCATTCAAAAAGGTGTAGGACTTGCGACTATTCCCAATACATTCTCCGGATAACCTGAAGGAATACATGTATCTTGATGTTTATCATAGACAGTATTGCATCTTTGCTGTACTTTTCCTGAACTTGGACTACCAAGTATTTGATAAAGGGCATTTGAAACATTTGAGGTGAAGCAGTGGACATTATCACAGTGTCAGACAGCAGTGTATACTCTAAGAGCTTGTTTTATACTTACAGAATAATCAAAAAGTTTGTCATTCAAACAAATTAAACGGTATAATTTTACAAATCTCTGATTGTGTTTTATGAGCAGAACCTAGCTCTATTACTGAGAGTCCTTGGTTTATTATCTTACTCACTTTGGCCTTGATCTAAATCACATTAAAATATCAGTAAAAATTAAACAAAGGGAATACTATATGATTTGTACATCAGGAGGCCGGGGTTCGAGTCCTGTTCTGGTCATGCCGGTGTCATGTCTTTCGGATGAGGCAGTAAAAGCCGAAGCCCCGTGTCGTGGTATACATGGCACATTAAAGATCCTTCACTGCTGCGGGTGGGTTTGTTGCAAAGGTCAATATTTGTATGCCCCGCATCAGGCAGATGCCGTCACCATATATGTGAAATATTCATGGTGTGACTTAAGACAAAAATCAATCAAAAAACCAAGCATGACCCTAGCATCAAATGGAGCAAATATCAAGCATATGAATGTTGAGCAAGAACTTACCCTCGACATGTCGTTTGAAAGCTGTATTTAAGTCATTGATTAATAGCTGCTTCAAAGTAATTATATGTACTAAAAAAGCCAGTGTGGCCTAGTGGATAAGGTGCTCGTCTTGTAATCTAGAGGTCCCAGGTTCGACTGCACAGGACACACATGTTCTGTTTTTAGGTCAGTCAAACAATCAATTAATATATATATATATATATAGATCCAAAAAAATTATCCATATGTTTTTTTCTGAAAATCCTAAAATTACCTTTCAAAAAGGTGAAGACTTGCCCTAATTTTCTAAAAAGGCGGCTTAAAAGCTTGATGATGCCAACTTCAAACTTGGAGCTTGTAGACATTGATAAGTTCTTCCTGACCGACACAAAATTTGGTGACCATGACCTCAATTTTATGTTTTTGTGAACACTGTTTGATTTTGCATTTAGCTAGATCTCTCTTTCATGTTGTTAATGAAACCAACTTCAACTTGGACAGTTTATAGAGTTCTTCCTGATTAACACAAAATTTGGTGACTTTGACCTCAATTTTACACTTCATTGAACATAGTCTAATTTTGCGTTTAGCTTGATCTCTTGCATACCATTATTGATAACATTTTCAATCTGCTGGAAACATCTTCAGACCTTACAAAACATTATTCCTGAGTAGGATTTTATAGGTAGACTATAATGCTATGCATTGTTTTGCACAGACCATGTTTTCAGTGTCTACAAAGTTACTGTCCTTAAACAATAACCATGATAACAGACTCTGCATGTGATTCCATGATGGATCACACCTTTATTATACCGCCTGCAAACAAAGATTTCTTTGGGAGGGGAGAGGGGGGGGTATATACTTATATAGAAATCATTTCAGGTGTCTGTCTGTCTGTTCGTCCATGAATCTTGTCCGGGTTTAAGTTCTTCCTTTTACTTTGGAGGGAGATATATTTTACACAATTCTTGTCCATGCCCCAAGAGTGTGTGATGAGCTTGAACCAGGGTCCTATCTACAAGGTCAAGGTCACAGTACACACATAGAACCGACCTTGAGGACTATCAACCCTTTCACCCTTTCACCCCTGATAAATGGCCAATTATTTTAGAAACAATCTCCACCCTCAAACCAGATAATTAGTCCCCTACCGGCATCACAGAAGGGGACTATAGGTTTGCACTCCGTCCGTCAGTCACACTCACGTTTTCCGGACTTTTTTTCTAAAGGCTTGTAGATATTCATCCAATTTTTGGTGGTTGAGTCTACCACCATGAGTTACAGATTAAGTTCGAGTTTCATTACGGTCCACTGATTTTTTACGGAATTACGACCCTTTGAATAAGAAAATTTCTTTAAAATAGCAGTTTTCCTGAATGTTTTTTCTAATCGCTTGTAGATATTCATCCAATTTTTGGTGTGTGAGTATACCACCATGACTTACAGATCAAGTTCGAGTTTCGTTACGGTCCACTGATTTTTTACGGAATTATGGCCCTTGGAAATAGAAATTTTCTTTAAAATGGCAGTTTTCCAGACTTTTTAGCTCACCTGAGCCAAAGGCTCAACTGAGCTATTGTGTGATCAATCACCGTCCGTCGTCCGTCCGTCGTTAACTTTTCACATTTTCGACTTCTTCTCCAGAACCATTGAACAGAATTTGATGAAACTTGATAAGCATGTAGTACTCATGGTCCCCTACAAGTGTTGTTGTTTTTCGTCCGGACTCATCAACAGGTGGCGCCACCACAGGCATAAGTAGGTCAAAGAGGGTACCCTCCTTTGATAAATTTCTTCTTCAGACCGGGGGCATACAGAGACAAAGCGAATTCATAGGAATGATCTAGAGGGATGTGTGAAGAAGTGTTATTATTTTTGGTTCTGTTCCGAAATCAAATTTTTGACGTTTTTTTGTACTTGGTAGTTTTAATGCAGAAAAGAGGTATTTTTTTCTTTTAGTAAACATTGATGAATTAATTTGGTTTAATTTGATCATTTTGATGGTAAGAAATACTACTGCGAAGAAAATTTTTCAATATTTTATGTTTTGGATTTTTTATGAATTTTTTAAGACTTTCAAGAAAAAGGGGGGTGGGATTATTGGTGTAAACATTTCACAGTTTGAACTTTTTCTTCGGAACCACTCGCTGGAATTCAATGAAACTTGGCATGCATCAAATACTCAAGGTCCCCCACAAATGTGGTCATTTTTGTCAGGATCCATGAACAGGTGGCACCACCACAGACAAAAGTAGGTCACAGGGTACCCTCCTTTGACAAACTTCTTATTCAGATCGGGTGCATACAGCGACAAACCGACTGCATAGGAATAATTTAGAGGCATATGGGAAGAAGTGTTGATATTTTTTGTTCCATTCCGAAATCAAATTTTTGACGTTTTTTCATTTTTATTTTGGACTTTGTTATTTTAATGCATTAAAGAGTTATTATTTTCTTTTAGTAAACATTGATGCATTCATTTGGTTTCATTTAATCATTTCTATGGTAAGGAATGCTGGTGCGAAGGAATTTTTTTCAATATCTCGATTTTTGAATTTTTTATGAATTTTTTAAGACTTCCAAGAAAAGGGGGGGGGGACAATTTTTCATATCTTCAACTTGATCTACAGAACAACTTGAAGGATTGTGATAAAACTGGGTAGGATGCAAGTACTCATAGTCCTATTCAAAGCTTTTGTTTTTTGTGCGGATCATCCAAATTGGTTAATAGATACAATAGTACATATACCACTTGGTAATTGAAATATGGAGAGTAGCGGTTCAAATCCAGCTGTGGTCAAAAAAAATTTTTTTTTTTTTTACACATCTAAATAAGTTTTTAGATGTTTCTCAACACTCAACATGTGAAATTAGGAATTTTATGTTTAAGACTTCCAAAAAAAAAGGGGGGGAGGGGGTTGGCCATTTTTCACATTTTCAACTTTTTCTACAAAACTGTTTGAAGGATTTTAATAAATCTTGGTAGAAATAAGTCACTTATGATCCTCTTCAAATTCTGTTGTTTTCGTCCAGACCTCATTACAAGTGGCGCCACCATAATCAAGAGTAGGTCAGAAAAGAGTTCCCTCGTTTAACAATATTCTTTTCATACGGGCTGTATACAGAGACAAACAGAATGCATAGAAATGATCTAGAGGGATGAGTGAAGGTGTATTGTCATTTTGGTTCCCTTCCAAAATCAAATTTTAGAATTTTTTTCGACATTTCTTTGGACATGGTGATTCAATGCAGAAAAAAAGTGTCATATTTCCTAGTTAATTGATAATGATGATTTCTTATGGACTATTGTGATCATAATTATGGTAAGGATTGTTACTTTGAAAGAATTTTGTCAATATCTCAATTTTTGGATTTTCTATGAATTTTTTAAGACTTCCAGATGAGGGTGTATAGGAACAATTCGATCACATTTTTCACTTCTGCTGTTATACCACATGAAAGATTTTAATGAAACATGGAATACATGAAGTACTAAAAGTCCTCTATCAATTTGGTAAATTTCATCCAAATTGGTTAACAGATAATGCCACCATGTCTAAAAAGCAGTTCTCACAATAGTACATATACCACTTGGTAATTGAAATATGGAGAGTAGCGGTTCAAATCCAGCTGTGATCAAAATTTTTTTTTCATTTCTTTACACATCTGAATAAGTTTTTAGATGTTTCTCAACACTCAACATATGAAATTAGGCAATTTTAAGTTAGATCTGGACAATATTTGAAACAATTGTTGTTCATGACCCAGACTTGAAATCAGTCAACAAAAGGCCCCACCTGAAGAAAATGACTAACTTGTTGCCCTGAATGACTTCTTGCAGAGACAAAGGAAATGCTTAATATCAAAATCACCTGAATGGATGTGCAAAAAAGTGTTGTTTTTTATTCTAGCCTGAAATAAAATTTGACATATTTTCAACATCTGTGTTGACTTAGTCACATTAATGCAAAAATAAATGAATTCTTCCTTCATGCATGACTGATAATCTAGGTACTCAGGTGAGCGATATAGGCCCACTTGGGCCTCTTGTTTTCTAAATGCTTGTAGATTTTCATCCAATTTTTGGTGTGTGAGTCTACCACCATGAGTTACAGATCAACTTCCAGTTCCGTTTCGGTCCACTGAGTTTTTACGGAATTACGGCCCTTGGAATTAGAAAATTTCTTTAAAGTAGCAGTTTTCTGGACTTTTTCTCTAAACGCCTCTAGATATTCATCCAGTTTTTGGTGTTTGAGTCTACCACCATGAGTTACAGATCAAAATCGTGTTTCGTTAAGGTCCACTGGGTTTTGACAGAATTACGGCCCTTGGAATTAGAAAATTTCTTTAAAATGGCAGTTTTCCGGATTTTTTTTCTAAATGCTTGTAGATAATCACCCAATTTTTGGTGTGTAAGTCTGCCACCATGAGTTACAGATCAAGTTCGAGTTCTGTTTCGGTCCACAGATTTTTTACGGAATTAAGGCCCTTGGAATTAGAAAATTTCTTTAAAATAGCAGTTTTCCGGACTTTTTTTTCTAAACGCTTGTAGATATTCATCCAATTTTTGGTGTGTGAGTCTACCACCATGAGTTACAGATCAAGTTGGAGACAGTTCTAGTTTTCATCATCATCAAAGGTTGTGATCAAATACTTAACTTGCTGGCAGCCTGAAAGACAGTATGTTATGTGTGTGTGTGTGTGTGTAGGTGTGTGTGTTTTGGGGGTCTTAGTTTTCTATTTGCCGGTAGGGGACTTAGTATTGCCTAAGCAATACTTTCAGAATGCTTGTTTTTAGTTGGTTTTTGTGCCTTTTGTCAAGAATAGTTCATAGACTCTTATGCTGAGGACCTTTGGGTTATGTCTGATCCTGCAATATTATAAATGTTCTAATATCTGGAAAAGTATTGAGGTCCTCATTTTAATTCCAAACAACAGACTGATACATTTTTCAGTCTTTTCATAAATTATTATTCATATTGAGAGATCAAAGAAGTTTATGGATAACTTTCTGCTTTCCTCTTTGGGCAGCTACAGTTAGATGCTCAGGTGAGTGGTATGGCCAGTTGGCTTCTTGTTTGTGTCATTATTCTGATTCCTAATTATTTCGTAGATTTTCTCATGGTTGATAGCTGAGTATGCTTTGTTTATGCGAGTGATTAAGATTTTAATGAAAGGATACAATTGGAAAAAAGTAGTTTCTATAAATAATTATTAAGATTTGTGCAGGCATTTCATCCTAGACTAAAATCAAAGGAGGTTGCTTATAGTATTGTAATTAGCATCAGTGTGCAACTAAAAAGCTTGCCAGGCATATCCTTCATATCTATAGTATGTAGATGAACAATTTTCATGTAGCTTGGTAATATTAAGTACACATTATCTTTTGTAATGGTTCGACATTGTTGTCCAGATCCCTGAATGGGTGGATCTAAGTCAGACAACTCAGCCTAAAGAGAGTATCCTCAATTGACAAACTGTACTTTTGGTAATAGCTACAAAGATCACAGTGATCTGAAAATGGTGCCTTAAGGGCTAATGTTAAAAATTAATTCATAAAGAAAGATTATATAGCGTTTATCCGGTATTTGCTAAATTATACATCATTACATGTAAGTAATGAATATCAGAATATATAAGAAACATGCATAGATTTATTGTTCCATCTTCAATGAAGCTCATGCAGGTGTGGTCTAGTGGACAAGGTGCTCAGCTTGCGATCAAGGGGTGCCAGGTTTGATTCCCACCTTGGTCACACTGGTGTTCTATCTTTCGGATGAGACAGTTAAAACTGAGGTCCCGTGTCACGGTAGACAAGGCACGTAAAAGATCCCTCACTGCTGGGTCCGTTGTAAAGGTCTAAATTTGTATGCAATGCATCAGGCAGATGTCGTCAACATCTACATGAAATAATCATGGAGTGACATATAAAAAAATATGCAATCCATCAAGAAAATAAATGAGGCTCAAAGCCAAACCATAGAAATCTGATTGATTGATTGATTGATTTTTGTTTAGCATCACACCACGAATATTTCACGTATATGGTGACGGCATCTGCCTGATGCAGAGCATACAAATTTTTGACCTTTGCAACTGACCCACCCAAAGCAGTGAGGAATCTTTAACGTGCCATGCATACCACGACACGGGCCTCGGTTTTTACTGTCTCATCCGAAGGACAGGACACCAGCATGACCAGAGCGGGATCAAACCCCAGCCTCTCGATCAGGAGTCCAGCTCGGTACCACTAAGCCACGCCAGCTCTTTAGAAATCTGAAGTATGCATATTTACAAAGCAAACTACATGTACTTCATTCTCCTACACTTCTCATCAGATTTTGATCATACATAAATGTTATTTAAGTTATGGGCTCTAGGACAAAGTCACTCAAGGACATTTCTGACAGGTCAAGGTCACGATAAAAAAGCTTTATTTCATAACTAATCAAGGTCAAACTTACACATAGTAGTTTAAGATACAGTGATCACTTGCCGTTCTACAGTTGACAATTGGGTAACCATATGATACAATATAATACATTGGGGCAGGCTTGGTGTAGTGGTTATGTGCTTGGCTTGCGGCGCCGACGATCTGGGTTCGATTCCCGGGTTGCGCCACTATGTTTAAGAGGTTGGTAACCTCCTGCTTCCATGTCGCGATATAACTGAAATATTGTTGAAAGTGACGTAAAACACAAATCAACCAACCAATTTATGATACATTGAAATCTGAGACTGACATCAATTAATACAATGATTTCCTATATATTAAGTAATTCTTTTCCTTCATTATTGCTGTACTTCTTGGAGCAACCATCAGTTTTATTGATTTTAATATGCCCAACATAAGACGGGACGTATTATGTGATGACGTTGTCCGTCTGTCTGTCTGTCTAGGGTCATGTTTTCCAGACTTTTTTCTGCAGTCTTCTGTGATATTTGATTGAAACATGGCGTATAACTTTATATCAATGAGGGTCAGTACCACTTCGCATTTGGGTGTGATTGCTTTGTTTCTGCCAGTATTCTGAGCCTTGAAGTAATAAATTTTCAAGGATTTTACAGTTTTCTGGATTTTTTGTGCAGTGTTTCAAGGTATTGGATTGTAACATGGCTATTTATTCAAATTTATCCCCATCAAGGTAAGCGACGTTGTTTTATTTGTTTATGAATTGAGTCATTAGTTTCCTGTATTATAATTGCTGCTTAGGGAACATCCATCAGTTTTACTTATACTCTTGATTTTTCTTATGTTTTTAAGGATGCCAAAGTATAAAAGAAAGTCATTCAGGACAATAAGAAATCAAAGAAGAAATCAAAGATTAAAAGAGAAGAAATCAGTGTGTCATGATGGCGAAAATACGGCCTCTGAGCAATTAACAAGTAAAGAGGAGAAAAGAAATGCCTCCATGGGGTTGGCACCTTCTTGTGAGGAAAAACCCCTGGCCGCTTGGAAGTTGGCCTCTCGAAATGAGAAAACGCTTCTGAATGCCCTGAGGTTATCACCTCCTCAGGGAAGTCGTCTGAGTGCCTCGCAAAGAGACATGTCAGCGAACCCTGAATCTCCAGCGTGGGATTGTACTCCAGAGTGGGTACCTCTGCCAAAAAGCGGCATTGCAGGTCAGACGCAAACTGGGGAAGACACACATTCTGTGGCAACAGAATGGAGTCCCAGTATAATAGAAACATTAAGAAAAGGTGAAAAGACAGAAAGAAATAATCAAGAAATTCATATAGAAAATATTTCTCTCAGTAGCAAAACAGATATTTGTGATAAATTACAAGGATTGAAATCTGAAATTCATTTGAGTTCAAAAGAAAAAAATTCAGACATAGATATTACTGCAGTAAGAACAATTTCTCCATCAGAAGGCAAGGTTATCCAAGGCAATTTTCACCAAGGCAATACAATTTTTGGTAAGAATGCTGGTAACCAGTGTGTAGCAAACTGCCTGTGTGCAGCAATTTTCAGTCATCTGAAACCTGTGTCAATTTGGCAGTCAGAAGATATGGATAAAATTCTAATGACAGGAAATGAATTATATGGGTTCTTGCAAGAAAGTAGTACCATGAATTATTCATATTTGTTGATTAATGAGCTGCCACGTGTGTTAGATATATACAATGAAACCTTTGAGATAATATATAAAGAATCAATTGCATCTGTTGTAGGTATTGTTGAAGAAGAAACGCAGTATTCAAGTTTCAATGCATTTCCAATGGAAGAGGCTCTACAAATGTCATTGATAGATATGGATTGCTGCTTTGTATGTTTTGGTGGAAATACACTGCTGGTAGGGAAACAAAACAGTGCCTTGTATATATTTGATTCACATTCAAGATCAAAGGAAGGTATGCTTCAAGAAAATGGTTATAGTACATGCATTCTTATTGAAAACATAGCTGAAGTTCTTCATCATATTAAAATGCTCTCTTTGTCGATGAATATCACATCTTGTGTAGAATGTGAGATAACAGGATGTAAAATAAAAAAACATGCAGATCAGCCTGACAAAGATCTTGCTATAGCTCGCACAGACACAGGGAGTATAAAATTTGTTCCACTGACAGGCAACACACAGGAAAAATTATGCAAAGTAATTAAGATACCATTGAGCAAAACAAAGATCTTTCCAAAGGAATCGAGTGGTAATGTTGCAGGCATACCAACAACAGTACAGCAAGTAAAAGGAGATGGGAATTGTTTTTTCAGAGCAATTTCGTATGCTATTAGTAATTCAGAAGATGCCCACAAAGTAATAAGGGAAGCTATATGCAAGTATGCAATCTCCAATCAAAAAAGTGTCCAACAGTTTTTGAGATCTGGGTACCAGTCAGTGACATCCTATATTCGAGAAGAAGGAATGACAAACTTGAATACATGGGCTACAGAATTTGAGATTATATGTACAACATGTTTGTTGCAGTGCAATATCTACACTTATAGTGCTGGAAGATGGCTTAAGTACTCCCCAACACTTGTCAACAAAAACATATCTGTTGGAGAACAAAGTATCTACTTAGACCATCTTAATGAAAATCATTACAATGTCGTTCTTGGAACTGAAATGACAAGACATCCAATGAAAAATATTACTGAGAATCAACCTGAAAAGGTGGGAACACACAATTTATCAGACAGCAATGGCTGTGATCAGCAACAGAAATATAAAGATTCAGATCACAAAAAGAAGGTACGCTTATGTCTGAAAAAAAGGTATGCAACAGATGAGGAGTATAGGATAAATAAAAAAGAAATGAGCAAACTAAGGTATCAAAACAATATTGCGTTTCGCCAACAAATAAAAGAGGCCAATAAAAGAAAATACAGGGAAAATGAACAATACAGACAAGAAAAGAAGGAATGCAGCAAAGAAAAGTATCAGAAAAAACATTGAATTCAAGCATGATCTACAGAAAAGCATTAAAGAAAAGTATCAGAAAAATGAACAATACAGGCTTAAAGTGAAGAAAGCCAACAAGGAAAGGTATCAAAAGAATGAGCAATTCAAGCTGAAAGTTATGAATAGTAGCAAAGTAAAATACCAAAAAAATGAACAATACAAGCAGGAAATGAAAAAAGCTAGTAAAGAAAAATATCATAGAGATGAACAGTTCAGGCGTGATGTAAGGAGAGCAAGTAAAGAGAAGTATCACAAGAATGAACAATTCAAGAACAATGTTAAGAACAGTAATAAATTGAAATATCAGCAGAATAAAAATTATCAAGAAAAGGTCAAGAAAGCTAGCAAAATGAGGTACCAAAATGACTTACAACAAAGAACAAGAATGAAAATGAGATACATGACCAACACAGTATTTCGTGATAAATACAAATCAACATGTAGACAGAAATATCACATTGATTTGAATCTAAGAAACAAGAAGGTTAATGAAATGAAAAAAAAATATTGGATTATGAAAAAATGCACACCAGAAATTCACAAAATACGAAATGAAAAGGCAGCTATTCGCAGGAAAGCCCAAGACGCAAAAACACACAATGTCATGACAACTTCATTCCGTGACAAAGTGTCGAAAGGCCCAGTTTATGCATGTGCTTCTTGTCAGAGGTTGTTGTTTGATAATCAAGTTCAAAAGTGCAATTTAGATAACTATGAGAAATGTTTGTCAAAAGAAGGTTGTTCAACAAAAGTTTTCTTTGCAAAAGAATTACCACATGAGAATAAGGAAGCATGTAGCCTAAGTGATTGTCCCAAATGCAGATTATGGATATGTAAAACTTGTCACAGAAAATTAGTAAATGGTTCTATTCCTGCTGAATCTTCATTCAATATGATGCAATTGGAAGAAGTACCAGAGGAATTGAATGTGCTAAACAGTTTGGAGCATCATCTGATAGCACTACACATACCTTTTATGAAAGTAGTAGCATTGCCAAAAGGTGGACAAAGAGCAGTACATGGACCAGTTGTTTGTGTTCCAGTAAACATACAGAAGATATCAATGTTACCACGATCAGAAAACACAAATTTGATACTTAAAGTGAAGCTGAAGAGAAAATTACAGTTCAAAGGACATTTTGAATATCAATTTGTGAATACAAATCATATTCAGGCAGCTTTGAAATACTTAAAAAGTAACAATGTTTGGTATAGGAACATTGAAATTGATTGCTTGGAGGAAAATGGTACATTGGATGATATATCAGAAAATGCAGATGATGTACAAAAGAATAAACGAACAATAGAAAATGAAAGAACCAATCAAAGTTTGCTGGCCGATTGTATTCATACAGAAAAGAACAAAACTGAAAAGCAAAATGAAGAAGATGACAAGAGTATAGAAAATGGAGGAGAAAATGGCATACAATATGATACCTGTCTTCAGCCAGCAGATATAGGACAAGAAGTGCTTGATCATTATTTTGACGATATCTTCAATATTGCGCCAGGTGAAGGAAACAATCCTGTAAAAATCATGCAGGAAGTAGGTAATGAGGCAAAATGTTTTCCTAAGCATTTTCCGTCAGGAATAAATACTTTTGATGAGAAAAGGAAAGTGAGTATACCAATGCTTAGATATTTTAACAATAGATTAATGAATGTTGACCGTAGATTTGCACAGGACACAAACTATATCTTCTACTGTCAGTATCTATCGGAATTAAAGCAAGTTATTGAAAAAACGCAGATCTCGCTACGAAAAGGAACAACTCCATCAAAGGGACAGATCACTGACAATATACAAGATGAGAATGTCTTGAAAAATCTTCTAAAAGGAGATGAAGCTCTACGGTTTCTACAACCAATCAGAGGAACACCATCATATTGGCAGAGAGCACAAAAGGATTTATTTGCAATGCTTCGTCAACTTGGTATACCAACATGGTTTTGTTCGTTTTCTTCTGCTGAATTCCGATGGAAAGAAATACTGGATGTTTTGTTGTTACAACAAGGTGATTGTAGGAAGTATGAAGATCTTGACTGGATGGAAAAAAGTAAACTTTTAAAAAGTGACCCAGTAACCGTTGCCAGAATGTTTGATAAAAGGTTTCATGTTTTTCTGAAAGATGTGATTTTATCTCCACAAAAACCAATTGGTGAGGTTACTGACTATTTCTATCGAATAGAATTTCAGCAAAGGGGGTCACCACATGCTCACTGCTTATTTTGGATACGTGATGCTCCAAAATTAGACGAAGATGGTTCTTCAGCTGTCTGTGATTTTATTGATCAATATATTACCTGTGCTATGCCTTCAGCTGAAAGAGACCCGGAACTCCATGATATGGTAAACAGTGTACAACAACACAGTAGAAATCATTCAAAATCATGCAAGAAAAAGGGAACAAACTGCAGATTTAACTTTCCACGTCCCCCATCAGGAAAGACATTTATATGTAAAGAAAACACTGAAGAAGAAATTAGTATGAATGCAGAAAATGAATCAATGAACACTATGACAAAATCAGATGCTAAAGCCTTGTTAACAAAGGTCTGGGATATCATCAATCGTACAAATGATAACTCACTTTCAACAGAGAGCTTATTCAGAAAGCTTGGAATTAACCAATCAATTTATGAAGAAGCTCACAAGATACTGAACACAAAACAAACAGTCATATTACGACGAAATCCTGATGAAACATGGACTAATCAATATAATGCTCAACTGCTTCGATGCTGGGATGCTAACATGGATATACAATTCGTTCTGGATCCATTTAGTTGTATTGTGTATATCATATCATACATTTCCAAATCAGAGAGAGAAATGGGTATGCTCCTTCGACAAACAAAGATCGAATCGGAACAAGGAAATTTGAATGCAAAGCAAACAATGAGAGCAATAGGTTCAGCGTACCTACATCACAGGGAAGTTGGTGTGCAAGAAGCCATTTACAGAGTATGTAGTTTTCATATGAAAGAATGTTCGAGAAATGTCATATTTATTCCTGTAGGAGAAAATCCAACACGCCTTAGTAAACCCCTGTACCACGTTAAGCGTAACAAAGATGATATTGACGATGAAAACTTGTGGATGACCAATTTAGTCGAAAGATATGAATGTAGACCGTACGTCGATGAATTTGAGCAATTATGCTTGGCAGCATTTTGTTCACTCTACCGTGTTCTGGCAAAATCTCAAGTTAAAACTGCATTGAAAAGCTGCAATACGTTTGAATTACGGAATGGAAAAGGTTACATTCAGAAAAGAACTCACACAGATCCAGCAATTATTCGTTATCCAAGATTCAGTGAAAAGATAAGTCCTGAATTGTATTACCAGTCGATGTTACAGCTTTTCCTGCCATATTGGACCATGAGGCAATTGAAACCCAAGGATTTTGAAATGTATCAAACATTTTATTTCGATGGATTCGTACAGTTTAAGAATGACAAAACCCTATACAAAGTTAGCGATATTGTTGCAAGAAATCGTGCAATGTTTGTATCCAATGAAACAGCAATTGACCAAGCAGAAGAGATGTATGAAATGCTAGGACCACAAGAAGATGCATGGGCAACACTTTGTCCTGAATCTGAGCTTATTAATGACGAATGTAAATCTGTCAGAGAAGAACAGAGTAGTATGCTAGGAGAGGAAGAGTATGACGACCCAATGGTTGATATTAATGTTGTACCAAATATTTCCGTACATGTTGAGCAGAGGTCCACAGACAGATCTGAAATACTTTCAGTACTAAGAAATCTCAATTCTTTACAAAGAAAGACATTTTATGTAGTGAGGGACTGGTGTTTGAAAAAAATTCAAGGATTAAACCCAGATCCATTCCATATATTTGTCACAGGCGGTGCTGGAACAGGAAAAAGTCATTTGGTAAAAGCAATAGAATATGAATCAACAAGACTTCTTGCCAAAACAGTCTCGCAGCCAGACAATATTACAATCCTTTTGACAGCATTCACAGGGACAGCAGCATATAACATTGGTGGCTGCACAATTCATCATGCTTTCAAAATACAACGAGCAATGCCCATTCCATATGATCCATTGAGAGAACAGGCCTTGAGTCCTTTACGTGCTAAATTTGAACATTTAGAAATTCTAGTGATAGATGAAGTGTCGATGTTGTACAAGAGACTTCTGTACTATATACATGAAAGACTCGTCCAAATAAAGCGAACCCAGAAACCGTTTGGAGGAGTATGTGTTCTAGCAGTAGGTGATTTCTATCAGCTCCCACCAGTTAAACAAGTTAAAAGCGAACGTCTGTATAATGAAAGTGGTGCATACCCTGTAGACTATTGGAATGACTTATTCAAAATAGTACAGCTTGATGAAGTGATGAGGCAGAAAGAAGATGTACCATTTGCCAATGTATTGAACGAATTAAGAACACGTACACGAAACAAATCTTTATCAAGCAATGCAGTCGATATACTCAAAGAATGTATCAGAGAAGGACCAGAAGGAAGTCTACATGTATTTTCAAGAAATAAGGATGTAAATGCCTTCAACAATGACATGATCATGAAACAGTGCAAAGATCCAATTGAGGTTAAAGCGAGGGATTTCAGAAAAGATAAAACAAGCGGAAAGCTAGAAGAAATACAGACACAATGTAACACGAACGGATCAGATATAATTCCTTCACACCTTCTTCTTGCAAGAGAAGCACGAGTGATGCTGACAAGAAATATTGACGTAGCTGATGGGTTAGCAAACGGGGCTGTTGGTACAATAGTTAACATTTGTGGCAAAAGCAGCGAGAACATAGATATCATAGAAGTGAAATTTGACGATGAAAACGTAGGAAAAAAAGCCGCTATAAAATCGACAAATGGAAACGTAGTTCGCATAGAAAGAGTCGAAGATGATATAAAAAAAGGAAATATCGTTAGACACCAGTTTCCACTAAAGCTTGCATGGGCCTGCACTGCTCACAAAGTTCAAGGAATGACAACCACCGAAGTTGTTGTAAATTTGGATCATGTGTTCTGTCCTGGTCAAGCATATGTCTCATTGAGTAGAGTTACAAAGAAAGACGGATTGTACATAAACACAAACAACGTAGAAACACTAATGTCCAAAATATACGCTGACGGAGATATAGCGGAAGCCATAGAAAAGATGCCAAAATTATACAATGATAATGCAGAACAGACAGACGACATGCAAGTCACAAAAGAAGTAATTTTGTTCAATGTGCAGAGTATTAGACACAATATGCCAGAACTCAAGGCTGATACAAGATTTCACAATTCTGACATTATATGCCTCACTGAAACATGGTTACATAACGACGAAGCACTAGATGCATTAGATCTGCAAAATTATGACTTCCGCCACCGAACAAGAATGCAATCATACACATGTCACGACGAATTAACCACAAAACTCAAGAACTCTCGTGGAGGAGGTGTTGGCATTTATATCCGGAAAGGGCTAATGTTTCATGAGCTACTAACCGAGAGTAGGAACATCGAAACGATTGTGATTACAGATGATGACAAAAATTATGTTCTTGCTGTAATATATAGACCCCCAATCTATACAATGAAAGCCTTCCTTGTCAGCTTCCAAAACTTACTAACCGAAATAGGCAAAGGGAAGAAAGGAACCTTGGTATTGGGAGATTTTAATCTAAACGTAAATGGCAATGACAACTCATTGAACAACTTTATGACAGTGCGAGGGTTTCAGCAAATTGTTGATATTCCTACAACAGACGATGGTACAACAATTGATCATGTATATATATCGGGGGATGTAGATGCAACGCCATCAATTATACCTACCTACTACAGTCGTCACCAAGCTGTTCGCCTTCTACTAAAAAATATGAACACAGACCCATTAGTGTAAATAGCTATGCTAGCACTGTTACGCAAACATTAAGTTGTTTTAATTTAGAACATACGTTTTATCCTAGCTGAACATGTCTCGGAATAAAATAAAATTATGCATATTTGAATGAAGAAGGGTGGAAAACCTATTCCAGAAAGATACATCAGATATATTAATACGAAAATGACAAAATAATCAACAGCGCTGTATCTTTGAATACGGATGTTGACGATGCGAGAGAAAAGAATACGTTATACATGTGGTAGTATATAGAACATCAATTTATACCCTATTCTGTTCCCAAAATCACTATTCTATTCAATGAAAGGGAAAAATACCCCTTATACCAGGATATTTTAACATAAACGCATTTTGGAAATAATCAGCACACTAAAACGTTTACTACACTGCATTGGTGTGAGAAAATTGTTGATATTCCAACAACAAATGACGGTTCAACAGATGCTCATGGACATAAATCAAGGGAATAATAGCGTTATCATCAACTCTACACACCTTTTACAACTGTGATCAAGCTATTCATCCTCTGCAGAGAGGCATATTTTCAGAACCAATCGTGTAACCATTCTTCCTAGCAATGCCAGAATTATTACACATACATAAAGTTCTTCTACATATGGATTTCCCCTTTTATTTCTGACAGGCACATACCACAGAATGAAGTTGTATAAAATTGCACCGCACACAGGGAATAGAGACGGGAAGAAACCCTATTACATAAAGATATATCTGATATGTTACGAAAAAAAGACGAAATATGCAAAGCGCGCTGTGTCTATGAATAAAGATCTGGATTTTGCGGGAGGAAAGATGCCTTTTTATCTCCAGGAAATGCGAGAAATATTTAAACAGGTGTAATTTTTGAAGGCACGACTCCATCAAATAGAGGTTATATTTAATCGCCCCTTATCAGTAAAATAAACAACGAAGAAGTAACGATGAAGAAGGTTGGAAATCCTATTCCAGAAAGATACATCGAATATATTACTACAAAAGCGACAAAATAATCAACACCACTGTTTTTTTTCGAATACTGATAGTAACGATAAGAGAGGAAAGAAGACTTTATACATGCAATCCAGAAGGATACGTCGGATATATTACTACGAAAGCGACAAAATAATCAACAACACTTTTTTCGAATACTGATAGTAACGATAAGAGAGAAAACAAGACTTTATACATGCAGTCCAGAAGGATATGTCTGATATATTACTACGAAAGCGACAAAATAATCAACAACGCTGTTTTTTTCGAATACTGATAGTAACGATAAGAGATAAAACAAGACTTTATACATGCAGTCCAGAAGGATACGTTGGATATATTACTACGAAAGCGACAAAATAATCAACAACGCTGTTTTTTTCGAATACTGATAGTAACGATAAGAGATAAAGCAAGACTTTATACATGCAGTCCAGAAGGATACGTTGGATATATTACTACGAAAGCGACAAAATAATCAACAACGCTGTTTTTTCGAACACTGATAGTAACAATAAGAGAGAAAACAAGACTTTATACATGCAGTCCAGAAGGATATGTCGGATATATTACTACGAAAGCGACAAAATAATCAACAACGCTGTTTTTTTTCGAATACTGATAGTAACGATAAGAGATAAAGCAAGACTTTATACATGCAGTCCAGAAGGATACGTTGGATATATTACTACGAAAGCGACAAAATAATCAACAAAGCTGTTTTTTCGAAAACTGATAGTAACGATAAGAGATAAAACAAGACTTTATACATGCAGTCCAGAAGGATACGTCGGATATATTACTACGAAAGCGACAAAATAATCAACAACGCTGTTTTTTTCGAATACTGATAGTAACGATAAGAGATAAAACAAGACTTTATACATGCAGTCCAGAAGGATACGTTGGATATATTACTACGAAAGCGACAAAATAATCAACAAAGCTGTTTTTTCGAAAACTGATAGTAACGATAAGAGATAAAACAAGACTTTATACATGCAGTCCAGAAGGATATGTCGGATATATTACTACGAAAGCGACAAAATAATCAACAACGCTGTTTTTTCGAATACTGATAGTAACGATAAGAGATAAAACAAGACTTTATACATGCAGTCCAGAAGGATACGTCGGATATATTACTACGAAAGCGACAAAATAATCAACAACGCTGTTTTTTTCGAATACTGATAGTAAAGATAAGAGATAAAACAAGACTTTATACATGCAGTCCAAAAGAATACGTTGGATATATTACTACGAAAGCGACAAAATAATCAACAACGCTGTTTTTTTCGAATACTGATAGTAACGATAAGAGATAAAACAAGACCTTATACATGCAGTCCAGAAGGATACATCGGATATATTACTACGAAAGCGACAAAATAATCAACAACACTTTTTTTGAATACTGATAGTAACGATAAGAGATAAAACAAGACCTTATACATGCAGTCCAGAAGGATACGTTGGATATATTACTACGAAAGCGACAAAATAATCAACAAAGCTGTTTTTTCGAAAACTGATAGTAACGATAAGAGATAAAACAAGACTTTATACATGCAGTCCAGAAGGATACGTTGGATATATTACTACGAAAGCGACAAAATAATCAACAACGCTGTTTTTTCGAATACTGATAGTAACGATAAGAGATAAAACAAGACTTTATACATGCAGTCCAGAAGGATACGTCGGATATATTACTACGAAAGCGACAAAATAATCAACAACGCTGTTTTTTCGAATACTGATAGTAAAGATAAGAGATAGAACAAGACTTTATACATGCAGTCCAGAAAGATACATCGGATATATTACTACGAAAGCAACGTAATAATCAACAACACTTTTTTTGAATACTGATAGTAACGATAAGAGAGAAAACAAGACCTTATACATGCAGTCCAGAAGGATACATCAGATATATTACTACGAAAGCGACAAAATAATCAACAACACTTTTTTCGAATACTGATAGTAACGATAATAGAGAAAACAAGACTTTATACATGCAGTCCAGAAGGATACGTCGGATATATTACTACGAAAGCGACAAAATAATCAACAACGCTGTTTTTTCGAATACTGATAGTAACGATAAGAGATAAAACAAGACTTTATACATGCAGTCCAGAAAGATACATCAGATATATTACTACGAAAGCGACAAAATAATCAACAACACTTTTTTCGAATACTGATAGTAACGATAATAGAGAAAACAAGACTTTATACATGCAGTCCAGAAGGATATGTCGGATATATTACTACGAAAGCGACAAAATAATCAACAACGCTGTTTTTTCGAATACTGATAGTAACGATAAGAGATAAAACAAGACTTTATACATGCAGTCCAGAAGGATACGTCGGATATATTACTACGAAAGCGACAAAATAATCAACAACACTTTTTTCGAATACTGATAGTAACGATAAGAGAGGAAACAAGACTTTATACATGCAGTCCAGAAGGATATGTCGGATATATTACTACGAAAGCGACAAAATAATCAACAACACTTTTTTCGAATACTGATAGTAACGATAAGAGAGGAAACAAGACTTTATACATGCAGTCCAGAAGGATATGTCTGATATATTACTACGAAAGCGACAAAATAATCAACAACGCTGTTTTTTTTCGAATACTGATAGTAACGATAAGAGATAAAACAAGACTTTATACATGCAGTCCAGAAGGATACGTCGGATATATTACTACGAAAGCGACAAAATTGAACAACACTGTTTCTTCGAATACTGATAGTAACGATAAGAGAGAAAACAAGACTTTATACATGCAGTAGTATATAGAACACCGATTCATAAATGAAAACATCACTTTTCTGCTTCCAAAATTACTATTCTATCAGAAAAAGGAGATTAAAAACCTTTGTACTAGGATAATTTAACCTAAACGCATTTGGAAATAACCAACGCGCAAACATGTTTACCAGACTGCATTGGTGTGAGCAAATTGTTGATATTCCAACAACAAACGATGGTTCAACAGATGATCATGGACATATATCAAGGGGAATAACAACGTTATCATCGACTCTACTCACCTTTTACAATTGTGATCAACCTATACATCCTCTACAGAAAGGTAAATTTTCAGACTCCTAGCAATGCCAGAATTACACAGACATGAACGTATTCTACATATGGATTCTCCTTTTATTTCTGACCAGCGTACACCAAAGAATGAAGTAACATAAAATCCCACCTCAAACATAAAAAGAGACATAGAGAAACCTTATTTCATAAAGATGTATCTGATAACTTGCGTCAAAATAGACGAAATATGCAAAGCCCATTGTGTCTGTGAATAAAGATCTGGATTTTGCGAGAGGAAAGATGACATTTTATCTCCAGGAACTACGAGAAAGATTTAAACAGGTGTAATTTATTAAGGAACGATTCCATCATTAGAGGTAATATTTACTCGCTCCTTACTAGTATATAAACAACGAAGAAGTACCGATCTATTATCCAGAGTCGAAGTCCAAATGGGGAAGGCTAAATTACGAACTTGGCCCCTACAAACCGTCACGAATTGAGAACATAAAAACTCAAATATCATACATCGAAAGTTGTAAGGAGACGAAACATTAATGGGGTTCATTAATTTTTGTTTAGAAACAAAAAATGAAATATAAGAAACACTTTAAAGTTGTACATCCTACAATACGGTATAATTTCAAAAATTTGGGCATGTAAAGGAAATAAATACCTCGTAAATCAAGCGGGTACTCCTTAAATACAACTATAACCTGACTTCGCGCATGCGCAGTTAATAAAAATAAAGACGATGAAGAGACAATCCAAAATAAAAACAATTTCAGTAAATATTAACTTTAGCACACATGAATGCAGATTTTTTAAAGTTAATCGTCAGAGTTTTGTACTTCGCTCTCCATGATGCGGCTTCCGTATTAAATCACGTGATACATTGGTTGTAAATATCCTGTTTAAAAACATCGCGTTTTAGACAGCCATATCTCACTTTTAAAAAACGAGGAATTTGATCACAATTCGCAATTCACAACATTCGCAAGGGTCCCTTTTTAAATATGTTTAAGGCTTTTATATATAATCAAAACAAGTTAGAATAAATTTACTTATTATTTGTACTGTACTAACGAACATACAGCTAGAGTATACAGCTTTCACATTGAAAAAAATATCATGTAACTATAAATCGCATAAGATTATCAAAATAGAAATGAAAACATGTGACTCAATGAGATTAAATTTACTTTATGTTTAATCTGAATTACGCAATTGCGATTGATCCATACAGAGAAAGTAAAAGAAAAAACTAAAAAAAAAAAAATAATGAAAAGCCTAAAACAAAACAAAACAAAACCCAACAAAAAAGGGGAAAACACATTCGGTAATCGTCAAAATGTATTGCTTTCGGTAAAACTAAATTTAATAAACAGAAGTTATTGGGGAGGGGGGTGCTCCCCGAAGTCCGAACCACACGTCCACGTCGTGGGGAGTGGTAACAATGGAACAAAAAGAACGACTGTCCTTTTCCATTGGCTAACGTGGTCGGCAGCTTTTTCACAAGTAAAGAGAAGAAGTACAAGTCGCGTTTAAATAATGAGAATGATTAACATGTAAATGCATTTACAAAGGACACCCTCCATATTAAGCGTTCAGTAAAAAAAAAATCCAGCGAAACCCGTATTTACACAGACATTGTAAACAGTTGCAGGTGCTTTCCATATATCTGAGTTAGGTATAATAAAAATTCTCTACCGGCCTTCGTTCTTTACTTCTTTCCCTTTATTTCTTTCATTCTTTTTTCATTCTTACACTCCTTTCTCTCTTTTGACCGAAAGAGGAAGACCCGCCATGTTGCTTCGGCAACAGGTAAGCTCTAGTTATTATTATTATTTTTATTCCAATCACTTTTTTTGAGTGCAATTTTCTCAGAAACGGCTTCACTGTCAACATTTTTGTTCTCTTTTACTTACTAATAAAGCAAAACTTGATAGATTTAAAAGAATATTTTGCTAAAATTCAAGATCTAAGAAAAGTTACGTAACAGTTTCTAATTTTTAAAATCTCTAAAGTATAACTTTTATTATGCAAGCTAGATTCCTCAAATTTTCTGTTTGATGTTGTACAGGTGTAGTTCTTGACATCCGAATTAACGCCGATTAGGTAACTATTATAGCTAAGACGCTGTAAAGGTTTAAAATTTTCAACTTATTACGTAATTTCAAAAAACTTTTATTTTAAGCTTTAGGGCTGCAAAAATATTGCCAAACGATTTAGAGGGTCAATATAAGGGTAAAAACAGTTATTTTAAAAATTTAAATTCATTTTTAAGTAGGTTTTAAATTTTCTTTAATAAAATGTTTATTATTTAAGCTAGACTCCCCAAATTTTCTTTATAATGTTGTACAGGTGTAGATCTTGACAACCAACTTAACGCCGATTATGTAACTTTTACGGTAAAGGCGCTATTTGTGTTTAAAGTTTTTAAACTCATTACGTAACTTTAAAACTTTTTTATTTTAAGTATTAGCGTTAAAAATATATTACAAAACGATTTAGAATGTCAATTTCATGGTGTAGGAGGTTTTTAAAATATTTTTTATCCATTTTTAATTGAGAAATTTAAGATTTTCACAAATTTGGTTAGTTACGTAATTGCTTCATAACTTGCTTATTTTTCGTCATATGATCAAGAAAAAACCATACAGCACGTGAGAAGGGTTTTCTCTTTTAAATGATATTTTCAAAAACATCGTAATATTTGCCCCCTTCCCTCTAGCGTGCGCAGACCCTATCGAGAGAGGGTCTTAAATCGCCGAAATTTCACCCCGATTCTTCAATTCCATTTTCAGAAAAACGGATTTATCTACATACTTTATATTTTCGGTATAGACTCTCAAAGACACTGTTACCCGTTTAAGAAAAAAAAATTTCAAAAATAAAAGTTTTCAAAAACATTACATAACAATGAGTTAAATTTTAAATTCTCCACCATACAGCGTTATTTTAAATGCTAGAGTATTCAAATTTTATTTGTCATATTCTCTAGGTTCATATCTTTAAAAAATTCATCGGCCGATAATATCTATCTTTTTTAGTTTGGCCGCTATTTCAATTTAAAGTTTTTAAATAATTACGTAATTTGCAAAAACATTTTATTTTTAGTCTTATCGTTTCCAAAACATCACCAAACGATTTTCCGTATCGATTTTAGTATGAAACATGTTTCTCAGTATTTGAAAGTGAGCGATTTAAAGGATTTTTAAAAAAATACCTTATTTGCGTAACTTTCATGTTTTTTCTTATTTGTCGTATGAACAAAGTATAAAAAGGAGAGTTTGAGAATGTATTTTGAATTCGAATTCTTAAACAAAAATCACATTTTCTGCCCTCTACCCGCTACTGATGAAGAAGGCAATAAAAAAAATCTTGTCCGAGCGTCGGGATTACATCTAAGGGAAGCGCGGTGAATTTCCCTTGCTAAATACCGACTTCAAACGTGTATGATAGTGACGGGGAAAGCGCAGTAACTCGCGATTAATTCAATCGCGATTAATTCAATCGAGAGTTTCGGCGCTTTGTCCGTGGAATATTTAATCGACTGTTATAATGGAGAGCCGTAATTTGTTTGATTTTTTTAACTTGATTTTCGATTTATTTCCTCTAGATAATACTTTTTTCAATTTTAATTATTAATTAATTTGATTGCTTGAGGGTTGTTTTTTTTTTTTTGAGGGGGGGGGGGCGGTATTTTTGTGTGTAAAGTACATTTAAGTCATTCTCCTGATCTTTTTTTCTTTCTTTCCTTCTTTCTACTTGCATATTTTTCTTTTTTCTTTCGAGAGAGGAAGACCCGCCCTGTTGCCTCGGCAACAGGTAAGCTCTAGTTATTTGGGTCTTCCGATTCCATCGGAAGACCCATTTGTTATTGTGATGTTTTTTCTTTACATTTGTTATTATTATTTTTTTTCTTATTCCAAACAGGTTTTGACTACAATTTTCTCAGCAACGGCTTTACCAGTAATCTTTTTTTCTCTTTTACTTTGTTTTCAAACTTAAAATTACTAGATTTATAAGAAAAGTTTTGAAAAATTCCGGTTTTAAAGAAAATTACAGAGCCATATTTAATTTTTAAACTTTCTCGAATAAAACGTTTATTATTTAAGCTAGACTCCTCAAACTTTCTCTTTAATGTTGTACAGGTGTAGGTCCTGACAACCGAATTTACGCCGATTATGTAACTATTAGGATAAAGACGCTATTTGTGTTTAAAGTTTTTAAACTCATTACGTAACTTTCAAACTCGTTTATTCTAAGTCCTAGCGTAACAAAAAGAAAACAAAACGATTTAGAATGTCAATTTCAGCTTGAAAAAAGATGTTTTTAATATTTTATCATCATTTTTAAGTGAGAAATTTAAGATTTTCAAAAATTTGGTTAGTTGCGTAATTGCTTCATAACTTGCTTATTTTTCGTCGTATGATCACAAAAAACCAATACAGCACTAGAGAAGGGTTTACTCTTTTGAACTTTTTTTTAAAAACCATCGAAATATTTGCCCCCTTCCCTCTGGCGTCTGCAAACCTTATCGAGAGGGGGTCTGAAATCGCCAAAATTTCACCCCGATTTTTCAATTCCATTTTCTGAGAAACAGTTTTATCTACACGCTTTATATTTTTACTACAGACTTTCACCGGCACCATTACCCGTTTAGATAAAAAAAAATTTGAAAATCGATGTTTTTTTGAAAGATTACGTAACAATTAGTTAAATTTTAAATTCTCCACTAACAGCGTTATTTTTAATGCTACACTATCCAAATTTGAACTATCATATTCTCTAGGTTCATATCTTCACAAAATTCATCGGCCGATAATATCTATCTCTTTTAGTTTGGCCGCTATTTCAATTTAAAGTTTTTAAATAATTACGTAATTTGCAAAATTTGTTTATTTTTAGTCCTATCGTTTCCAGAGTATTACGAAACGATTTTCCGTAACGATTTCAGTATGAAACACGTTTCTCAGTATTTGAAAGTGAGCAATTTAAAGATTTTAAAAAAATAACCTACTTGCGTAACTTTCATGTATTTTCTTATTCTCCGTATGAACAAAGAATAAAAACGAGAGTTTGAGAAAGAATTTGAATTTGAATTCTTAAACAAAAATATCATTTTTTGCACTTTACCCGCTACTGATGAACAACGCAATGAACTAATCTACTCCGAGCGTCGGGATTACACATTAGAGAAGCGCGTTGAATTTGCCTTGCTTAATACCTCGCACAGCGCCGCTCTTATAGAGACGGGGAAAGCGCAGTAACTCGCGATTAATTATTAATTCAATCGCGAGTTACTACGCTTTCCCCATGGAATATCTAATCGACAAGTATAAAGGAAGCCCACAATATGTATGTTTTACCTAAATTTGAGTTTCTTTATCTCCTTACTATAGTAGTCATCTCAATGGTATGTATACAGCTAACTTGACCGTTTAAATGCGCAATACACACACTCTATCAAGCTATGTCGCATTACGTCACCACGCTTGTGAATAGGAATTCTGTAATACACAGACTTTCTATAGCTGGATTCATGCCGCTTTAATTACATGAGTATGTTTACATAGTGTCTCGGTGAGATATATACATGTATCTATGTATATACTTCTCCTTTCTCCTAATCGGCATATCTATGATGCCGCAATAAATATACTCATTGCAGTATCTCGTTTCTTTTTTCTTTTTTTTTTCCTTCTTTCTACCTGCATATTTTTCTTTTTTTTTTTTTCTAAAGAGGAAGACCCGCCCTGTTGCCTCGGCAACAGGTAAGCTCTAGTTATTATTAGGGTCTTCCGATTCCATCGGAAGACCCTTCTGTTATTGTGAGGTTTTTTCTTTACATTTGTTATTTGGGTCTTCCGATTCCATCGGAAGACCCATTTGTTATTGTGATGTTTTTTCTTTACATTTGTTATTATTTTTTTTTTTATTCTTATTCTAAACAGGTTTTTGACTGCAATTTTCTCAGCAACGGCTTTACCAGTAATCTTTTTATCTCTTTCACTTTGTTTCCAAACTTATACTTACTAGATTTATAAGAAAAGTTTTGAAAAAATCCGGTTTTAAAGAAAATTACAGAGCCATATTTAATTTTTAAACTTTCTCAAATAAAACGTTTATTATTTAAGCTAGACTCCTCAAACTTTCTTGTTAATGTTGTACAGGTGTAGGTCCTGACAACCGAATTTACGCCGATTATGTAACTATTAGGATAAAGACGCTATTTGTGTTTAAAGTTTTTTAACTCATTACGTAACTTTCAAACTCGTTTATTTTAAGTCCTAGCGTAACAAAAAGAAAACAAAACGATTTAGAATGTCAATTTCAGCTTGAAAAAAGTTGTTTTAATATTTTAAAATTATTTTTAAGTGAGAAATTTAAGATTTTCAAAAATTTGGTTAGTTGCGTAATTGCTTCATAACTTGCTTATTTTTCGTCGTATGATCACAAAAAACCAATACAGCACTAGAGGGTGGTTTACTCTTTTGAACTATTTTTTGAAAACCATCGAAATATTTGCCCCCTTCCCTCTGGCGTCTGCAAACCTTATCGAGAGGGGGTCTTAAATCGCCAAAATTTCACCCCGATTTTTCAATTCCATTTTCTGAGAAACAGTTTTATCTACACGCTTCACATTTTTATTATAGACTTTCACCGTCACTGTTACCCGTTTAGATAAAAAAAAATTTGAAAATATATGTTTTTTTGAAAGATTACGTAACAATTAGTTAAATTTTAAATTCGCCACTAACAGCCTTATTTTTCAAGCTAGACTATTCAAATTTTATCTGTCATATTCTCTAGGTTCATATCTTTAAAAAATTCATCGGCCGATAATATCTATCTTTTTTAGTTTGGCCGCTATTTCAATTTAAAGTTTTTAAATAATTACGTAATTTGCAAAAACATTTTATTTTTAGTCTTATCGTTTCCAGAACATCACCAAACGATTTTCCGTACCGATTTTAGTATGAAACAGGTTTCTCAGTATTTGAAAGTGAGCGATTTAAAGGATTTTAAAAAAATATCTTACTTGCGTAACTTTCATGTTTTTTCTTATTTGTTGTATTAACAAAGTATAAAAAGGAGAGATTGAGAAAGTGTTTTCAAATCGAAATCTTAAACAAAAATCACATTTTTTTGCCCTCTACCCGATACTGATGAACAAGGCAATAAACTAATCTACTCCGAGCGTCGGGATTACACATTAGAGAAACGCGTTGAATTTGCCTTGCTTAATACCCACTTCAAACGTGTATGATAGTCACGGGGAAAGCGCAGTAACTCGCGATTAATTCAATCGCGAGATCCTGCACTTAGCTTGTGGAGTATCTAGTCGACAATTATAAATTTAAGTTTCTTTGTCTCCTTACTATAGTAGTCATCTCAGTGGTATATACACAACTAACTTGACCGTTGAAACGCGCAATACACACACTCTATGCAGCTATGTCGCATTACGTCACCACGCTTCTGAATGGGAATTCTGTAATACACAGACTTTCTATCGCTGTATTCATGCCGCTTTAATTACATGAGTGTGTTTACATAGTGTCTCGGTGAGATATATGCATGTATCTATGTATATATATACTTCTCCTTTGCCCTAATCGGTATATCTATGATGCCGCAATAAATGCGTATACTCATTGCAGTATCTCGTTTCTTTTTTCTTTTGTTTTCCTTCTTTTGACTTGCATATTTTTCTTCTTTTTTTTTTCTAAAGAGGAAGACCCGCCCTGTTGCCTCGGCAACGGGTAAGCTCTAGTTATTATTATTTTTATTCTTAGCACTTTTTTGACTGCAATTTTCTGAGAAACGGCTTCACTGTCAACAATTTTGTTCTCTTTTTGTGACTGAAAAAGCAAATCCTGATAGAGTTAAAAGAAAATTTTGCTAAAATTTAAGTTCTAAGTAAAGTTATATAACAGTTTGTAATTTTTAAAATCTCTCAAGTATAACTTTTATTATGCAAGCTAGATTCCTGAAATTTTCTCTATGATGTTGTACAGGTATAGTTCTTGACACCCGAGTTAACGCCGATTAGGTAACTATTATAGTTAAGGCGCTATAAGGGTTTAAAATTTTCAACTTATTACGTAATTTTAAAAAACTTTTATTTTAAGCTCTAGGGCTGCAAAAGTATTGCCAAACGATTTGGAGGGTCAATATAAGGGTAAAAACAGTTATTTCAAAATTTTAAATTCATTTTTGAGAGTGTTTTAAATTTTCTCAAATAAAATGTTTATTATTTAAGCTAGACTCCCCAAATTTTCTTTATAATGTTGTACAGGTGTCGATCTTGACAACCAACTTAACGCCGATTATGTAACTTTTACGGTAAAGGCGCTATTTGTGTTTAAAGTTTTTAAACTCATTACGTAACTTTAAAACTTTTTTATTTTAGGTCCTAGCGTTAAAAAAATATTACAAAACGATTTAGAATGTCAATTTCATGGTGTAAGAGGTTTTTAAAATATTTTTTATCTATTTTTAATTGAGAAATTTAAGATTTTCACAAATTTGATTAGTTACGTAATTGCTTCATAACTTGCTTATTTTTCGTCATATGATCAAGAAAAAACCATACAGCACGTGAGAAGGGTTTATTCTTTTAAATGATATTTTCAAAAACATCGAAATATTTGCCCCCTTCCCTCTAGCGTGCGTAGACCCTATCGAGAGAGGGTCTTAAATCGCCGAAATTTTACCCCGATTTTTCAATTCCATTTTCCGAAAAACGGATTTTTCTACAAATTTTATATTGTAGCTATAGATTGTCAAAGACACCGTTACCCGTTTAAGTAAAAAAAAATTCAAAAATAAAAGTTTTCAAAAACATTACATAACAATTAGTTAAATTTTAAATTTTCCGCCATACAGCGTTATTTTTAATGCTACACTATCCAAATTTAAACTATCATATTCTCTAGGTTCATATCTTTAAAAAATTCATCGGCCGATAATATCTATCTTTTTTAGTTTGGCCGCTATTTCAATTTAAAGTTTTTAAATAATTACGTAATTTGCAAAAACATTTTATTTTTAGTCTTATCGTTTCCAAAACTTCACCAAACGATTTTCCGTACCGATTTCAGTATGAAACATGTTTCTCAGTATTTGAAAGTGAGCGATTTAAAGGATTTTTTAAAAAAATACCTTATTTGCGTAACTTTCATGTTTTTTCTTATTTGTCGTATTAACAAAGTATAAAAAGGAGAGTTTGAGAATGTATTTTGAATTCGAATTCTTAAACAAAAATCACATTTTTTGCCCTCTACCCGCTACTGATGAACAAGGCAATAAAAAAATCTTGTCCGAGCGTCGGGATTACATCTAAGAGAAGCGCGGTGAATTTCCTTTGCTAAATACCGATTTCAAACGCGTATGATAGTGACGGGGAAAGCGCAGTAACTCGCGATTTATTCAATCGAGAGTTACGGCGCTTTGTCCGTGGAATGTTTAATCGACTGTTATAATGGAGAGCTGTAATATGTATGATTTCTTTAACTTGATTTTCGATTTATTTCCTCTAGATAATACTTTTTTCAATTTTAATTATTAATTAATTTGATTGCTTGACGGTTTTTTTTTGGGGGGGGGTTATTTTTGTGTGTAAAGTACATTTAAGTCATTCTCATGATCTTTTTTCTTTCTTTCCTTCGTTCTATCTACTTATTTTTCTTTTTTCTTTCGAGAGAGGAAGACCCGCCCTGTTGCCTCGGCAACAGGTAAGCTCTAGTTTCTATTATAATGTTACATATGAAACCCTTAATGCAGGGTGTCATTTTAACATTACATTTAATACACGTATATATGGCGACCTTTGCGGTAATTTAATCAGATCATTTATATTTCCCCATCCGTACCACTGCATAGAGTAAATTTGCATTTACAAATGTAGACATGTGAAAGTGGACTGGACTGAGCACACGGGAATAAATCGCGTTAACGCGAATTTCCTCCCGCTTTAACGCGAGGAGCGCACGTACGTCCGGTCGAGCAGTCCTAGCACATGTACTAAAGCAGTCCTCGTGACCGATTATCGCGTTAACATGAATGGTATGTTTGGACTGCACCCATCTGTAGCTTTGGTACTGGCATTTTCTCTTGAACATACCTAGACATATAATGTGTACAGCTGTATGAGAAGACTCGAGATTATTGCAGTAGAAATAATCCATTGATCCCAGGTTCGAATCCCTCTGTGACAGTGTAACAGTGTTTTAAAAATCAAGTGAAGACATTTTTTCTGGAACAACCTTGAAGCATACGAGTCATGTTTTCTTTTCTCCGAATAACTTTTTCTGCTTATTAATCTGGGTTTTTTTTTTCTTTTTCCTTTGTTCATTTCTTTTTCTACCTGTTGCTCCACATGTTTTATATATTTCCTGTTTACATAACTTTTGATACAACAAATGAATTAACACAATACTATAGGGCAGGTATATATATATATATACAATTTTAATTTAAGAATACAAAGTAATAAAATAAAAAAAAATCATCATTTGTAAGTAGAGAGAGAAATTGAAACATCTACCATACCACGTTACACTCGAGCATTTTTTAAACCCAATTCATGTTAATCTAATTATCTCCCTTTCGAACTCCCCTACCCTTTTGTTAACACTTACACAACCCCCTTCTTGTTTACACATGTATCGAGACCATCAATCAAGTACAACACATGAAACACACACACTTTCTGATGGAGATTTTCTAAAATCCTTGACCTACTTCTCTTTGATGTACAGTGTCTGTTTCCACTCTGACAGCTAAAATCATTTAGAATTCAAAATAATAAATAGATGAGTTGTACGTAAAAACACAAAAAGAATCATCTACAATGTCCATGTCTATCATTTATAGATCATCAACTATTCTAATCTATATGTACATAAAATGAATAAATAAGTGAGATAGATAAATAAATAAATGATAAAAAAATCCTTCAATTAAGAAACATATTTCTCATCCCACCCTGTATTTGAATTAATTCCATTATACATATCCCCTTGCCTGTCCCTAATTCCACCCCGTCCTTGTTTACTCCTGTATCAAGACCATTTTCAGAAACAGAGAATCCAGATCAGCACATGAAACCCCGACGCTTTCCCCTTGACCTAGTTCTATTTGATGTACAGTGTCAGTTTCCACTATGGCAGCTCAGACAGAAAATTCTACAAAATTCTACAGAGACAGTGACCTAAAATTCCTGTTGGAGACCAGAATGTGGTGCTGTTTGCGTTTACAACTGATTTACAGTGAGATAGGGGCAGGTCATGTCTTCCTATAGTACTCTAGGTACCATGTCCTACCACCACTACGTGTGTAGTGGTCGATGAGTTTGACCTGTGGGGAGGAGAGGATCCGAGTAATGGAGTCAGCATCAATGTCTGTCTCGTGTAATGTGACCTTAACCTTTTGTGAGATACTCAGGAGACTTGACACGAATTCTCCCCACCCCTCGACTGTCATGTGTACCCACCGTAACACTAGCGTCTCTAACTGTGTCATGTGTGACACACTCATTGGCGTGTTACCCCGTGGGATGAGCAACAACACTACATACTTCAACCGAGTCAATCGGGTCAGAGCCGCTACAACATCAGCATCAACATTTCTGTTATCACCCCTATACCATACAGACTGTAGGTGTACCAGTAGAGTTAACACGTTGACCAGCCGCTCACAACTCTGTACGTCACATTCCACTATACCTAATGCTGTCAGTGATGTGGAATGCTGTGGTAGGTACATTACGATACGTGATATATCTGGTACACACCACAGCCGCACTGACACAACAGTGTGATGGGTATTGCTCATTATCTCCCCTGTCACCCCCACTACGTCACTGTCACTACAATTATCAAGATAAACATCAGAGATGTGGTAGGGGAGTGGATGTGGGATGCCCATCATGCTGGTGACATGTACCATCTCTCTGTAGTGTGTAAGGTGTGAGTGGTACAGTCTCCTGAACTTGTCGCGTCCCTCCCCCCACATTGTCTGCCTATATAGTGTTATAAGGTGATCTGTCTGTGCTATACGTCCTACATGTTGGGATAGTGGACAACCCACTGAGCTATCTAGTCCGCTGACGTACATAAACACATTAGACAGATCAAGGACCTTCTCTAGGGAGGTACACTGGTCACACAATGTCTGTAGACCATCTTGCGACCTGGTTATGTATATGGCGGCCATTATCTCTTGAATCAATTTGTGAAAGAAACTGACACTGACATTCTGAATATTGAACCCCCGTCCCGGTGCCCAACATTGACTTATAATACCCACCTTCAAGGCTAATTCTACAGTAGATGTCCCTATTTCCCTCTCTAGCTTCTCTCTCCTAAACACTAAGCATGTCTGCTTGGACACTAGATCAATATATGCTACCTTACACAATGGAATTATTATATCCAGGAAATTGACAATTTTAGGAAAGAATTCACACAGCAATGTCACCATGTTTTGTGTTGTAGACTTTGGTTTGTTCATTACAATGTTTTTTGAGATAGTCTTTCACTTCCTTGTTGTTCTTTTCAGCACGTTGTATGAGCATATCTACGAGTGCGAGTGAGAAGTAGGTCATTGATTTATCGGCATTTTTTTCGGTTCTTGGTTCACTGTTGTCGGTTTCCTCCTCACACCACACGTAACAAGAAGCGGTCAATATCATGGGCAATGTCATTAATTCTTTCAGTTTAGGATCTCTAGCTCGTTGTAGACAATAGCTTACTAGTCTCTTTGTCAACACTTGGTCATCACTGCCATATAATTTAGTCACAATACGCGTTATTAGTGTGTCAATGGACTCTGGATTGATCCTAAAATTCCTACAACTTTATCCCGTGGTGTATAGTCCATCTGTAGCTTTTCTAGTTTCCAGGGCCTGGTTGTTACACAGTTTACTAAGCCGTAAGTATTGGGGAATTCGTCAGAATTGGTGGACCACTCGTCCAGACCGTCTGAGACAACTAGACAGCGAATATCATTATCACGGAGCACACACGTGATCAGTCTAATTAGGCGATCATCACCCTTGGACAAACTGTCACATATCATATCCACCACTTTGGTCTTGTCTGATTCCACATATCTCATAGAAACATGAAATAAGAATTCAAACTGAGAAAGAACTTCACACATATCACTCTGTATTCCTTGTTTCACTTTACACCATTCTTCGGGGAGTTTTAATCCATAAACAGTTTTGCCTCTCCCAGCTTCTCCTTTCATGAATATTCTTTCTACTGGTTTACCCTCATTGTAAAATATTTCCACTGTTTTCTGTATTTGTTTTCTTTCATTTGGCATTTCCTTTCTGGTCATCTCATTCGAATTGATTTCGTCCGCTACGACGACAGGGGAGATTAGCCTATTAAGAGGCAAGGCTACTTTCCCCAATGATATTACTGGAATACATTGTGTAGCATCTTGGTAATTGTTCACAAGATTATCCTGTAGGTCTTCACGATCTGAAAAAAAACATTTAAACATTATTACATCCGAGACACATGAGAACACTTTACAAATGAATATGTTCAGTAATATCTTATTGCAAGTTGAAAGGTCATTTCTTGACCTGACACTGAATTGACCTGAGACCTAAGGTATACTGGTCTTACTGTATGAGTTTCACTTTATATTACATCACCTCAAAAGTATACACCACCCTACCACAGATCTTAGTAGATCAGTGGGTTTGTAGCCTCTAACGTCTTTCACGTTTGGACTCCACCAATGGTCAGAGCATGTAGGATTGACTACCATGGTACCCGCCTCAGTAAATAGATTTCTGACCGTACCTCAGTTTCCTCAATGTGTAAACACTGTCTGCTCTCAGTTAAATTCAACAAGGTATTGAACCATTCTACCAACATTTAGTTTACGTTGAAAAATTAGTATTAAGAGAGGATAAGAGGAAATACGAGGTCAGACAGAATTTAATGACAGAACCCACTTCAGGCAAAGCAGACTGTCAACATGTATGTATCAGGGGAAAAAAATCCCACATGACCTAATCAGTAAGTTGTGTATTTTGCAGCTCTTTGTATGTATAAAACATGAACATAATCCACATTTACTACCCCTTATATCCTTAGGTATTACATGAACATTACTATTCTTATAAACTATTGATGATTGATTATTGTTTTATGTCACTCCCACAATTATTTCACATATATTTCTGCCTATGCATGACAAAGAAATTTTTACTTTTGCATCGGAACGGAACCCCCCCCCCCCCCCCGAAGCAGTGAGGGATGTTTTATGTGCCACGCCTACTGAAATATGGACCTCGATTTTTACTGTCTCACCCGAAAGGCAGAACACTGGTGTGCCCATGCACGGAATTGAACCCGGGACCGCTGAGTCACAAACAGAGCACTTCATCTACTTGGACTAACTTTGTCAGACTTTCCATAATTTTTCAACATCACATCTGACAATTGTAATCTCTTATTCTACAATATGGATTATGATCTACTCTGGTACCAATATTTTACCTTCTTGAGTGATGCATTGCTTCTGTGAAGTTGAGGTGCTTCTCATCTCAGCAATAGTCACTGAAATCAAATAGTGAAATCATTAAGTCCGTTGAAAACATTCTCAAATCAACTTCTGAACGGCAGATTTTTATGTGCTGTGTATTGTTTTATATGAGAATTCCACCAACAACAGAAGTTGTATTGTGGTTAATGGTTTACATTGACCATTGGCAGCATGTTGCAGAGTTCATGTTGTTTGATTGTGATTTTATGCCACACTTGAGTTTATTTCACTTATATGGTGATGGCATTACAAACAGATATAGAGCTTTATAACAGACCCCATCAAAACAGAGATCAGCTTTTTTTCTTCTACTAACATACTACATGACACCGACAATCCACTGGTAGGATTTGAATCAGGGGTCTGACCTCGCAAATACATAAACTCTATGAAGTTCAATGCAAGGTCAAACGATAAACTGAATCGTTCTTTATCTTTCTACCCACAGAAATGCAGTAGCTTTCCAGGATATGTTTTTTCTTGTTAAAGACACTTGGCAGAATTTTCATTCAGATGGAGACAGCATTACCAGATTTCAATCTGCTACTAATTTATTTCACTTACTCCAATTGGGCACGTGGTCTCACTTGATTTATTCGGGGTTCACATTTGTCTGAATATGACGCTATACACACTGTCCTTTTATCCCATGGACTATGAGATATAGTTATCCCTTTAGTACTTCCCCTTGTTTACTTCACTTATGTCACTCTGCTACCACTGAATTTCACAGAGTCAGGTCTACTCTTTACACAGATTGTTATTCCTAAAGTTTAGATTATACATAGCAAATGGGTCTGAAAAATGTTATGTCTGATAAATGAGACACCTACATACCATGCGACTTGAGTCATGCCTACATTCCACTTACATGGCAATGGTATCTCATACTGTACGTGTACATATATTAGCGCAATCAAATTTTAGCGCAAAATGCCCGAAAGAGGGGTCGGCAATATTTTAGCGTAGTCATGAATTAGCGCATTTGTCATGTTCGATTAGCGCAATTTATCTATTAAATCAGCGCATTCAAAACTGCTTTTTGGTAAAAAAAAATAGTGCGTTTAAGTATCTTACTTACAAGGAATTGAAATATATGCCAGACGTGCAACTATCGAATCGGCTGGTATGACATGTTTGCCATTTTAACATAATTAACGAGTACATGTACCTGGAGTTGTTAAACCGTTGATTGACTTGGATGACAAGAGTCGGGTCAATTACCTCACTTACAGTATATGCAGTGAATCAAATACAACCTCATTTCATTTATGTTTATCCAATAACCTACCATATTATTGAAAGCACAACATCTAGTTATAATGATAAGTAATATTTTTTTAAAGAAAGACATATAGAGAACAAAATGCCATTCTTACGTTTTACGGACGAAGCCATTGTTTTCATAAGTTGATATGAGATAAATCACTTGTATCGCTGACCGCTCTTTGCCTATAATTACGTACTAGACGGTATTGTAGAAGCGATATGCATAGCGGGGGTTAATTCCGAAACTTCAAGCCACGTTTTTTATAATTCTTGCGTTGGTTTTGTTGTAATCATATCGTCAGTGTCCGGTAATTTAAACATCTTTAATCGATCGTTACTTGTGCCCTCTTTATGCTTTATCAAAATAAATGATGAATTTGTTCCTGACAGTTATTTGATAGACATATCTATAGAGTTGAAACTGAAGTGCGCATTTAATTCTATCATCTCATGTACTTTCTTTTAGCGTAGTCATGAATTAGCGCACTTTGGACAGCGCTAAATGCTCTAAAATATGAATCCCGCTAAAATAAGTACACATACAGTATATTATGGTATCTTCATTAATGCCTGGTCAATACCTTAGTCAAAACTAATTACTGAGCTAGAAATATGAAATTTAATAACGAAACTGAACATTTATTGGAGAAATCAGATTTTATATATACTTACCCGCTTGTTGTTGAACATTCAATGCCAACGTTGCAGTGACCTCCCTTTGCTCAACTGAAAAAAACAAGAATAAATATACATCTGTGTGTATATGTGTGTGTTCAGTTTCTGTCGTTTGGCTTTACTTGTATAATATCAAATCATACCAATATTCCACTTATATGGTGAAGATATCTTCAAGATGCACTGCCCAGAACTCTTGACAAATGCATTGGACTTGCTTTAGGCAGTGAATAATATTTACCTTGTCTGCAATGACACAGGGCACCAGCTTACTGTCTTGTCTGACTGACACGACAACGATAAGCCACGAGCGGTGGGATTCGAACCAGATATTTGGTGGCCACATACCATGCACTCTACATACTGAGCTATGCCAGGTGAGTTCTCACCTTTACTGATAAAATATCTATTGATTTGTGTTACAATAACATTAACAATTTCTTATGGCCATACCTAGATTTACTTTATTTCATATTTGTGTTATAGCGGAGGAATTATAGAAGTCAAAGAAACTGACTCAAGTATAAGATAAACCAAAATGTACATGCTCTCTGGAATATAATGTTGTACTGTACTTTCTAGGACTAATATACAATATGCAATCTTACCAGCAAGTAGCTCTTGTTGTTGAAGATTAGATGCCAAACTACCTATGGTCGTTGTATGTTGAGCTGAAAATACAACATAAATATATTACAAGGAACTAACAATCATGCAGCTATTGACTATTTTAAAGACAAAGAGTATTCTTATGTTGTGTTTATTTATGTCTTAGATCTGCAATGTTATATCACATCAGAAAACGTCTCCCTCAAGAAAGTCATCTCAAGAGTCACCAATAGAACTGGAAGCTATGACCCTTTTTTTTTTCTTTTCAGGGTAATAAAGAAAAACGACGAATTGTTCAGTTACGAAATTCAGAGTGCAATTTAAAGTGTATTGCACTCTGTACTCCCTTAACATGATATACAACCTTACCAGTCAGCCGTTCTTGATTATGAAGGCTAGCTGCCAAATTTTCTATGTTCATCCTTTGTTGAGCTGCAAATACAGAATAAATATATTACAAGGTACTATTTTTTCATGACTGAATTTAAATATTGAAAAAATAACCGATAACACAAATGAAAATTGAATTCATCATTTTTTTTTTATCTATCAACCATCCAAACTCTGTAAACCAGAGTTCTCGAAATCTTATTTTGAGTGTCGCTCATTCGGACTCACACTGGACACAACCTTGTCAGTCCGGACAAAAACTTGTCAGTTTGAATTTTTGTTCAGCATAGAAATCGTGATTTGTAGTCAGGAATAGTCCTTATTTTCAATATACAGACTTATTTCCCATATTAACAAGTATCTGGCGTCAAGCCATTGTAATGTCAACCAGTTCTATGGAAACTGGTGTAAAATTACGGGAAATGATATAGAAATCGTGTGACGTCACAACAGTTTTACTTTAGATACCTGCTCATATAGGAAGTAGCTCTGTATAACGAAAAGACCCATTAAACCTTTGAAATGATGTCAAGGAAGGTTGTTCACTGTTCAGGATGTTTAAATATGGTTTACATCGCGATCGCTCTGTTTGATGAAGTTGATATCAATAGTTACTAAATTAAAGTGTTGTGATGACCATGATGTTAACGATATAAACAGAAAAAAAATTGAAATTAACAATTTTTTGTCCCTTACAAAATGTATCTGCCAAATTGATACTCATGTATTAAAACCATTTCAGTTTTGAATTCAAAGTTGGCAATTGGGTAGTGCTCACACAGGCTGCCACTTGTATACCAGGACCTCTCAGTTGTTTGAATAACAATTCTTTTTTTCTTTTTCGTTTTTGCAAACCTATAAGTTGCTCGTTTAAGATTTATGTAGATACAGACATAATTAATATTCTTAAGTACAAAATAATGTAATTTGCAGTCTTACCTGCTTGTCTTTCTTGTTGTCGAAGGTCCAGTACTAAATTATTGGTGGTCATCCTTTGTTGAGCTGAAAAAGCAATAGAGAGCTTTTACAAGGACTTGATGTAGTTTTCCGTTTTGGCTTCTTTTATGCAATCCTACAAGTAATTTGTTGATCTAGTTTATGATTCACAGCAATATTATTTCACTTGTATGATGACTACAGAGATATTGAAAACTGTTCAAACATGTCAGTCATTTTCACTGATTTATTTGTAGTTATAATTCACAGCAATATTATTTTACTTGTATGATAATTTACTTTTCAGAATGCCTAAATTAACATCCCATTGATAACTTGACAGATAGGTTTATATTCATTCAGTTCTTGTATACTTATAATATAAAATGGCATCTCCCTTTAATCATAACCCAGACGCCAAAATATTGAATTCATGTTGTCTGTGTTCTTTTTCGACAAACTGTGTTTAAAATGACCTGTTTCATTGGTCTGAACGTATCGACTTCAATCACTTTCATTGGCTATAGAGTGGAGGTCGTACACAAGTTATAGGCTATCCCATCAATAATTCCAGTTTCACACACTGGTTATATACATACATTGCTGTGAGATAAGTAAAAGGTGATGATTATGTTATAACAGTTAAGTCTGCCTTAACAATGAACTCCATCGAGAGGTTGCCTGATAAAAATGTTACTCTTTGTACTCCACTTACAATCTTTTCTTGTAAAAAAAACTTTATTTGGTTTGGGTTCATACACCAATACAAAAAGGTTTCCTACTTTTAATGAACTTTCTTCCTCTCGTGTCCTGAATATACTCACTCTCATGGGATCTTTGTCCACTTTCTAACTGCTGAAACTTTGACAGCATGTCAGAAAATTTCCTGGCATTTTTTTGCATCTCGTCTTCAAAATCAATGTACATTGATTAGCTTACTGTTTTAGTCTGTTTTGTGTTTAGTATTTTATGATAATTCTAATCAAATGTAAATTATGCATATACATATACGTTAGAATTCCTTAGAAGCCATATTCAGCGGGACACTGACACTTTTCTTTGCAGACTGAGAGACTTTCTGTTCTACTAATCTGTCTCAGTGGAGACAGAAAAAGTTAGTTACCATTTCAGAACAGTGACCTCCATAAAGAGCTCGCTTGATAAAAAGCCATTCTTCATATTTTACTTTTCAAATACATGAGGCCTGAGGGTCATGTATCTCTACGATAAGATTTCCCAGTTTGACTAAACAATTTTCTTACTCTCTTGTTCTGAACCATACTCACTCTCATGGGATCTCTGTCGTGTGTCTTGAGATCTTTGATGGGATTCTATACGACGAATTTGTGACTGTGACTCATCTACGAAATTGTACAGAAAATACAATTATAAATCTTTCTTAGCTGAATTATTTTTCACAAGTTTGGCTAAGGTTGGCTTCATTATTACCGACATGCTCCAAACCATACTCATTCTCCTGGAATCTTTGTCGTATCTGTTGAAATCTTTGTCGAGATTCCATCTGCTGAACCTGCGACTGTAACCTCCTCTCATGTACAATGTTAAAAGTACAAAAATCACACAACAAGATCATTTATCATAATGTCAACAAGAGTAATGCCAAACATTGTCTAAAATTGAAGCAGCACACATACTGACCTTGTGGATATGCGTCCTGGGCAACTATTCTGGAAAATATCATTAAAATCCATGCCAGGGTAAAGGGTTATGAAGTGCAAACCAGACTCATATTACAGTTAAGGTTTTAAAAATTAAAAATGGAGGTTATTATCTTAAAAATTTGATTATCTAATGTGTTCACATGTTTAAAAGGGATATTTCTTACTTTGAATAATGCTCTGCACTCTGCTTTCATGGGAACTCTGTCGTGTTTCTGCTTGCCGAAGTTCAGACTGCAACTCCTGTATCCTTCTTGTATTTGTTTGCCTCTCGACTGTACAGATATAAAACATGCTTAGATTATATATCTACTACACAAGTATTGGTGTCAATTAATCTAAATAAATCAAAAGTTTGTTTAAAAAATTCCATAATTTAAAATAAACTATCATGAATCTAAACAGAATCTGTCCTATCACAACAAATATTCCAGCGGCAGCAGTTACTTAACAACAAATTTGTTTATACACTAACAAAGAGTCTAGGTCAAAGTTATGGTATACATTTGTACCGTATATTAAAACCATAATCCTTATTGTTCAAAAGGTATAATAAAAACAAATCAAACCCCCTTTCTCATACATTATAGAGTTTAACAAAAGTCCCGGTCCAGCCAGTCAGCAGCTTAGGATTTACAAGGACAGACAGAAATTCGCATTGTGCCCGTCCAAATGTCAGACACACATTTCTGTACTGTTTACTTTCACATTGTAAATAGTTTCTATCTTTCCAAGTCACAAACGTGTCGATAGTTGTAGTGGCTATTTACAAGACGGTCGTGTACCTAAAGTGATACGACTATTAACACGACGGTTGTGTACCTAAAACGATACGACTATTTACTCGACGGTCGTGTACCTAAAATGATGTAAGTGATATGTCTATTTACACGACCGTTGTGTTACTTATGTACATTGCCTAAGTAGACGACGGGTATATTATCCGTACCTGTCAGGTGCCCCTTTTCTCGCAGACAAACAGACTTAGAGAGTAAAAGGCCGAGGAAGCCCAGAAGACATTTTGTTAACCATTCCTGTGATCCTGCGATTGTTTTATTTGTTTTATTCACAACCAAATCTCTTCAATTAGAGATTTTATCATTTTAAATAGAAGTTTTCTTTATTTCTCGGTAAGAAAAATTTAATAAAGTAATGGATATCAAAATAAGAAGAAAAATACTTGACGCAATCAATCAAAAACAGGACAGGGGTCTTGCCTAGTAACCCCCCCCCCCCCCCCCCCATATGAATATGCTACCTCTTATACTGCAATAGAAATCTAATTTCAGAACATTTTAACCGGATGGACAGACATACAGAGGGAGAGATTTATTCCAATAACACTCCCCCCCCCCTCCCCCCATTTCCACACTTTTTTTTACCACTTCCTCTTCCTAAGTGGAAAAACAAAACTAAAAGGGAAAACAAACAATCAAAAACAAAGGAAAATCAAGAAACCGTCAACGTCGGATTGCAAAGGCTTAACGCAAAAAGTTGACAACAGACGGACGGACAAATAGACGGACTGATTTTGCCAATTTATAAACCAGAATTGCTTTGCATTAACACTAACAATACATGTATGCAAGTGGTCACCCTAAAGGCAAAAACAGTGTCTTCACTGAAGCGTAAAGTCAAGGTCACTAAATTTTTAATTTAAATTTTTGTATTGGATGGATAGAACATTCAAGTATCTACAAACCTACCAACTTTGACATAAGTACCCTTTAGGGTATGAGAGAAACCAAGCTAAACGCAAAATGTTGACGCCGCACGGACGGACTGACAGACGGAAAGACGGTTTTCGCCAATTCATAGACCTTTGCTTTGCAATCCTGTCAACAATTAAAGAACGAAAAAAAAAAAGAAGAAGAGGTCCATGTTGAGGATATCGCTCACCTGACTAGCTTATTCACAAACAAATCATCTGAATTTCAATGACAGAAAATGACGAGTCTTGTGAAATTCTGTGCAAACGACAATTAAGAAAAAAAAAAAAGAAAACAATTATCTATCAAATAGATCCCATGGCGGCCATCTTGGATTACTAATCAAGACGAAAAACACGAACTCAGTTTAGGACCTTGAATACTTATTTCCCATCTGGCGACATTCTGTGTAGCAGTAGTAGAGAAGAAGCTGTAAATGTCTCACCAATCAGGAGCCATGGTGGTCATATTCAATCATGGATTGGGTAAACAAGAGGCCCAAGTGGGACTATATCGCTCACCAGAACATCTAGATCAAACGAAGCGCAAAATTTGTGCATAATATGTTGAAGAAGAAGCATGTAATTTTTCATTGAATTATGCCGAGTAGTTTCAGAGAAGAAGTTGAATATATCAAAACCTTCACGGACAGACGACAGACAATCTGGTATGACACTCAGCTCAGGTGATCTCAAAATCAAAGTAACATAACTCTGTAACGACAAATCAGATGAACCGGAAAATCGAAAGGCGGCTTCCTCTCCACATTCTTGATCTATTGGTTTAGTATATTTCAACTGAATTAAATCAAAACATAATCAAAGAAAAACTTTCATTCTTTAAAGACATACTTCAAAGCTATTGATGTGAAAGTTTCTTGAGGAGAAAAACACCCTCTAGCGTCTCTTGTGACGTGAAAAATGATACAGTATCTTGAACCCGTTTTTTTTCCCTTAAAAATGAAAAAAGAATGTGACAGGGTAAAGGAGGGGGGGGGGGGAGTTGAGGAAGTATTTTTAATTTTTTTATGAAAGAACATGATGATTTCATAATTCAAACAATATTGTAAATCTTAAATATTGAAAATATATCAGTATCTGTATGGTTACACTGGAAGAAGAAGTCAATGCAAATTGCAATGATGCAGTAATCTTTCCCCTTTTGCATAGTTGATGCATCTTACTTTCTGAAGATAAAAAAGAAAATGTGAATGACTCCCCCCAACCCACCCCCCTTTTTTTAAATTAACAAAAAACAAAAAACAAAAAAAAGGCCCAAAATGAGCCTATATATCGCTCACCTGAGCACAAATTGTTTATCTACAATAAAATGACAGCTCATTTCAGTAGATTTTTTTTTCTTTTTTTCTACAAGACTTTCTATAAGGTTTGGTGATATTTTGTGCAGTTGTTTTAAAGAGGTCCAAAATGTGTCAACCAATCAGAGCCAATGGCAGCCATCTTGGATTACGAATCGGCACGAAAAACACAAACTTGGTAGAGGACCTCGAGTACTTACTTCCTATGAGGTTTGGTGAAACTCTGTGCAGCGCTTCTGGAGAAAAAGTCCAAAATGTGTCAGCCAATCAGAGACAATGGCAGCCATCTTGGAATACGGATGGGCACGAAAAACACAAACTTGGTAGAGATACTTACTTCCTATGAAGTTTGGTGAAATTCTGTGCTGCGGTTCTGGAGAAAAAGTTGAAAATGTAGAAAAGCTAACGACGGACGGACAGCGATTGATCACAATAGCTCACTTGAGCCTTCGGCTCAGGTGAGCTAAAAAACACCCCAACATTTGTAGGAGACCATGAGTATTTTATTCCTATCAAGTTTCATAGAAATCTGTTGAGCAGTTTTAGAGAAAAAGTACAAAATGAGGAAAGTTTACGATGAACGACAGACAGAGAGATGGCATGCTATGATAACAGCTCACTTTGGCTCAGGTGAACTTAAAAAGCATAATTATTTCTGTATTCCAATTCTCTTCACTTACATTTATTCCAATAAAAATATTTGAAATTCTATTTCAAATGTGAACCAAAAACCCCCCAAAAACTTGAACTAGTCTTCCTTTATGAAGAAGACGATTCCCAAAGGTGAGAAGCCTCTTAGCCACACTTTTCTCTATGATTGCCCTAGCTGTTGACAGACCTGAACAAAACAACAAACATCTGCTATATAATATTAAATAATGGACATTGTATTGATAGATCTTACCTGTAACATCTGCTATCTGTTTAGATAATTCTTCTAGTTGATCTGTCAAATGAGATATTATTATATTTCATTTCTGATTGATAAAGACAAAATATCAATCATTAACAATCAAACAAAAACAACATTGTGAAATTCTCCCCTCAAGTTTCCCATAGAGAATCATTGCTACATATAAAATTACTCAAATTTACAATGTATATTGCAAAAGTAACCTTTGCTAGGGTTGCTATGTCACTCATAACAACGTACCAAGGTGGACAGTCAGAGAAGGTAACCTGTGCGGTGTGGCTTTGTCACTCACAACAATGTACCAAGGTGAACAGTCAGGGAAAATAACCTGTGTTGTGTGGCTGTGTCACTCACAACAATGTACCAAAGTGGACAGTCAGAGACGGTAACCTGTGCTGTGTGGCTGTGTCACTCAGCAATATACCAGGGTGGACAGTCAGGGAAAATAACCTGTGCTGTGTGGCTGTGTCACTCACAACAATGTACCAAGGTGGACAGTCAGAGAAGGTAACCTGTGCTATGTGGCTTTGTCACTCACTACAATGTACCAAGGTGGACAGTCAGAGAAGGTAACCTGTGCTGTGTGGCTGTGTCACTCACAACAATGTACCAAAGTGGACAGTCAGAGAAGGTAACCTGTCCTGTGTGGCTGTGTCACTCAGCAATGTACCAAGGTGGACAGTCAGGGAAAATAACCTGTGCTGTGTGGCTGTGTCACTCACAATAATGTACCAAGTTGGACAGTCAGAGACGGTAACCTGTGCTGTGTGGCTTTGTCACTCACAACAATGTACCAAGGTGGACAGTCAGAGAAGGTAGCCTGTGCTGTGTGGCTGTGTCACTCACAGCAATGTACCAAAGTGGACAGTCAGAGAAGGTTACCTGTGCTGTGTGGCTATGTCACTCACAGCAATGTACCAGGGTGGGCAGTCAGGGAAAATAACCTGTGCTGTGTGGCTGTCGCCCACAATGTACCAAGGTGGACAGTCAGAGAAGGTAACCTGTGCTGTGTGGCTTTGTCACTCACAACAATGTACCAAGGTGGACAGCCAGAGAAGGTAACATGTGCTGTGTGGCTGTGTCACTCACAACAATATACCAAGGTGGACAGTCAGAGAAGGTAACCTGTGCTGTGTGGCTATGTCACTCATAACAATGTACCAAGGTGGACAGTCAGAGAAGGTAACCTATGCTGTGTGGCTGTCACTCACAACAATGTACCAAGATGGACAGCCAGAGAAGGTAACCTGTGCTGTTTGGCTTTGTCACAACAATGACAGCCAGAGACGGTAACCTGTACTGTGTGGCTATGCCACACAACAATGTACCAAGGTGGACAGTCAGAGAAGGTAACCTGTACTGTGTGGCTATATCACTCACAACAAAAAAAAACCGTCAAGGACGGTATAACCGGAATACAAATGCTAAACGCAAAATGTTGACACCGGATGGACAGATAGACAGACAGACAGACAGACAGACGGATTTTGCCAATTTCTAGACCAGAATTGCCTTGCATTAACATTAACAATAGATGTATGCAAGTGCTCACCCTAAAGGCAAAAAACAGTGTGTGTTCACGAAAGCGTAAAATCAAGGTCAAGGTCACTAAATTTTTGTATTGGTGTTTACTGAAGCGTAAAATCAAGGTCAAGGTCACTAATTTTTTTATTGGTTGGATAGAACATTCAAATATCTACAAACATACCAACTTTGACATAAGTAAGACAAGAGTAACAAGAGTAACGCCTAGCGTGGCATAATACGCCCGTCGCTTAATTCGGACAGGATCAATTCACATTTGGCATGATTTTCATGAAAAACATCTGACGTTTACTGAAGTTAATTGCGTTTCATAGAATTTTATGATAGGGATAAGTCCAAGGGAAATAACTCCTGCAGAAATGGTCCTATCCAACCCATCTTGGAACTTGACCTGCAAAAAAAGAAAACTTGACACTTTTTAGTACAAGCCCCCTCCCCCCTAAAATTATAAATTTCTCAAAAATGAAGGAAAAGATATCAATACCTGTAAAATATGTGGAAGTTGGTACATTTTACTTGTTTAATGGTAAATTTCATAATGTTTTTACAAAAATTAGATTTTTAATGAATTTTCAAAACAAAATCTTGAAATTTATAAGTCCAAGGGCCATAAATACGTCAAAAGTGAGTCAATCGTAACAAAACTCGAACTGGTACTAACGCCGCTTGGATTAAAGCTATATACCACATTTCAACTCAGTATCTTGAAAGACGGCAAAAAAAAGTCCGGAAAACATGACCTAGGGCATCTGGTCACCCCCCCCCCCCTAAATTTATAAATTTCTCAAAAATGAAGAAAAAGATATCAAAACCCGTAACATATGTGATAGTTGGTACACTTTATTTGTTTCATGATAAATTTCATAATGTTTTGACAAGAAATAGATTTTTAATGAATTTCTGAAAAAAATCTTGAAATTTGTAAGTGCAAGGGCCATGAATCCGTCAAAAATAGGTCAATCGTAAAAAAACCCCTCGAACTAGTACTGATGCTGCTTGATATAAAGCTATATACTAAATTGCAGCTCAATATCTTGAAAGACGGCAAAAAAGTCCGGAAAACATGACCCCGGACGGACGGACAGCACCATAACATAATACGTCCCGTCTAATGACGGGCGTATAAAAAACCAAGCTATACGCAAATGCTACATCCAAAATTTTGATGGTGTGTGGACGGACGGACAGATTTCGCCAATTCATGGACCGGATTTGCTTTGCAATCCGGTCTACAATGTACCAAGGAGGACAGTCAGACAAGGTAACCTGTGCTGTGTGGCTGTGTCACTCACAACAATGTACCAAGGTGGACAGTCAGAGAAAATAACCTGTGCTGTATGAACATTCCACCGTCAATTGATTTTAATGTTATATAATACTATTAATGTTATCTCACAGTGACACTGAAAACTACCACAATGGAAGTTCACAGACCACTGGGTATCATAGGTAGACTAGTATTGCTATAACCAATTTATAATATTTGTAAAAAAAAATTCTTACTTTCGTGGCGGATATGCCTATTAACTATTTCTGCAATGTTGTTATGCATCCCTCCATTGAAATCTGTCTTCTTTATGTCGCCAAGAAGTGATACAAACGTCGGCCCGGATGAAGGAAACAAGGAGTCCACACGTTGACATATATCACTGAATTCTGACCAATGTTGGATGAAATCATTATCAGTGATCTCGCAACTGTGGGCATGGCCATACACCTTATTTCGTAGATCCCGTATCCTTTCAATAATGTCCCCAATGGTATTGTTTGAGGAAGTTGTCGGTAACTTGCCCCAACCATTACTGGGAGCTGTCACACTGGGCAGGTTGATGTTACGAATTATCTTATATAGAAATGTCACGTCAAAATTTGAGTAACCTTGAGAAGATGCATCTCTTAATAATAATTTCTCCTCTGCAGTTAAATTCCGGAGTCCAGATGCACGAACTTTTATATCATGTGGTGGGATGTCTTTCTGCAGAATATGACGCAATATTTCGGGGAAAATTTCCACAGCTACATAACAGCATCGTGTGTAATTAACTGTTTCCTTAGACAAAGCCACGAATGAATACCCTGAAATACAGGAGGATCAATATATATATCTCAAAATTTTTAGGCTCAGGTGAGCTAAGCTAAATCTATGCATGTCAAAGACGTTATTTTCATTATGTCAAATCTTAAAAGAGAGTAGGACATGCATCCTTCAGTAGCTATTGTTGTATTTTTAAAATCACTTAATTTTCACATGTACATGTTACACACATATATATTGGTATAAAACTTTTTAGGGGTAACAAATGTATCTTATTATTATCCACTAAATGTAACATCAAAACTGGCACCACCGCAGCAAATATTTAGAGATGTTGCGATACAGTGAGGAAGGACTGACCAATATATGTGAATACAAGATATGCTTCAATGGAATTTAATAATAAGCACTGGAAATAATTTATTTTCTGTTTGATGGAGGTACAGTATTAAACAAGAGGCCCAAGAGGGCCTACATTGCTCACCCGAGTGCCATAGATGCTAGGTTCAACTATATCAGAAAAGTGAACAAGAGTGGTTTTTCTGATTAAATCTTTCAATGTGCTCACAGGAAATTCAAAGCAATGGAACAAAATACCAGTAATAAAAAAAAACAAGAGGCCCAATTCAGTTGATAGAATTTAAAAAATTTCTTATGAGGATGTGGAGTTTATACATGTGAATTCGCCCTCCTACCCTATTTCCTTCTTCTTTTCTCGCGTTTCTTATTGTTCAAAGGTTGTACATGACCTACATAAAGTTTGTGTCCCCTGTCATTACAGCTATACCAGGGGTGCATTCAGAATCGTAGCTGCTAGGCTAGCCGCTATATTTAGTATTTATAACACATCATTCTGAATGCGCACCTACATGTAGCGGCTAGGTAAAATGGCGGAGAGTTATAAATCCTCTTTCATATTTTGAAATAAGCTATCCGCTTTAGTAGATTAAACAATGTTTCATATCACAGATCAGCACGTGATCTTTATTATTTAATTTTTACTTTGGATTGGGTAACCAAGGTGTTTTCAAGCAAAAACGGAGAAGAGAGAGCAAAAACATTTACAGTCCGCTATTTTGAATTTGAAAGCTAGCATAAGAATCTAAGGCTTGGTTTTGCTACATTACGGCTAGGCGAGCAGATCGTTCAGTTACCGAGCAGAGCTAGCTGCTACGTAGCCGCTACTATTCAGAATGCATCCCTGTACAACCTATACGATGCTACAGTACAGTCTGGGTGGAACTTATTTTGCCCACTGGTCACAGTAGGCATTTTTAGAGTGGGCATTAAAAATGTCCACTGGACACAGTGGACATTCTTGTAAGAGTCAGATAGAATTAACACACAGGTAAGTGGACAGCTTGATAGCTCAGGTAAATGTCCACTCCTAATGCCCCCTGAAATTTCAGGTGGACTGCCCACTGTGGACAGTGGGCATTCAAAGTTCCACCCGGACTGTACTGTAGATGGGTGTTGCTTATCTAAAGACTCTCTTTCCTCTTCTCTCGCTTTTCTAATTGTTCAAAGATTTTACATGACCTACATTAAGTTCCTATATATCCTGTAATAACAGGCATACCAAGAAATGTTAGACAGGTGTTGTCTATCTAAAGACTTAACATGATGCGACATTTAATCATCTACCGTACTTACAGTCTAAATCATCACGAAAAACATATTTAATTTATCCTAATGTTTACAAGGCCTATATACATACCTTTCTATTCTTATCAAGTAATCAATTTTGCATATTACTCCACATATTCTGAATACATACCTGACTTTCTAATAGTTCGAATGTTGGGAATATAAACCACAGTCAACTTACCTCTCTCGTCGTTGCAGCCGCAAGGAAGTATGACGATACTAGATGGGTGTTGCCTATATATAAAGTCATCACATGATACAAGATTTGACCTTATACTTCCTGTTTACAAACTTTTATTTCTTCTTCTTCTTCCAAGTTAAGTGCTTGCCTACTGTAATCCCTGACGCGTGGAATGTGTATATCCCAAAGAATTCAAGGATCTTTTTACGTGCCATGCACCTCATGATGACACCCAGTGATCGGTGCCGGCTTTTGATTTCACATATATGGTTCATTACATAGAAAATATACCTCTGTTTCAGACCCATCTGAAGCAGTTATTGATTGCCTCGTATCATTTGAAATATTGTCAGTGGGGCTCCAACCCAGAACCCATTGCTGCTAACACATTTATGCTTCTAGCCGAGATAGTCACAGTCCACAGGTCCACCAGTCCAACAATAAATTAAACAAGAAGCCTACGTTGGTCTTATAGCTCACCTGTGCACAATCAACGTTAAATTTATATGAATGAGAATGAGAATGTGTCAGCTAATTTCAGATTTGTTGACTTAAGGAAAGTGTGAAAACCCTCACACCCCCCCCACCCCCCAAATTCAGTTATTAAGGACTCGGGATAACACTAGAGCAAAATTTCCCGTGTAATATTTTGGAAATCCACAAAGGTAGTAAGAAGTTATGACCAAGTTTCGTATATAATTATAGCACAAATATAAATTTGAAAGAAACTGAGCGTGGAAGGAATTTTCAATAATATTCTAATTAAAAAAAAAATAGGGCACACCTAACGGGTGTATGATACGCCCTAATCATATTTTAATGTAGTCTGCAAGCCACATCCTTTCATATGACACCATCAAAACTTTTGTTCCCCATTAGATAAGTAGTAGAAGTCCAGAAAACCTTTCCGACCCTGCCCATTTCCCCCCACCCCAGGGGCCTGACCCCAACTTTGAAACCCACATGCACAACTACAAGCCACAACCTTTCATATGACACCATCAAAACTTTTGTTCCCACTTTAGTTAAGGAGGAGAAGCCTGGACAAGCTTTTCCGACCCTGCCCATTTTTTCCTACCCCAGGGGCCTGACCCCAACATTGAAACCCACATGCACAACTGCAAGCCACATCCTTTCATATGACACCATCAACAGTTTTGTTCCCTATTTAGTTAAGGGGAAGAAGCCCGGACAGACGCCTTAAACAGTTAAAGTCTTAAAAATTCATAAAAAAAGTCAAAAATTGAGATATTCACAAAATTCTTTCACAATGATATTCCTCATCATTATTATGATAAAAATAGTCATTAAGAAATCATCCATATCAATTAACTAAAAAACATAACACTTTTCTGCATTGAAACTACTAAGTCCAGAAACATACCACCCCCCCCCACCCCCCCCCCCCCCCCCCCAAAAAAAAGGCGTAAATTCATATTTGACGAATCTTAACCCCGAACACTATTTTTGATAACCCATCTCTATAGATTGTTGAAATGCAATTAGTTTCCCCATTTATGCACTAGTTCTGGAGGAGAAGATTTTTGAAGAGGGGTACCGTTTTGGGCACTTTTGGCCCCGCCATGGATCCACCCCTGAGTGAACCTGGATCCCAAACACAAATTTAGTAGGGGACCTTGAGTACATCATTTATACAAAGTTTGATTTAAATCTGCAATGCAGTTCCAGAGAAGAAGTCGAAAATGTGAAAAAGTCAACGGACCGACGACGGACTGATATTATACGGTTGGAATAATTTTCTGCTTGACTAGTGGAGTTGTAAGTGGACTATCAGACTGGTGGACCTTCACATTGGTGTAGTGGACGGTTTCCACCATTTAATAACGAATAATGAACTCTGTTCCATCTCCAAAGGCATAGGAGAAGGGGGCAGCGGGGCACGGGTCCCCCCACTTTTCAAAGTGTGGGGGGGGGGGCCACAAACATTGTTGTGCCTCCCCACTTTTAGAGTAATATTTTTAAATAAACTCAAATAAGGCATTTTAAAGACCCAACTCCCTTCTGTCGAATATCCGTACGGATGGTCATCAGCGATAAAACACGCCTCCGCGGTGTTATCGCTATAAATAACTCGCACAAACTCTCGTGTAAACAGAAGCGCATGTTTCCAAGTACATAGGATATAAAGTAAAAGCTCATGTAGTATGGAAAATATTCGTCGAAAATTGTAACTAAATGAATGGAAATGTACAAATTTACAATAAATTATATGAATAATACACCCTCTTGTGAAAATGGATACAACCGGCATTTTGTTTATTGTATGATGCTGTCCCGCCAACTGCCACACTGGACACCATCCTGTGTGAGGGTTTCAAAGGATAATAGCTCAGCATGCATGCATCAAGATATAGCTATTGAGTTTGTGATAAATATCCAGTCTTTGATAATCAAATGTATCACATTTGCATTAAGTAATTTGGTACAACCACAAAGAAAAAATTACCCCGTCTTATCTTGAGAGTCCCTCCCCTGGTAGTACCTCATGCAAAACTACATAATCTCGGAAATACTAAATAATGGCGGGTAATGAAGAAAATGAAGAAAAAAGGGTTTTATCAATTTGTGTCACAGAATTACAAAGGGAAACAATGATGGTACTGTTCATTCACCATGAATGGACCTTTGAAGAGGTAGATCTACCTAATTACTCATTTGTTTCGCAAGAAACATCAGATTCATTCAAAATTAATGGTTTGGCTTGATTTTTTTATTCGTGATTATTTTATGCATTCATTGGATGCTGATGTTCTACTCACCATGTTGATGAGATTGATTGATTGATTAATTATTGTTTTACGTCACTCCACGCTTATCTCATGTATATGGTGACTGCATCTGTGTGACCTTTGCCACGGACCCACCGGATGCAGTGAGGGATCGTTTACATGTCACGCCTACCCTGACCCGGGTTTGTACTGTCTCAACCGAAAGACAGAACACCTGTGTGCCCAGGGCGGGAGTCGAACCCGGGACTTCTGGATTACAAGCTGAGCACCTTAACCACTAGGCCACACCCCGCTTCACCATACTGATGAGTTCAAGCTTGATTTTCTTTGTAATTATAGTGCATCATTTTTAAATTTGTGTGACAGAAGCTTTCTACCAAGAGGAGGGGACGCGAGATGTAGGGAGGATGAATATAATAACACCACTAAGGCCCCGAACTGGACCCAGATAAATGACCACACGCAACCAACCGGTTAAAATCATAGTGAACGTGTGACCACTCCGACCGACTTGATTGATTACGATAAACCTGCAGCAGCCATGCTACGACAGGAAGTAGCCCAAAAACATCCTAGTGTCAACGCCAATGTGGCTGGGCATACTCAGCCGGGAGCTAGTAGTAATTCAGTGTTGGTGATCTCGCCATTACACAACAATCCACCCACAGGAATGATATTTTTTGCTAACAATACTTGTTAGGGCTTTCATAGATGTTTATTCTCAGGTGAGTCTATGGCAAATGAAACCTCAATTCAATTCAAATCAAACCATCTATATTTAATATATAAAAGAAAGCCATTAGATTATATAATGATATATATAGGTAATACAGCTCTCAGAAGCAAACCAGAAATTTGAAATGAACAATTAATTGATTTTAAATGTCTTCTACCAAACAACAAAGAAGCTAATACAGCCATCCAAATAGGGAATAACTTTTTATTTAAGACGAATAAACAATGAAAGGTACCGATCAGCTATCAGAGGATAGGACGTTTGTCAGGATGGGGAGGGGATAGGATGCAAGGAGGCAGTTGAGGAGAGATCAGACGTTTGTCATTATGGAGAGGATAGGATGCCAAGAGGCGGTTGAGGATAGGACCAGACGTTAGTCAAGATGGAGGGAGGATTAGATGCCAAGAGGCAGTTGAGGGGAGATCAGACGTTAGTCAGGATGGAGAGAGGATAAGGTGCCAAAAGGCGGTTGAAGAGAAGAGACGTCTGCCAGGATTGAGAGAAGATAGGATGCAAGGAGGTGGTTCACAGATGAGACGTTAGCCAGGATGGAAAGAGGATAGGATGCCAAGAGGCGGTTGAAGAGAGATGAGACGTCTGCCAGGATGGGGAGAGGATAGGATGCAGGGAGGTGGTTGAAGAGAGATTAGACGTTAGTCCAGATGGAGGGAGAATAGGATGCAATAAGGCGTTTGAGGAGAGATCAGACGTTTCTCAGGATGCAGAGAGGATAATGTGCCAAGAGGCGGTTCAGGAGAGATCAGACGTCTGTCAGGGTGAGAGAGGATAGGATGCAAAGAGGCAGTTGAGGAGAGATCAGGCGTTTGTCAGGATGAGAGGAGATAGGATGCCAAGAGACAGTTGAGGTGACATCAGACGTTAGTCAGGATGGAGAGAGGATAAGGTGCCAAAAGGCACTCGAAGAGAAGAAACGTCTGCCAGGATGGAGAGAGGATAGGATGCAAGGAGGTGGTTAAGTGATGAGACGTCTGCCAGAATGGACAAAGGATAGAATGCCAAGAGGGGGTTGAAGAGAGATTAAACGTTAGTCCAGATGGAGAGAGAATAGGTTGCATTGAGGCGTTTGAGGAGGGATCAGACGTTTCTCAGGATGCAGAGAGGACAAGGTGCCAAGAGGCGGTTCAGGAGAGATCAGACGTCTGTCAGGATGGAGAGAGGATATGATGCAAAGAGGTGGCTGAGGAGAGATCAGACTGTCAAGATGGAGAGAGGATAGGATACATGGAGGCGGTTGGGGAGAGATCAGACGTCTGTCAGGATGCAGAGAGGATAGGATGTCAAGAGGCAGTTGAGGAGAGATCAGACTGCCAAGATAAAAAAGGGGGATAGGATACAAGGAGGCTGGTTGAGGAGGAATCAGACGTTTGTCAGGATGAAGAGAGGATAGGGTGCCAAGAGGCGGTTGAGGAGAGATTAGACTGTCGAGATGGAGAGATGATAGGATGCTAAGCACAGGGGCTTGTTTCATACATGCCCATATACGTAAATAACAACAAAAGGTGTCCCACTCATTTTCATGTAAGAAGTAGGTCACCACATCTGCCACTTATTTCGCCAGTATTAAGTGATTCTTCATATAGAAAAAGAAAGTGTTACTAAGTGGAATAAATGTTTATTTTTAATGTTACATAAATAATATTCACTCTTCCCTACCTCAATCGGTAGTATCTGACCACCTTCAACACGTACCTCGAGTTCATTCATAAAATAATTTTCTTAAATCACCCCAACTCCCGGTTTAAAGCTGTCTCAAGTGTGTGATTTGTTTCGCGCGCTCTCATTGGCTTATTTCTTCACATCATCGTCAGACTTGTTGCAATTGAAAAACCTACCAATTTGCAAGAAACTGCTCTTTATGCTGCCATAAAAAAAGCCACAACCTAATTCTATTAGGTGAAAGCGGTACCGGAAAAGGTTTGATAACAACGCCGATCGCAACAGATCTGCGGAAAGAGGGAAAACAAGCGGCTATAACAGCGACGACTGGTATTACTTCATTGACTGTCGGTTGGAGAGCAATTCACAGCTTGGCAGGCATTGGCGATGGGAGAGATTCCGGTGAGCGACTTAATAATAACACCCTTTCGCTTATACTTATGGCATCACGACGGGTGTGACCGGTCGGCAGGGGATGCTTACTCCTCCATGGAACCTGATCCCACCTCTGTTTTGACAGAGGTTCGTGATTGCTAATATTTTATATACTTATGTATTGTCGTGTTTCTTCGAACTCGAGTTGTGGATAACGGATCAATATCTTTGATTTGTAATTCAGAAACATGATATTTTAGAATGTAACTGTTTGATCACAGACGAAATATCTATGCTCAGTTTGAAAATATTTTAAACGATCGAGTATATCACCCGTAAACTTCGAGATTCAGTCGTATACGTTGGTAACATACAAGTGATTGGTGTGGGCGATTTTTTTTTCAATTGCCACCAGTACCCGATCATTTGAAGTTGGATTATGGTAATTGTTGTTTTGAGTACGTGCATTTCAGAAACAGTTTATGCACCGTATTGTTTTAAAAGACATAATGGGTCAAAGTGAGACTGATTTGATTAAATGCATAAATGATGTATCTCGAGAACTACCCCAAGATTGGCATAATTCTATAAGACGACTAGGCAGGCCACCGCCTCCAGGCCCTGTACCAATACATCTAAGTGGAAGGAAATTTGACTGCGATGTATATAATACAGCAAAATTAGTGGAAATGGGAGGTAAATCAGTCATATCTGGGAGCAGATAGTGGAGATACCATTGTTTTAAAATAGTTGCCAGTTCCAGAGCATTTACACTTAAAGATTGACAGTCCGGTCATTTTATTAAAAAAAAAAAGAGCCGGCGTGGCCTAGTGGTATCGCGCTGGACTCCTGATCGGGTGTTTTACGTCGCGCAAAAGGAATATTTCACCCATATCTACACATAAATGTGTACTAAAATATACATGTATACACAATTATAATACGTTGCATTTCAATATATCACATTTTATTAAATAAGTTCACTTCTTTAAAAAAATTCTAGAACTCTCGAAATACTGTACAGTATAATACTGATTTCGAACGTGTGCAGTGTCTGCACATTCCAACAATATATGTTTAATACGTAATAGACCTCCACATGGGATACACTCTGGAGGAGGCTCTTCCTTGAAAAGGTAAGAATGAGTTATCCAAGAGTGCCCAATGCGGAGTCTACAAGTAACAATTTCATCTCTACGACAAGAATGGTGATAATTTATTCTATTTAAAAAAATCGGCTTCAGATCATGAAGTTTATTATTATCTTCATGGTCCCAGTTATCTTGTGACAAAGCATCAATATAATTCAATATAGATGATTTAAAATCTGTATAAGGTATTTTACCTACGATATCTAGTCTATTTAATCCTTATTTCGCTGCTTTGTCAGCTTTAACATTGCCTACGAATCCCATATTTCCAGGAAGCCAACAAAATACAATGTCAAAATTATTTGACAACAAAGAATTTACTTTCTCTAAAATCCTCAAAATGTAAGGATTATAAGTACTGAAATTTTTGATAGCCTGAAGACATGATAAAGACTCCGAAAAAAGATACTCATAAACTGTTTATTTCTTTCAATATGAACAAGTGCTAAAAGTATAGCCTTAGCTTCGGCTGTAAATAAAGAACAATTATTTGGTAAACGTGTGGATAAAGAAATAATAAAAAATAATAAAGAAAATGTAAGTGAGAAATGGAGCCTCCCGTTTAAGGAATATTTCACTAAAAGTTTAAAAGAGAATAAAACTAAAGCTTGTAAATTTCTTTTAGATAGTTATGAAATATATCCGATATATTGGAATAACTAACAACATATCTGAAGATTTTAATACAGTTACTAAACATCATTTAGGTTGGAAGCGTGCTCCATTAGATTCGGTTGTTATAGCTTTTTATTTTCTACAACAATTCTACATCAAGGAAATATTGAGAGGTTTTCGCGACCTTGGTGAATTTCCGTTAAAAAGGAGCATAGACATAGATTAATTGATCCGGTCACTGTTAAAAGAATCCCCCAAACATCTGTAAATCCAGATGAAATTGTTAGACATGTCAAATGTGACGTTAACGAGAAATCCAAATTAATTAACGAAGACAGTGATACTGAGATACCCGTAAATGCAACAAATTTGTTAGATGGAGATAATGAAGAAGCAGAATCTGTTCGTTCCTCTTCTCAAAAAGCAATAGCTTTATTTGCAATTAACGAAAATCGTGTGTTTCATTGTGCACAAGCCCAAGGATAAATATACAGTGACGTTACATCCGGAGAAATGTGTTTGCCCAGCTTTAGGCACTTGTTGGCATATTTTAGCAGCCAAAATTAGTATTGGGATAAATGTTTTAGATGAGAAAAAAAAATACAACTTGACTCAATGAAATAGAAACGCTCGAAAAAAAAAAAACCCCCCCAAAACAAACAATAAAGCAGGAAAATAAAAAGAGACCAAGACCTATAGATAACAGTGATCGTGAAATAATTATAAATCCTGCCCCTGATTCTACAGAAAATGAAACTTTGGATGAAGTTCCAAACAAATCTACTCCATTTAAAGAATTTTAAAAAATCAAAATGATGTCAGAGTCAGTAGCGTTAATCAGAGGTATTCTAAACAAAAGAACTGTGGATCACTATTGTGTATCCAGAACAAAACTTTTGTGGATCTACTTTTACTTTCCCTTTCCATTATAACTGCATGAGAGTCTATTTTCGTCTGATGTTTTTCTATTCTCGTGATGTTTATCTATTCTCGTCAGATGTTGACATTACTATTAAATCACAAAGGAATTGAGTTGACAACTGTCCAAGACCCTCGGGCTGGTATGAAGACTGCGGATCTCTGTTTTTATTGTTCAACCAAGAGTGTGGATCATTTAACATCATATAATATATATATTTATGTTCTACCTGATTAACATCATATAAAATATTCGATTATGATATTAACTTAGAAAGGTCTTATGATATGGGGATACCCCCTGACGAGTATATGTACCGCGAGGCAATACGTAAAGTATGTCAGGGTCTTAAAGACAAACAAGCAGGGCAGCATGTTATAAACTTAAATCTAGCAAAGTTAGATGAGGTTGTAGATAAAATTAAGAGCTTTCAATTCAATAAGAAGTACACTTATCTAGAAAAGGCAAGTGAAAACACAATGTACAATTAGGGCACTCAGTCAGTAGTACGGAGGGTGGCAGCACTGAGACAGAAAGTATAGATGTGGATGAATATCCGTCTATTTGTCAGACAAGAGTAACCCAAGATATGGCGAAAAGATCGGAGAGAGATAAAATAAAAAAACAAATAGAACGAGAAAAAGGTGTTTACAATAAGGTGAATGAAATGAGTGGTATTAAGAGTGGTTTGCAAAATATAATTGTGCCCTTTGAAAAGATTAAATTTTCAAAGCGTAGATCAGGATCGGGAAGTCGTTCCGTGTCACCAAGTACGCAATGCTTTAACTGTCATGGTTGGAGAGAGGTGAAGCAGTTGGAATTGGGGATGCAGGGATGGTTACTCCTTGTGTACCTGAGCCGATGGGACAACTAACATGGGTTCCACCGCCAAAGAGAGTGGCGCCCATGCGTTCCGTTGTGCCGGGGGCATATGGAGAGATCACTTCTGTAGCTGATCCAGTTCCAACTGCAGTACCCACCTACCACGCCCTTGGCCGGGCCAGGGGCCCTAGCTTAGCTGGGATTCGACACCCATTTCCATTTGAAGCTGAGTGGGCATGGTAGGGTGTCGGGCTTGTCAGTGGAACAAGCTATCAGCAAAGCCACTAAAACTCATTATCCTTTCCACTCTGTTCAGCTAGTGGTAGGGATAATGTGTTACTATGACTCTTCCACTTTCCCTCAGCGTATTGAACCTAAAAGGAAGTGGAAGTACGCTGTAGGGATCCATCCTTCCCACGCTGGAGGGGTAACCCTGACCAGATAGCTCATCTGGCCAGGTTGTTGACACATAGGGAGGTGCTTGCGCTGGGTGAGTTATCTAGACTAGTCTTACCCCGCGCGACTACCAAATTATAGTCAACAGGTTCAATTGCGAAGACAGTTGCTTGAGATGGTAAGGCCAGACCAGGGAATTGTCTTGCATTTGAGAGGTGCAGGCTATCTCGAGGATGGCGATGCGGTGTACGCGCAAGCTTGGGTGGTTGCACAGGAAATCTGTAAACCGACCCAGCGATTCCACTTACACTGTTTCGGAGGACGGTGCAGCTATGGATGGGCCGGTTCCCCTATAGCTATTTTGGGTATACCGGCAACATCCGTAGTTTCTGTGCCCCTCAGATTGAAGGCCTGTGCTCGGTACCCATAGATAGATTGGTACTGGAGACTGACTCTCCTTACCTGTGCCCAAACCCAAATGCGAAGGTGAATTGTCCAGCCTACCTAGGTGATGTAGCTAGCCTGGTGGCAGAGCACCGACAGCTAACCATCCATACTACAACAGTGAATGCTAAAGTACTATTTGGATGGAGGCTGTAGGTGCCGTCACTAGGCTAGCCTGTTTAACTAGCTGACCTCTCAGCAGTCACCATGTAGTAGTACATATGGGTATCTATGTAATAACAACTATATAGGTAGATATGCATATGTTTAAAATTGTATTATAGTCAGAATTAACATATATATTTTGGGTTCTTTGGCTATTAGGTGTACCCAGAGACTTAAGTGTTTGTCAACTTTGACATAGTCTTATACCTTAATGTTATATATAAATTTACAATAATGTTATTTAAAAATTAACTTCTTATAACTTAAGGTCTGGTCCTACAGTTTCTTTGTATGTGTAAAATCTTTTTAGAAGAAGTATAGGTCTCAAATCATGAAGAATGAGATCTATTACAATCCGTAAAACACAAGTAATAGAATTTGGAATGGGTATAGTATAAATTTATTTTATCCTTTGATGATCAGCTTTATCCTAGCACAGTCAATTGAGATTGTGTTTTCTCATTATGTGGATATAGCTGGGAATTAACTGATGAAGTAATGTCAGTGTTTGCCCATTACTGGTATTCAAGATAAATTGATACCATTGTAATGTAAATCTAAAAATATAGGGGGTAGGTGAGATTATTATTATATGTTGTTTAACGTCGCACCAGGAATATTGCACCCATTTGGCGACGATTACAATTCTCATATTAACATTATATAAATACAAATAATTTAAAATATTTGAAAAAAGACCAGCTTTTAATGTATATAATATATACAAATAAAAATGATACTAAAATCATTTTACAAATTCATATTACACGTCGATACCATGATAAGAAATATATATATACAACCATTCAATATACTATATTTTATTATACAAATTTACTTCTTTTAAAAATTCTATTATGTTCGTTATATTAACCCTCTCAAATAGCTCTTTCATATTATCTGCAGAAAAATAATTAATTCTAATATGTGCAGTATCTGCACAATCAAGTAACATGTGTTTTACACTAAGTAGGCATCCGCAAGGAATACACTCTGGAGGAGGTTCTTCCTTTAACAGGTAAGAGTGCGTGATCCAAGAGTGTCGAATGCGGAGTCTACTAATAACAACTTCATCTTTTCGACAATCATGAAAATAATGTATTTGATTTTTGAGGCGCGGGAAGCGCCTCTTTGTGATCGCCCGGGGCGTTCTACATATTGACCTCAGAGTTTTCACTATATATTCTTTGGCAGCGACCGCGTAGCGTCGTGTAACTGTCGTTACGCTGCGTAATGTAGTTCTTGTCTGGTTGGTATGTAAACTTTATTCACAAATTAAATACATTTATTTTGGCTGATTACATTACAAGTGGTATACATGTATACAAAATAATATAGTTATGCAATTTGAGCGTGGTCTTTACCGCACAGCTTTATTTTTTTGTTCGGTCGAAATTACTACGCTGTGAAAATAGTTCTGTACAGACTGAAGCGATGGACGCTGGAGACTGCACGCATCACAGGTGAGTACATTTTGATTTTTGAATGTAATTATTGAATGCTTGTTAAATGGTTGAAATGCCGTTGAAGGGTTGATCAGACGATGCAAACAAGATTTTACCATCCGTCTGTTTTGTTTGTGACTTAATATAATACCGCATGCTAAACCAAATGACGTTAATCAGCCGAAGTAAGAAAGTGAACCTATGCCTTAGATTCTAAATCTTTAGTTTATGAACGAACGATTTTTTTAGGTTAAGTGTAGGTCTAGCTCTGTTGCTTTGCTTATGCTGAATATCGTTATTTTTAATTAATTCCATGTAGATGCAGTTTATTGTCGAACGATAGGCATACTACATGTATATAATTGCATAATTTCTATTGAAACGTTCGGCTCATACCTTCACCACCGTTTCTATTTCACCATTCATATTTTGTGTGGGAAAACTTTGCTGATAGAAACTGGGTCATTGCATCCAAAAAATGGAGTAACATGCACAAATCACTTACCTCTTCAGCTAATTAAATCCTTAACTATTTAAATCTAACCATTTTCTTGTAAAAACAGTCCATGTATACTCGAATAAATACATCACAAAATATTTGGTGTAGCTCTCTATTACTTCCAAACTGCCATTTAAAATTATATCAATATGTGGTTTCACTGGCTGAAGAGTTCTAATTACTAGGGGCATCCAAGGGAAACATGGTTATAAAAATGAAGAAAAGGGTTGTTTTTCACTGAAATTTTCCTAGACATTTATTAAGTATTTGTATTTAAAGTGTTTTTAAGATATCTGCAATTTAACTGGCAGGATTTTATGAAAAAAAATTAGGCTTTAATTTTTTTTCCTATTTAACCTCATGGCCTCACACATGCGCACTCAATCTAGTTTGAACATGGCTGTTTGAAAGTAATGGAGAAATACACCAAATAAATCGTGATGTATTTATTCGAGTATACATGGATTGTTTTACAAGAAAATGGATTAATATGAATAGTTAAGGATTTAATTAGCTGAAAAGGTAAGTGATTTGTGCCTGTCACTCCATTTTTTGGATGCAATGACCCAGTTTCTATCAGCAAAGTTTTCCCACACAAAATGTGAATGGTGAAATAGAAACGGTGGTGAAGGTATGAGCCGACCGTTTCAATAGAAATTAATAATTGCACAACATTTTAGCCTCATTTTACCGACGCATATTTTCGGTGTGTCTTATAATTGTAACAGATTTATGTGTATGTTTATAATTGGAGCAGGCATGTACCGGCACTTGACAACAATGGGTTTTGTTACCAGTGAGTTGAGTTAATTAAAAGTGAAGTTAGGCGACATCTGTTTTATGTACATACTCTGACACCTAAACAAGTGGGGCCAACAAGTGTACGTGTAGCTATTTAATGGAGGTAATTTGATCTTATCAAGAAATAAAAAAAATTACACAATTTAGGCACAACTTTCGTACAAGGCTATAATAAAATAATTTTATGATTATCAATTCCACCTGTCTGTACCTGTCTAGGTCATCTTAGCAAAGGGCTTCGTGCACGGTGTGTGTTGTCCGTACACTTAAATACATTTTGTACTTAAACTAAAAAAGTACTGAAGGATTTCAATGAAAACTTCGTCGTGTTTAACCTAGTTTTTACATGAGTTATTGCCCTTTGTTCAGAATATTAGTTTTTTGGACTTTACTCAGCTGTCCTTTGAGATATTTGTCTAGGATGTAGTATATGAATTTGTTTTGAGGTTATACAGATCAAGTTCGACTCTTGTCACGCTTGACCTAGTTTTACGTGAGTTACTGCCCTTTGTTCAAAATTAGTTTTCCGGACTTATCGGCTGTCCTTCGAGATATTGGCCTGGAATTTAATATATGAATTTGTTTTGAGGTAATACAGATCAAGTTCGACTCTTGTTGTGTTTGACCTAGTTTTATGTGAGTTATTGCCCTTTGTTCAAAATTAGTTTTCCGGACTTTTCACAGCTGTCCTTTGAAATATTGACCTGAAATTTGGTATATAAATTTCTTTTTAGGTAATTCAAATAAAGTTTGACTCTTGTCGTGTTTGACCTAGGTTTACATGAGTTGTTGCCCTTTGTTTAAAATTAGTTTTCCAGACATTTCTGAGTTGTGTTTTGAGATATTGACTTGGAATTTATATAAATTTGTGTTAAGGTAATACAGATCGAGTTCGACTCTTGTCATGTTTGACCTAGTGTTACGTGAGTTATTGCCCTTTGTTCAGAATATAGTTTTCGGGACTTTAAATACTCAGCTGTCCTTTGAGATATTTGCCTGGAATTTAATGTATGAATTTGTTTTGAGGTAATACAGATCAAGTTTGACTCTTGTCGCGTTTGATCTAGGTTTACGTGAGTTAATGCCCTTTGTTCAAAATTATTTTTTCAGACTTTTCTCAGCTGCGCTGTCCTTTAAGAGATCAGTTGTTGTTTAAGAGATCGACCTGGAATGTTTATTTCAGTACCAGTATTAATTGGTGTATACCTGGTATTCAGTTAGGGAGGAAGGTTTGTGTGGACCGGTGGGGACATGCATTGCTTTAGCAACACTCTTAGAATGCTTGTTTTTCAGTTTAATTCGAAATCCAAGATTGCCACCATGACAGCCATCTTGAAAAACCTATTTTAAATTTAAAGTAAAGTTCTACTGGAGGGATTGGAATGAAAATTTACAATTGATTTTTTGCTTTAATAATTATAACTGAAATAGATACCATGTATCATTATTGTCTTACGTTCCGCCATGCTTTAAACTCAGCTTATCCTATATGACATTTTACAAATACGCTGTACAGACAACAGTGTAGTGCCCGTGTTCTGTGAATAAATGCAACTTTTGCTTTCGTCTGTATTTTTTTGAAAACTTTCATCTTACTGGATTTTGATTAGCTGACTGTAAATTGTATTTTAAAAGACTGAAACAATGGATCGATACTGGTATCTTAATTTATATATAGATCGATAATTGTGTTTTGTTGTATAGTATCACGATTCACTGATGCACCGGTGTATGACGATCTAGTCCTATTGAACACGTTACACCAATAATGTCACTTCTTTTGAAGCAATTTCTGACTTAAATTGTGTCTGTGCTCAACTTCTGCATTTATTTATTTAGTGCTTAACGTCCCGTCCGCAATACTTCAGTTATAACTTATATTAGGACATGCAAATTTTAATGGTGGAGGAAACCGGAGAAAACCACCGACCTGTGGCAAGTAATTATAATTGGCAACTTTAACCAACTAAGCTGAAAAATCCACCTCCGTCAGAGTTTGAACTTACGAGGTGAGAGGCTTGTGATTTGCAGTCCACGACCTTAACCACTGAGCCACTGTGGCCACACCGCTCAACTTCTACAGTATTCATTTAAAATCTTGAAAACTTTACAGACTGCTACAGTTGAAGTTGTGCATCCGGAAATTATTTCAATTCCAACCATATTTGTGAAAGTTATGTTTCTTTACATTTATGTCAGTTCTTCCAGCTGTATACACTTATTCTAACAGTATTGCATGAACATTATAATTAGGTAAGAAAAAATTGATATGTAGGATTGAGTTTGCTACACATAATAATGACTTACACATGTTTTGTTGCTTAAATTACTTCCCTTTGATTAAGATTAATGTTCGCAGCATAACTCTCTTTGCATTGTATAAGATAATGGTCTTTAGTTTACATGATAATATCTTAAAAGACATCCAGTCAGACATGCTTTAGAAGAAGTTCAAAATGTCTTAACCAGTCAGAGAGTAGTGGCCATCTTGGATTTTGCATGCCAAGTTTTGATTTGGAACTATTCAGCAGTTTTTAAGAAGTTAAAAATATGTGTGCCTTTGAGTACGGTATATTTCAATATAAGTTTTCAGTTTCTTTTCCAACCATTAATTGTGGGGAAAGCAGACAAGACAATTATCAAACTGAAGCATCTGCAAAACATTTGTGCCAAGTATATATTTCAGTATACAATTATATGTTTATATAAGGCAATAACGTAATTAAAGGATTGGAGCTTATCATTTGATTGAAACATATTTTATTGCCACAAAACAATAGGATCGGGCACAAGTTATATCAACATTATGAAAGCCCTCTCCTAACATACAATATAAATATTTACAAAATGACTGGCAGACAAAAAAGTTGCTTATCATTGATGTTTATTGCAAATTTTCAGGATGGACTTCCTACAATGGTTACAGTTGGAACAAAAGAAGTTCCAATCAGAGTCATTACCGTAGAGGATAATAGTGACACCATTAGTATGAGCCTATGGAGAAGTCAATCTGAAACAAAATTATCTCTTGGAGACTTTGTTGAAGTAACACACGTGGTGCCCAAAAAATATCAGAATGATATCACTTTAAGTTCAACATCATTTACAGAGATAAAGGTAAGTTAAGATATATAATGTGTGTTAGCCGCCCGGGTAGCTCAGTCGGTAGAGCGTTCGCTCTCGGTGCGGAAGGTCGCGGGTTCGATCCCCGGCCGCGTCATACTAAAGACGGAAAAAAATAGTAGTTGTAGCTTCCTCGCTTAACGCTCAGCATTATGAGGATAGTGCAACGACTGGCCTGCCTGGAGTCAGCATAATGGTCTGGGTGTGGTACATGTGTATAGCTGCTACAGGGTACTGCAGTGAGCTGGCACTCTATAAAAGTCGGCTGTAGTCCGCTCCAGAACAAGCAGTTCACTAAAATACACCACATACAACACGTATCATGCACCCATGATACCGTCTGCATATGACCATAGTAGTTGAGCCGGACGTTAAACCCTAATCAAACAAAACAAAACAAATATAATGTGTGTTGTTCTCTAAATGTTTGAATGCAACCCACCCTTCAATGTGCATAATCATTGCATAATGCATATCACTGCAAATTGATACTGATTGCATTGGCCATATGATGTAGTTTGTGTTTCACAATTTTACATACAGGAGATATTCTTTCAAATATGTATATATATATATGACATCACTACCTACAGTCAGTGGACATAATTATTCACCACCCTGCAAATTTTACTATATATTTTTAGTAAAAACTGATTTATTAAACTTCAGTCAAAAAATAACCGTACAGTCGATTTCCTTTTTCAATATATCCATGTTTTCCTAACATTTTTCTGTTTGTTCTTAAAACCTCGAAACTAGTGTATGATCACCGAGTGAGAAACTGTGAAAGTTTAAAAACCGAGGTAAGAAATAAAAGTGCATTTGGAACAATTTTTACTAGTGTTATATAATGGAGCATGACGTCTTAATAATACGACGTGTTTTCAGCAACTGTTTAAATGTATAATGCAATAAACAATTTATTTTAAATGACTATGATCAAGATCTCCTTAATTTCTAGTTTTTGACAAAGAAACAAATATAATAATCGAATGAAAATCTATTTTTTTACTGCAGTTTAAACATTTTAAATTTTACTATAAATATATAGTAAAAGTTACAGGGTGACGAATAATTATGTCCACTGACTGTACATCTAAATTTCACTATGTGAATACACGATAGTAATCACCTGGGTCCTCTCATTATTAAGAAAAACTATAAAAACTGCTATATTACCAGAAATGAGAATTTATTGAAGTTCATGATTACTTATCTGTATTATGTACATAAAAGATAGCATAATTTTCCAATATAAAGACTTAAAGTAGGTTGAAGTAAGCATTTATTGTTTTACATTTCAGGTGACAGAGGCACCTAAGGAGGAAGAACAAATTGTTATCATTGGGATCAATAATCTTGAAGAAAACACGGAAGTGATCACAGATGACGGGAAGATTTTCCAAATCAACAATGATCTAATAGATCAGGAGTTCTCCCTAACTAGTGATCAATTACCAAAAGAGGTCACAGTTATCGTACAGGGAGGAAACATCATAGATGTAAAATAAGTATGTACTTACTAACTGATATATTTTCATCAAAATCAACAATTAAGAGATGAAACTTCGGTTTTTCTGCAGTATTTGCTGATTGCATTGATATTATGATGTAGTTCATTATTTTACAATTTTACATACAGGAGATGTTCATTCAAATATATATGATATCACTACCATACATCTAAATTTCACTATGTGAATACATGATAGTCATCACCTGCGTCCTCTCATAAATTAGAAAAACTATTATATTACCAGAAATGAGAATTTATTGAAGTTCATGATTACTTACCTGTATTATGTATAAGCACCTCTGTGGCATAGTGGTTAGTGTCGCTGACCCAATTAAGGGGGGGGGGGGGGGGGTTCGACTGCCACTGGTGTATGTCTTAAGAAATTTTCATTTTTCATCTTATCTTCTCGGAGGTAACTGTCCCGATATAACCGTAATGCGTTGAAAGGGACGTAAAACGCCATTTCATTCATTCATTTGTATTATGTATATAAATCATAGCATAATTTTCCAATATAAAGTAGGTTAAAGTAAGTATTTATTGTTTTACATTTCAGGTGACAGAGGATGAACAACATATTCTCATTATTGGAGTAACATTTTTTCATTGGACTAAGGAGTAACATTTTTTTATTAGACTAAGGAGTAACATTTTCTTATTGGACTGAGGAGTAACATTTTCTTATTATTGGTCTAAGGAGTAACATTTTCTTATTATTGGTCTAAGGAAGAACAACAACACAGTCATTACAGATGAAGGAAAGATTTTTAAATCAACAATAACCTAATAGGAAAGTTGTGCCTAATTAGTGATGCATGAACAAAAGAGGTCACAGACTTTATCATATACAAGAAGGAAACATCATAGATGTGAAATAAGTATTTCAGACAGCTGTTATTTCTGGGTTGTTTCTTTACAAATAAAGCCATTATTATTTTTCTTGGTATAAAAAGCATACTGTATTTTGACCACCTTTTTTTGTTTGAATGATTTTTGCTTCTTGCCAATATTAATAGCTTTGTTTTTTATTCAGTTGGCTAATATGTATATTGACCTAAGCTTATTGAGTTTCAACTTTGCAATATATTTTGACTTACCATATTATGTTCGCATATATTTTGATTATAGTGTACTGTTTGAAATATGTTTAGACTATTCCAAAATGTTAGAAACCAATTTTGACTAGCAAAAATGTAAACACTGTATTTCGACTTCAGCAATAAGGAAAGAAAATTGTAACTACATAACAATACCATATAAAGCGATATACTTTCACTACATAGCAGCCATGTAAGCAATACATTTTCACTATAAAGCAATAATGTAAGCAATACATTTTGTCAATTTAATTACATAACAATAATGTAAGCAATATATTTTGTCTAATTTGGACTACACAGCAATAATGTAAGCAATATATTTTGTCTAATTTGACTACATAGCAATAATGTAAGCAATATATTCTGTCTAATTTGACTACATAGCAATAATGTAAGCAATATATTTGTCTAGTTTGACTACATAGCAATAATGTAAGCAATATATTTTGTCTAATTTGACTACATAGCAATAATGTAAGCAATATATTTGTCTAGTTTGACTACATATTAATCGTGTAAGCAATATTACTACATAACAATAATGTAAGCAATATATTTGTCTAGTTTGACTACGTATTAATCGTGTAAGCAATATTACTACATAGCAATATAATGTAAGCAATATATTTCTCTAGTTTGACTACATATTAATCGTGTAAGCAATATTACTACATAGCAATATAATGTAAGCAATATATTTGTCTAGTTTGACTACATATTAATCGTGTAAGCAATATTACTACATAGCAATAAGGTAAGCAATATATTTCTCTAGTTTGACTACACAGCAATAATATAAGCAATATATTTTGTCTAATTTGTACTACACAGCAATAATATAAGCAATATATTTTGTCTAATTTGACTACATAGCAATAATGTAAGCAATATATTTGTCTAGTTTGACTACATATTAATCGTGTAAGCAATATGACTACCTAGCAATAATGTAAGCAATATATTTTGACTACATTTCAATAATGTAAGCAATATATTTTGTCTAGTTTTGACTACATAGCAATAATGGAAGCAATATATTTTGACTATAGCTTATTATTAAAATATATTTGACTGTAGTTTAATGTTTGCCATATATTTCGACTCCAGTATAACCTTTCTTATATTTTAACTTGAGCATAATGTTTACAATAAATCTTTATCATGTCATCAGTTTCATGCCAGTATTAATTCCTAAAACTACCAGCAATATTTTTTGTCCCTGTCTATTTGATGCATAATTCATCACAACAAAAATACTCAGGCTCCTTCACATTCTTTAGGTTCTTTTGTACAATTAATACTCTGTTCTTAAAATATAATACTGTTTTGTTCCAATTAGATACTTTTTGTACAAATAGCAGATCATTTTAAATTTGAACAATTCAGAAAAAAAACTTAATTTCAATATTTCTGTTATTGTCATATTATCTTGGCATCTATTTACACATTATCTATGTCATAAGTGCCATATTATGCACATTTATACTAACTAGAATAATCAATTATTCTGTGTTCATTTTTATGTCACCTGAGCTTTGCTCATGGTGACCTATTGCAATGGTGTCTGTTGTCCTTCACCTTTTTACACTTTTGATGTCTTCTCAAAAACCAATAAGCCAATTTTAACCAAACTTAAGTCACAAGCATCAGTACATTAAGTGGCATCAAAATTTTGCAAAATTCATGGTCCCCAAGGAGTGCTAATGAAAAAAGGGTAAATTTAATAATGCATCTTCTTCGAAGAGAGATCTTTATAAAACATATTGGGCTTTTGATTGTAATTCCCGAGAATTGCTCCATCAAAATTGCAAAATTCATGGCCCCTGCATTAGTGGTTTGGGCACTAGGGTTGGGCAATATTTGGGTGTGGCAAAAATCTTGAAAAAGTTATCAAGTGTCAATTTGCTAGAATGCTGTCAACTTTTTATACAGGCATATGCATTTGCAAGTTATAGGAAGCCATGAGAAGATTATCTTTCGCAGTTTCAGGGTCATTGGGTCAAAGGTCATCGACACTAAAAATAGCTAAAATGGCCAATTTTCAGCATTATGTTGATTTTTGTAGACATATGCATTTGAAAGTTTTAGAGAGTCATGTGAGCAGTATTTTCACAAGTTTTAAGGTCATTGAGTCAAAGGTCATCGACACTGACAATAGCTAAAATGGCCATTTTTCAGCAAATCTGTTGACTTCCTGAATAGGCATATGCATTTGAAAGTTGTTGGGATTGATGTATGGATTATTTTTTACAAAGTTTGAATGTCATTGGGTCAAAGATCATTAGCACTAAAATTAGATTATGATGAAAGGTCAGTAGTAATCATCAAGCATTCTGAAAGGATGCTGCAAACCTCTACCACAGGGCACTCACTCTCTAATACCAACTGCAAAGAGTACATTTTCTTTTATAGAAGGAGCATAACTCATGTAAATAAAGGTTAAAACATATTGATGCATAAATCATTTCTTCCCAGTTTTCAAGGTCACTGTAGATTCATTTGTAGGTAGACTTATTCATACCTTTGGTACTAAAAAGGCATTTATTCTATACACTCTCACTATAGACATTTATTTGTATACATGTATATCAAGTATTATCAAGAATTACTTTCACATGCACGTTCATGGGTCTTTTCCTAAATGCATTCCCTCAGGTGACCGTTAGGGCATTATGGGCCTCTTGTTATATACATATCAGGCAGTGTATTTCTTAAACATAGCATTTATTTTTGAAATTACATTTTCATATGACTGAAATCTATTTGTTTTGTACACTAACTCTTGAACACTACGGTCAAAAATAGTGTTTTGCAAAACGTAATGGGACTGCAATGTTTTGAATAGCTTACCAATTTCACATTAGTTTTATTTAGTTATGATTTTTCAATCATATATAATACGAAAAAGTATAGACTTCATGGTCTAACTGTTGTATTCATAATATAACATTTTATTAAGGGTTTATGATGTTGGAAGCTCTATATATTATTCAAATTCAGTGTTTTTTTTTTATACTTCCATCATGTCAATTCCAAGAACAGTGTGGGAATGAACGTAAATTCTGTAGTATATTTTTTTGTCAACTGAGCTTTACTTATGGTGGCCTATCGCGATCCTTGTGTGTCGTCATGCATCGTCTGTAGTGTGTTAACATTTAAGATATCTGTGTTAACATTTATGATATCTCAAAAGCCAATGGCCCAAATTTAACCAAACTTGGTCACAAGCATCAGTACCCAAAGAGGTATCAATATTGCAAAATTCTTGGTTTCCTATCTCCAGAAGCCTTTGGTGCAGAGCAAAAACCACGAATAATAAGGTCATTTAAAAAAACAATCTTCTCTAAACGGAAGCCTTATTGAAAGAAATTGTGCTTATGATTGTGATGTCCTAAAGTTGCTTTATCAAACTTGCAAAATTCATGGCTCTTGCATTAACAGTTTTGGTTCTAGGGGTTGGGCAATATTTGGGTGTGGCAAAAATTCTAAAAAAAAAAATAATGTGTCAATTTGCTGGAAAATTGTATTTTGTATGGACATATGCATTTAAAATTATAATGATTTATGTGAAGATTTTTTTGCTAAATTTCAAACTCATTCAGTCAAAGAACCAACGTAATCAGTACATAAAAAATAACTAAAATAGACATTTTCCAACAAATCTGTAAAACTTTTTGTATAGACATCTGCATTTGAAAGATGTAGGGATTAATGTGAAGATTACTTTTCCGCAAAGTTTTAGTCATTGGGTCAAAGTTAGTCAGTACTTAATATAGCTTAAATGGCCATTTTCAGTAAATCTGCATTTGAAAGTTGTAGGGATTAATGTGAGCATTATTTTTGGTGCAGTTTCACTATCATCTGGTCAAAGGTCATCAGCATCAAAATAGCTAAAATTACCAATTTCAGTAAATCTGTCAACTTTTTTGTTTAGGCATATGCATTTGAAACTGCTAGGTATTAATGTGAGAATTTACTTTTCGCAACATTCCAAGGTAATTGGGTCAAAGGTCAAAAGCTTTAAAAATACCTAAAATGGCCATTTTTAGCAAATCTGTCGACTTTTCATATGCATTTGAAAGTTGTAGAGATTAATATTAATTACAATTATGTGTGCATAGTTCTCAGATCATGAGGACATTAAAACAAAGGTTATTAGCACTTGAATTTAGTAATTGGAATGCTCTGTAAATTTTTCAACCTTTTACATTAGCTAATGCATTTGAGAATGTAGATGATAGTGGAAGGCTTATGTTTTGAAAATGATTAGCAGGTGACTGTTAAGGCAACATGGACCTCTTTTTGGAAAAAAAGATCAACACAAGTTGTTTGAGATGAGTCTATTTCCCGATCTACATTAGCTTTTACCTATTGTGTATTTGTATTTCAAAAAGATCTAGTCTTATACTTGGCGACAAATAAATGCTCTTGAAAATAAAAAAAAAAATTGTTCTGTCTTATAATTTAGGTCAGATAAAGCAGATATTCAGGTTGAAAATATCTAATATTTATCTTCACAGGACGGCCAACTAACCATAAAGCAAAATGCAAATTTGACTCTGCTGTATACCATTTTATTTGCTCCCGAAATGCTGACTAAGTAATTTGCCTGACCACATCATATTGACGTAGACTGTACTATTCACCATTTCAGAAATAGGTGATCAACCTGGTCTCTGTCACAATCAGTAAACCTCGACAGATTCCGTCAAGACCGTGTCAAATCTTGGCTGTATAGACTCTCTAACGTAAATATCTACCCATGAATGTTACTATCAACTATGAACTTTATTATGTACTTCAGCAATGAAACACTAACATTTCTTGATCAATTCAGCCCTGGAAGACAAAATGTGTTATACATTCTATAACTTGCACGATTTAAACCCCAAACGAAATTGTTTGAGAACTCCTTTCTTAAGGCGGTAGGTAGTACATGTGAATCGGTAGCGGCGTTACAAAATGTAGTCTAGCAGCTACATATCACTTACCGTCATACAGCCGAGATTACATGGAGGTCTTGACGAAATCTGTCGAGTTTTGCCAATTTGGTCTCTGTCATTGTCAACAGCAGAATATACACTACTAGTTGGGAACTATGGACGGACATAATTACATGTAGTTAAGAATGTGGTGGGAATTGCTTTTTGGCCGGGTTGCACAAAGTGCAATCCGGGTTATAAAATGGTGAATGGCAGGCGGGCGGGGAAATAGGGTACCTGTTTTGTAGAATCAACTCCTCCTACAGTTTTTGACGTCGAACTCTGAAATTTTGTGGGATGTTTGTATATATGTTGAAGATGTGCACCTCCTATTATGGATTCATTTCGGACATTTTTGTGGATTTTCCGGACTTGGAAACTTAGTCATTTTTCAGGTGTCTTGGGGAAATAGGGTACCTGTTTTGTAGAATCAACTCCTCCTACAGTTTTTGTCGTATAACTCTGAAACTTTGTGGGATGTTTGTATATATGTTGAAGATGTGCACCTCCTATTATGGATTCATTTTTGACATTTTTGTGGATTTTCCTGACTTGGAAACTCAGTCATTTTTCAGGTGTCTTGGGGAGTGAAGGTACCTGTTTTATAGAATCAGCTCCTCCTACAGTTTTTGACGTAGACCTCTAAAACTTTGCAGGATGTTTGTATATACGTTGAAGATGTGCACCTCCTATTATGGATTTATTTTTGACATTTTTGTGGATTTTCCAGACTTGGAAACTCAGTCATTTTTCAGATCTCTTGGGGAATGAAGGTACCCGTTTTGCAGAATTAACTCCTCCTACAGTTTTTCACATAGAACTGTGAAACCTTTTATAATGTTTACATATCCAGATATTTTTGTAAACTTTCCAGACTTGGAAACTTTGGGAATGAGGCTACTTCTTCTGCAAATTCCACTCATCCACTCATTTGTTTTTTATCAAACACAAATGCTTGATGTGGCATGTAGCTTATCATCCACACAACAGCTTAGGACATTTCCATATATTTTTATAGGTATTAGTAATTTTTAACATGTCTTGTAGAATGAAGCCCCAATACCTATTATAAGAATCCCCCCCCCCCATCCCTGTCTTCACTACCTGTTGTCCATTCACTTATCCGTCAGGCTCACTGTCTGTCCAAAATGTTTCTATCCAGCATGTATCTTAGATACTTATTCACAAAGTGGAAAGAGCATCATAGTAAACAATTTAAAATACAGTGAACCCACGTTACAATGACCAAACAGAATTCAGTTATTAAGAACATGTCTGTTATAATGAAGGTTGTTATAAAGAGGGTTTTAGTGTATCCCTGATGCAACCCGGCCAATTGTGGCTTTGCATTATTTTCTTTGTACAGAAATGGTCTGTAAAGCCTGTCCACACCATGTCATATATATCTCTGGGTTGTCGCACACAAAAGTAAAAGACATTTGAATCATAATATTCGATCAATATTTAAGTAATAAACTGTAATGCAATCCCGTTTATCGTAGATAATCAGTACACAAGTCATCTGAAAATTGAATAATCATGCGTGTATGATTGATTTCCCGTCAACTTGTGTCTTGGTAATCAAAAATACTTGACATTACATTACACTTTACTACTTATAGTAGTTAAAATGCAAAAACAATTGCCTTTTCCCCACTATATGCATTATATTTATAGTAAACTGATAGTTCCATAGTGATCGGTAAGCTTTCATTATCGTATTCCGCGCCTCATTAGTGCTTCAGCACTTTGATTAAATATTGGCTTGACCTCGTGAAGCTTATTATTATTTTCACGATCCCAGGCTTCCTGAGATAACGTATCGATATAATTTGATATTGAAATCTTAAAATCAGTATAAGGTATTTTTCCTACAACATTTGAATTATTTAAACCATCCTTCGCTGCTTTGTCAGCTTTATCATTACCTACAAGGCCCGTATGGCCAGGCACCCAACAAAATACAATGTCAAATTTCTTAGAGATAAAATCTATCTTCTCCAGTATCCTCAATATATACGGATTGTTAACATTACGATGTTTTATAGCTTGGAGACACGATAAAGAATCTGAGAATGTTATGCTTTTAGAAATTTTATTCTGTTCAACATGAACAAGTGATAGAAGTATAGCTTTTGATTCTGCTGTAAATATAGAAGCATTATTTGGTAAACGAATTGATAAAGATATATCTTTATCAGTTACTGCAGCAGCGGCGACTCTATCATCGACATTAGAACCATCCGTAAAATATAATTTATGATTTGGATATGAAGACTTGATTTCTGAAAGGAGTTGTTGATATTTAATGGAATTAGTATTTATTTTCTTGTGATCTGATAATGTGAGTATAACTGTAGGTTTTCTCACCAGCCATGGCAGTGAAGAAGGTATTTCATAATTTGTTATATCAGATAATGTTATGCCAGCCTGTACAATATGGGGTCTAATACGTAAACCTATATTTTTAATACAATTTTGTTTATTATTGTATAAAACTTCAGGTTTAGGTTGAAATACACAGTCAAAAGCAGGATTTAATGGATCTGAATATAGTTTCGGTATGTAATGCAAGGTAAGTTTAAGTCTTCTCTCTTTTAAAGATGGTTCGCCTGCCTCAGCATATAAACTCTGCACAGGTGAGGTCCTGAAAGCACCAAGACTTAATCGTAAGCCCTGGTGATGTATGGTGTCCAGAAGCTGTAAATAAGACTTTCTGGCCGAACCATAAACAATACAACCGTAGTTCAGCTTCGATCGGACCAGCGATCTACAAAGCTGAAGCAAGGTTGTACTTTCAGCACCCCATTCCGTACTAGATAAAACTTTTAAAATATCCAAGGTTTTAATACACCTAAGTTTCAAATATTTAATATGTGGTAAAAAAGATAAACGACTATCAAATATAATTCCAAGGAACTTGACTTCTTTAACTACTTTTATTTGATCTCCATCTAAGAAAAGCTCAGGGTCATTGTGCATACGTTTCATCTGACAAAAATGTACACACGAGGTTTTATTTTTAGAAAATTTAAAACCGTTCTCTACAGACCATTTATATATATTATTTAAGCAAAGCTGCAGTTTTCGCTCTATCAGATTCATATTTTTTCCACGACAACAAATAAGAAAGTCATCAACATATAATGTTCCGTCAATGTCATTTTTCAAAACTTTTGCCAAGCTATTAATTTTAATACTGAAAAGGGTAACAGAGAGAATCCTTTCTTGGGGAACACCCATTTTCTGCTCGAATGTATCGGAAGTATGTGCCCCTAGACGAACATTAAAATGTCTATTTTTAAGAAAATTCGAAATAAAAATTGGCAAATTGCCACGTAAACCCATGGTATATAAGTCTTTTAATATGCCATACTTCCAAGTGGTATCATATGCCTTTTCCAGATCAAAGAATATAGAAACAACATGTTCTTTATTAATAAATGCATCCCGAATATATGTTTCTAAACGAACAAGATGATCAGCTGTACTCCTTTGCTTCCTAAAACCGCACTGAATAGGAGTGATAAGATTATTATGCTGTAGGAACCAAATGTCTCTCATTTATCATTCTTTCTAATGTTTTACTAGCCTCATTGGTTAATATCCAAGCGGAAGTGCATGTGACGTATTATTCATCATTCGTTCAACACCCATGCTGAGAGACGGTTGTGTCGCGTGGTCAGTGGTTACATTTTACAGTTCCAGGGTAAATTTACCACAGAGGAGAGGTAATATATTTTTTATTATTATGTGCCTAGGTGGCAGAACCTTGGTGGTTCGGTATGAGAGCCTTGGTGGTTCGGTATGAGAGCCTTGGTGGCTATATTTGGTCTTGGTGGCCGAGAAATATTGACCTTGGTGGTCTGAAATTATGCACGTGGTGTGCAGGTTGTTGGAGTGTTTGGAAACAGGGTTAGAATTACAGTAGTGAGGACATGTGAGAACTATTATGTATAGATGTGATTAAATATTGTAATGTGTTGGTATAAGCAGGGAGTTAAGACTGTCCATGATTGTAAATTTTGTGTAGCGCGGGGTCGTTTGAAATGCGAGTTACTTCCCTTAGACAGGTGAATTGGAAACGGGCGTGACGTCATTAGTTTATGTGCACATTGAATGTGTAGTGAACGTATGTAGAAAGTGTATTTTCTTTTGTTACAGATGGTTCAACCGACTGTTTTGAAGAGGAGACACTCACTTAGGGGTGTGAATTTGCTGCCCATGATTAAGAGGGTAAGGACAGGGAAACCAGAGAGCTTGAAAGAGTTTGCCAGGATAAACAAGGAGACCAGGAGAGATCAAATGACGATGGATGAGATAGATAAGGCTGTAAAAGACATAACTGGGGAGGAACTCGGAGAATTATTTGAATTAGCAAGGAGAGATTTCAATATAGAGGAGGCTAGATGGACGCTCCACAGTGCAGTGATATATGCAAATGAGATAGGGCAGCCAAGTGGGCAGGATTTGAATGCTGCTGCAGTGAGTACATGTATAAGTTATAGGAATTTTATTATGTAGTTTCTGTTAATTATGCAAAGTGGTAACATTTAGTTTAACCTTTAACCCAATTGGATATCTAATATAATAGTGCTAGAGAATAATTGACATGAAATTGTTTAAATTTGTTTATAGTTATTATATGGTTCTTTAAGTTTAAATGTGTACCAGGATTGTTTTATGTTTTACATGTAAGGGATTGGAGTAAATTCTTGTTTATTACTTTTAGACAGCAGGCATGAGTACCTCTACCAGAGACGATATAAATCCGTCATCATCCACAAGGAAACATAGTGACGAGGGAGACGATTCATTGGAACAAAGGGTGTCATCTTTGGAGAAAGTCGCAAAGGTAGAATTGGTGAAGGAGTTGAAAGAGAAGGTGAGGACACTATGCCTTCAAGAAGATCCGAGTAATGCTCTTATATTATTGACTTTAGAAGAGTTGGCAAAGACTGCCAGGAGAGGAAACCATGAAGAGGCTGAGGTTTTTGAGGAACTGTCGAGACAGGCCAATCGATACCAGACCAAGTTGGATATTTCGAATCTATGTTTGCAAGTGTTAGGTGGGAAGGCTGCCGATGCAATATCTAAGGCTATTACGAAATGCTTAAAAGAGAAGCCTGAGTCTAAATCTGACTCAAAAATGTCAAATGTTGATGAACAGAGGAGACCAGAGTCTCCTATTAGTAACTTATACCCTTTTCAGCCTCCTATGAGTATGATGTATCCATTTATGTCAGGTAATTACCCTAGTAATATGCAAAATTTTGGGGGTTATGGTCAAGGTTATAGAGGAGGGCGAGGTAATTATAGAAGGAGTTTTCGCCCAAAGGGTCGGTGTCATTTTTGTGATAGTAACACTCACTTGGTTAAGGATTGTGAGAAAATGAAGGCTGTCAAGGCAAATAACTTCAACAAGTGAAGTGCAGTATTATTTACATTGTATGTTTGTTTATGTGGTGACTCATATAAAATAAGGATGTCAGGTGCCTAGGAGTTTTGTATATACCGTTTTTTCTGTTAGGCATGTATAATGGTAAACTTGAAATAGAATTTCTTTGTCCGCAGTTCGAAGGACACTCATTCTCTAGTGATTCGTCACGTGGATTGCAGGCAAAGGGATTCTTCCTTTGAGTGTGATTGATGCTGGCTGTGGTGGGTTTTTTAATAAATAGTTAACTGTCCTTTTTTCCAGAGTACAACTACAAACAGTTATTCAGGGGATTTTTTCTCCAATACAGTTCCTGTTTGGGAGTTAAAGAGTGGATTCAACCCTGTTAATGTGAAGATCAGGGAGGAGCCAGCATGGATTATATTTAAAGGGGGAATCCCTTTGCCTGCAAGTCATTATCCTAGGGCAGAGCAAGTTCTGGATAGTAGTTTACAATTTGATATTGATCATTTGTTACTGCGTGACCCTGGAAAATTTGTTGCAGGTCAAATCCATAGTTGCTTATCAGAATGGGAAGTGATAATGGAGGGTGCTGCTTCAGGTGGTAATGTTTTGAAATGGATTAAAGATGGCATTAACATTTTTGAGTTTTTTCAAGCCTTCAAAGGAAACTATAAAGGGAAACATTTTGATACGGAAATACCACCAAGGCAGTATTTTCAAAATGCTAATATGTGTCAGCAGTACTCTGAATTTATAACAAATGAGCTCAATGATAAAATAGCATCTGGGGCTATTCGACTTTTGGGTAGAGTAGGTGAATGTCAACCACCAAGAGTGATCATGCCACTTACAATAGAGCCGAGCAAACCTCGTTTATGTCATGACGAGCGTTTTGTTAATTTATGGATTAAAGATTTGCCTTTCCGTTTGGACACTTTGAAAGATGTACATAGACTTGTAGACAAAGGTGCTTTAATGGTCACTTGCGATGAAGTCAGGTTATAATCATGTGAAGCTGGATGATGATTCTCAGACTTTCTTTGGGATTCAATTTGGAGGGTTTTATATGGTGTATGCTACATTACCATTTGGTTGGAAGGCTTCACCATTTATTTATCAGTCTATAGGGATATCTGTAACTTCCTATCTCCGAAAGTTGTCGGTGCGTAATTTATTATACATTGATGACAGGTTGGTTGTAACCAAGGGAGGGAACTCTAGTAATGAGGACGATGTTTACTTGGAAGCAAAGAGGCTTGTTTATTGTTTACTTCAGTTGTTGACAAGGCTGGGACACACAGTTGCTCTGAGCAAGTGTTCATTGGAACCTTCAACTTGTAAGAGATTTCTTGGATTTATTGCAGACTCAGTTCAGGAAGCATATGTTTTACCAGAGGATAAAAAAGAGAAGTTTATTCAACTTCGTGATTTTATTTTGTCAAAAGATGATGTTGATGTTAGAACTTTGCAAAGATTTAGTGGCAAATGTGTTTCTATGAGTTTGGCGGTTCCAGGTTGCAAGTTATTTTGTAGGGAGGTGAATGCAGCCATTTCTCAATGTTTGAGAAATAGTAGAAATGTCAAAGTTTCTGGTCCTTTGAGAGAGGAGTTGGAACACTGGAGATTTTTAGATGAATGGAAGGGATATTCAAGATGGAGATCAGAGTTTCATAAGAAGGTAGAGGTGTTCACGGACTCTTCTGGGTATAGATATGGGGCTTGCGTGGAACTTGGGGAGGAGAAATTTGTTCTTGGAGATTATTGGGAAAAAGGGGATACTAGGCTAATACATATCAAGGAAGCTGATGCTATCTTGAAGTCTTTGTTATCACTTAATGAAGTATTGCAAGATTCACGAGTTGATGTATTTTCGGATAGTATGGCGGTCATTGGGTCATGGAATAGTCAGGGTAGCAGATGCGGACCGTTGAATGATGTTCTCAAGGAGGTTTTCTACTTTATTGCTAAGTATAATGTGGATCTGCATTTTACTTTTGTCCCCTCGGAGTTGAATGTAGCTGACAAACCTTCACGAGTTCAGAGTGCTTCTGATACGATGCTTAGTGAAAAGTCTTGGGATATAGTCGAATCAGTTTATGGTCCACATTCAGTGGACTTGATGGCTTTGGATTCAAATGTTATGAAGTCAAGGGATGGTGCAAGTTTAAGGCATTTTACGCCGTGGGAGACTCCACTGTCTGCAGGGGTGAATGTGTTTTGTCAGGATATAAGGATTGAGGCAAATCCGTATATGTTCCCACCTTTTGGTTTAATATTCCCAATTCTGTGTTTTCTTGAGCAACAAAAGGTGTCACTTACGATTGTTGCCCCTAAGTTGAATCCGTTACCTTTGAGGTGGCCTAAGTTGGTTGGACTATCTGTAGGCTCCCTGTGTTTAGGAGGTAAGGGTGAAAAAGGGGTGGTAAAGGTTCCATCTAGAAGGGGTTTTGTTTTAGATAATGTTGGTTTGAGATGGTCGCTGTTTGCTTTTAGGGTTTTCATTGAATCAGTACATGTATGGCTATTGTATGTTTTTTAGAGAAATCACTGTGGAGTTGGAATTAACTGGGACGCTATTGACCAGAGACTATCAGATCTGGATGAGAAGATGTCATTTTCTTCAAGATATAGGAAGAAGAATAGTTTGCTAGAATTATTTATCAGGTTTCTGGAAATGTCACCAAATTCTCCATCTTTACTATCGTGTACTCCGGATGACGTAAGGAGATTTTTAGTATGGAAAGATTTGAAGGGAAAAACCACTGTACATAACATAGATTGTCCCAATCTAGGCTTGTTGGGTAATTTGAGTGTAATTGTCCAAAACGTCTTGCTTCTGGGACTGTGGAGGTTATAATTCAACATTTGGTTAATATTTTTGATGATCATGGACTTGGCAGGACATGGGGTGTGGGGAGTGGAAACCCTGCAGCTGCCCTTATTGTTAAGGAATATTTACGGCTTATTAGGGAGGAACAGGCTAGGGCCCATGTTTTACCGAAACAAGCAAGACCAATATTTTTGTCTAAGATAAAGGCAATTTCAGCATTTATTAACAGGGAGTTGGGCAAGAGTGACCTGTCACTGAGGGATAGATATATTTTGTATAGAGACCAGGCTTGGTTGAAACTTCAATTTTTTGCAGGTGATAGGGCCAGTGACCTATCAATGGTGGTTTCTCAGGAGGTGAAGATGTTGGATGATGATTCAGGTTTAGTTTTACAGCATACATTTGGGAAAACTTTGAGAGGTGATAAAGGGAAAAACAATTCATTTGTGATTAAGAGGTGTGATGATAAAGTGATTTGTCCTGTCAAAGGTTTGTTGGAATACTTTATGTTTGCGAAAAGGAGTAATGTGGATCTATCAAAAGGGTACTTATTTAGAATAGTATCAGAGGGTGGCAGAGTTTTGGATAGGAATATTACATACTCCGCTGTGTACGAGAGGCTGAGGTATTACCTCACAACTCTGGGTATGTATGAAGGGGAAACACCTCATAGTTTTAGGTCAGGTTGCGCTATTATGATGGCTCTGTCTGGTTCTGCAGAGAATGCTGAACAGGTAATGAATCATATCGGATGGTTTGGAAAGTCCAGTGCAAAATATTATAGTAGGTTACATACACTAATTGATTCAGGTGTGGTGGCATCAAGGCTAGCAGAAACTGTGGATCAGGGTGTCAATGTGGAATCCGAGTTTAAAGAGAAAGCAGACTATTCCTCCCTGAAGAAGGCTTTTTCTTAGTAATATACATGTACTATATTTGGTACTATACTCTTGTTAGTTGTATGGCTAGATCTCGTAAAGGGCAAGTTGAATATTTATATAATATAATATGTAATGGTATATTCTATGTGTATGTAGATATCTTGACTAGATTTTGTATTATGGCTTTATGCACAAAGGATACTAAGGTGACATATATATTCATACATGTTCTATGATTGGTATAGTTGTTCCTTTTGGCTTTCAGGGAAAGTCGATAGGAAATGATCACAGGTCATTGTTTTATATTGAATACATGTATGTATTTAACATGAATTATTTAACATGTATTATCATGTGCAGTTGTGGTGAATAATTATATTGATTTTGATGTGGGGTATTGTGTTTAATAAATTTGAAATACTGAATTTAGATTTTGTTTTTGAGTATTGGGAGAAAGGTTGTTTGGATAATGCATATTTTAACTGAAATTTGTTGGGGAGTTTGACAGGCTGCAGAGTTTAATGTCCAAAACTTACATAAACTGAATGCTGGAGGATATTAAACACTGAGGATAGGTTATAGCCTCATTGGTTAATATCCAAGCGGAAGTGCACGTGACGTATTATTCATCATTCGTTCACCACCCATGCCATAGAGTGGGTGATCCAAGATGAAGGGGTTGATGATGATGATGATGAATGATTTGTTTCCCACCCACCCACCCTTTAGGGGTTTTGTGGTGTTTTGTTATTACATCCCACAACAAAATTTAGGTGCATGGTTAGATGATTTTGAGATGATGATGACAGCTAGCATGTCTGCGGGTATTTTGCTGTGGGATGAAGTGTTTAATATCATCCTACATTCAGTTATCCTTTCTGCAGAGTTTAATGCCCAAAACTTACATAAACTGAATGCTGGAGGATATTAAACACTGAGGATAGGTTGAGACCCGCCATGTTGCCTCGGCAACAGGTAAGCTCTAGTATATCTATCTACATTAATGAAAAGTGCACCTGCAGTTCATGCCGTTTGCAATACACAGAATCCAGCGCAGGACATGCAGTTGTAGCTAAACTGCTCCATAACACTAACAACAATATGAGTGTGTATACACTCTTCACAGATGCATTCAAGGAAGTACTGCAGTCCAAGGGTAAGGTCCTTCCATTATCGGACACAGGTCCAGTAGTCGAGGTATTGAAGGGCATATTGCCAATCACAATAAAATATGCAGCAAGAGGAGACAAGATTTTCAAAATAACCGGTATGTTAGAAGGTTGGGTTATTCTGTTGAAGATATATGTAATGCCCAGAATAAAAGATCAAGGTTGATGTTTTTTTTACAAAATTATCTAAAACCTGGCGTTGTACCAGGTGAAGAAGAGCACTTTAGATGTTCTAGAGAAGTAAAAAACTACTGGATTACTAGGAATGAATTTAAGTTAAGTCCTGATGGGCTTGTACTTAAAGCTGTAGAAAATCAAGATAAGTTATTCCCACCGAAATGAGAAAGGAGGTAATGTATCTTAATCAGGATACTCCTCTTTCTGCTCATCAAGGTGTTAGTAGGATTGGGGAAAGATGTAAAATGAAATTCTGTTGGTATGGAATTTCTAGTGATATTCATAATTAAGTTGCCTCATGTCTCCCTTGCCAAAGAAACAAGAAAGCTAATCGTATCGTAAGTGGGAATTAAACAATTTCTCTGCAGGAGTACCAGTGGAAAGAGTTCATTTAGATTTTTGAGGTCCTATGAAAGTAACTCAAAGTGGAAACTCATATATCTTAGTTATGGTTGACCAGTTCACTAAATGGGTTGAATTGTTTTGTATCAAGTACTCCTAAATTGGGATCAGTATTTATCCCAGTTAAGTAGTGCTCTGCAGTTAATAGAAGTACTGGTTATACAGCAAACCCTCTAATGCTAGGTAGAGAGGTTAACATGCCTTCTGATTTAGTATATCCCTTCCCTATAGATCAAATTGAAGCAGATACTTATGTGGCAAAATTATTAAACTCATGTTCATGCTAGGGGAACCCTGAAAACTACTCAGCGTCATCTGAAGAGAGATCACGATTTAAAAACCTATACTAAAACTTACAATGTAGTCTTTGTACTAGACAATAATATACTCAAAGGGAAATGTCAAACATTAAGACCCGTATGGAAAGGTCCTGGAGTGACTGTTGAAAAGCTCAATGATTATATTTTCAAAGTCCGAATTAGGGGTAAAGAGTCTGTTGAATCATGACAGACTGAAACTATTTAAATCTGATAAAGTACCCCCTTGGATAACTAAATTCCAGGAATCCAAGGTAACACCCGGGGTCTATTCTGTTTTTGCCAAAAACCTGATCATGGTGGATTTATGATCCAATGTGATGAATGTAGAGAGTGGTTTCATGGAGAATGTATTGATCTAGATTTTTTACTGTCCTGATTGTAAAAGTCTGCATTAATTGTAAGAGGATATACAAGGCATAACCAGTATATTTTTTGTATTGAGTAATGGTAATGAGTAGGAGAAAATCCTATAGGGATAAGGGGGTGATAAAGGGGAAGAAGAAGTAGTTTACCCGACATGTTTGTCGTTTGGGGGTCATGATGAGACCTCCGCATCTGTAGTAGACCGGGCTCTTCAGCAAGAGATCTAGTGACAACTCTTGTTCGGAGATCCGGTACAGATGATGAGAGGGTTGAGCAGGTTCTGCAACATATGTATTAATTTGCAAAGAGCCGGCTCGACTCTCTCTACGTCGAGAAAATCCGAGTGGCGGACACTGTGTTTCGGGATCAGGAGTGGGCACATCAACAGTTTCCACTCCTGCCCGTGACATCAGTGCCAGTAACTGATGTGAACCCCTCCAGACTTGGTGTGGAGACTGTGGTGGTTTCTACTCGTTCAGAGGATACGAGTACCACCAGTATCCACACTGCCGCATCAAGGATGGATGTTGATGATCTATTTGTGCTAGCTCTGATGATGAGTTTTCCAAAGAATATACCTCTTCATCACCGGAGCTGACACGGAACCCACCAAGGTGAATGTTGAGGAGTCTCAGTCAAATACTGACTTGGATTCCTCAAAGGACACTGTGGTGTTGACTAAAAGGCAAAAGAGAAGGCAAAGGTACAAGGAGAACAAGAGGAAGGCTCAACAGATTAGCTCGGCCTCTTCTGCTCCTAGTATCTCTCCTGAGAGCATGCCTGAGAGTACGCCTGAAGTAGTTACAGGTGGGCCTCAGGCGAGTTCTACGTAGTTCCCATCCTCTGAAATGGGACGGGGTAGGTGTCCTTTGGGATGTGCTGGGAATATGAAAATCTGTCTCAGCACATATACGAAGTACACTTGCCTCGTTCTTTTACAGGAGATGAGTGGTCTGGACTGGTTTTTGATGCCTTATCCAGCGTGGTCATTTTCGTTGTTGGACCTAAGGCCGGATGGAAGGGGGCCATGATCTTCTTGAACGAGTCTGGCCTCATTTCCTCTGGTATTAGTGAAACACCGGAAATGATCAGCTGGTTATACCAACATTGGTGCAGAAACCAGCAGGTGAGGCTGCCAATGGGCTCTTCGTGGAGTCCACTGGCAGGACCTCATCTTCTTCCGGCCCCCAGGGTTTTGGCTGTGCTCCTGAAGTTAACTCTTGGCCAACGGGAGAGGTGGAGGACTACGGCCAAGATCAATCTTCCCAGGAACCGGTCACAGTCCCAGGGGCGAGGAGGACCAGCAGAGCGGGCTAGGTCCCCGTCAGCAGGACGGAAAGCCCCTCCTTCAAGGGAATCTCTAATGTCAGGAACTCCCTTGGAAAGAGGTGAAGGAGTTGGGGATGCAGAGTGGTTACTCCTTGTGTACCTGAGCCAATGGGACAACCAACGTGGGTTCCACCGCCAAAGAGAGTGGCGCCCACGAGTTCCGTTGTGCCGGGGGCATATGGAGGGATCACTCCTGTAACTAGTTCCAACTGGCTCCATGGAGGTGCAGTACCGACATACTGTGCCATTGGCTGGGCCAGGGGCCCTAGCTAAGCTAAGATTCGACACCCATTTCTATTAAGATCGAATGGATAAACAGCTTAGTGGGCATGGTAGGGTGTCGGGCTTGTCAATGGAACAAGCTATAACCAAAGCCACTAAGACTTTCCACTCTGTTCAGTTAGTGGGAGGGATAATGTGTTACTGTGACCCTTCCACTTTCCCTCAGCGTATTGAACCTAAGGGGAAGTGGAAGTATGCTGTAGGAATCCATCCTTCCCACGCTGGAGAGGTAACCCCTGACCAGATAGCTCATCTGCCCAGGCTGTTGACACGTAAGGAGGTGCTTGGCCTAGGTGAGATAGGTTTAGACTGGTCTTACCCCACGCGACTTAAGTGTTTGTCAACAATGACATAGTCTTACACTTTAATGTTATATATAAATTTACAATAATGTTACTTAAAAATTAACTTCTTACATAATAAGGTCTGGTCCTACAATTACTTTGTATGTGTAGAATCTTCTTAAAAGAAGTATAGATCTCAATCATAAAGAATGAGATCTATTTCCATCTGTAAAATAAAAATACTAGAATTTGGAATGGATATAGTATGAATTTATTTTATCCTTTGATGATCAGCTTTATCCTAGCACAGTCAATTGAAATTGTGTTTTCTCATTGTGTGGATATAGCTGGGAATTAACTGATGAAGTAATGTCAGTGTTTGCCCATTACCTGTATTCAAGACAAATTGATACCATTGTTATGTAAATCTAAAAATATAGGGGGTAGGTGAGAATATTAACTGCCATGCGATAAAACCAGCCAATCAGAAAGGGCCTTATGCGCAGAGAGGGAGCTGCGGAAAAAACACCCTGTCTGGCCAGTGGGGATCTAGACGTTGAAGAATGCACTTAACTTGAATTATTGTATTTATCTTGTTCCTGTGGCGTTTCTACCACTGGTAAGTTTAACTTACTTGCGCATTGTATTTTCACTACACGATCAATGCTTTTATCAAGGTTGGCGACGACACTAAGCAATTCCCCTTGGTTTTTGTATTGATGTCCCGCAGAACGAAGGAAGACTACCAGAATGTAAGTATATTAGCTTAATATATGACATGTTCCGTGGAACACTGACAACAGTGTTCAGAAGAGGCGTTACGAATGTGTCCGTAGAGTGATTTACTTAATTTGAAGAAAAGGCGATATTTCGTGCAGTGCAACTGGCTAGGAGGGACACATCTACCTATGCATTACAATCCTTTCTCTGTATATATTTGATATTGTTTTATGTCGTTTCCCCGTGATTCCTTAGATACGTCGATATAGCTCTCTTTATACTCCGATCTTTAAATCCACTACATTATCTTAGAGAATCGGTGACATACATAATCTACACGCTGTAACATTTTGGGTTGATGCAAACGTATTCCGGTGTCGCTATGGATAGAGGTCAAAGGCTACTTACGGGAGATAATAAAATACATCCCCGATCCCGTAAATTGTAGATACAACAATGGAAAGATTGTGTCAATTGTTATAGATTAAAGATTCTATCAGTAATACGAATGTTCTTTATCCATTTACTGTATATATAACCCGCTGCTATAATAATGAATGACTGAATTCCCTTTAAGACCCCCTCTTTGTTAGGTAAGAAACGGGTAGTTTTACCTTATAAAGCATGTTTTCTACCACAAAGTGTCGGTAACACCTGCTGTTTGAGTGTATTACAAATGTTTATAGGGCAATTAATATAACAAGATCGCAAACTAGGGTGACCATGGCATGGGCACGCAAAAAGATTGGGGTAACAACATAAGGATACAACAGAAGGAAACTGATAAAATGCTTTCAGTTGTCACATACGTCCATTGCATTACTTGTTGAGGATCGCCGCCTGACTTTGCCGTCAAAATGTTATAGCATTATAATAGTAAATATTAGGGAGTGTAGGTATTCTCACACAGAGCAGTATACAATGAGGTCTGCTCTTTCAAGAACGCTCCAAGACAAGTAGGACAGTCTCAAAGACCCTGCTAGGAGGATTTGATTACATATTAAAATTAGTGATTAGCAATCGTGCTGGAGTTCATAACAGAACTTTATGATCTATTTTAAGATATAAATTCTTGTCAACAACTTCTCAGCTAGTCTTATAAATACTTAATTTTTATCATAACCAGGAAAACGTCTGCATATGAATTTTAAACTAGTTAACACCAAAAGAGAGTAGTAAAAATATGGTAGTGTCAGCACAGAAATATGACCCACCCCCCTTTGTCCATATATAGGATTCAAACAAAGAAGAGGAGATATCTAAATGCATGACCACACCTTCTATATGCAAATGCAAAGAGGAGTTCAATATACTTGTCAGTGCACAATACCTTCAGACATGAATTAAAGATTGACACCTGTCAAATTACCTCTCACAATATTGGTATTTAAATGCATACCTTATATTGTCAGAATAGAAACACACCTTCAATATGTAAATGCTAAGAGGAGTTCAATATATCTATCATTGTATATGTAAATACTATGAGGAGCATAGAGGAATACAGATATTAGAGTATCACTGACCGCACCTATCATTTTATATGTAAATATTATGAGGAGCATAGAAGAATACAGATATTAGAGTATCACTGACCGCACCTTCTATCATTTTATATGTAAATATTATGAGGAGCATAGAATTCCTACATTAAAGAAGATTTGTCATTATTATGCGTCGTTGAATAGATAAAATCTATTTCTATTTACGCGTTTAACATTCAATCATAGGTTATTTGAGTATGGTTTGAGTTATTTATATGTCTTACAAGCAAAATAACGACTTTATGAACTGTATTAGAATATTCATTTCGAGTTTTAAGTCCAAAATGATGGATGAGCAAGAGCAAATCGATCACTGTTCTACCATTTACAGTGAATACATTGAGAAATTTTACCAAGATATTTACGACTTTGCCTGTGCATCATTTGTTTTAAAGAAAATGAATGATTATGCTTTTAATAACTGTACTATATGTCAAACTAAGCAAGGTGTACATCATTGTGAAAATGTGAATGTTGATATATTGATGATGTTTTTGATGTTGCTTTAAATGACTTATATTTATCGGATGTAGCAAATTATATATCCAGTATTACTTCGTCTTGCAACGTGGATCCCTTCCATTGGTATGAACATTTCATGGTGCTGAGACCTCAAGCTATTCATCGTGAAGTTTGCAGAATGTTGAACCATTTTTATTAATGGATTTTGAATGTTACATTATGAATCAAGAATATTTTGTGGAATTGTGTGTTGAGGAAGTTTCGAGACATATAGCAAACATTTCATCTGAACAATGTATAGGTTGTGAGACTGGACATCCATCTCAACATGAATATTAATTGTTTAACAGAGAGTATTTATTATAAAACGATTCTTTATTTCAATCTTGCTTTCATACGTCTGGACACAAAGCATGCTTTTAATCTAATGTATAGAGATTTGAAATATAAAGAAGAGGATTTAAATTTATTTATAAAACAATGTGAAGTTTATTTACAAACTGCAGAATGGAGATACTTACTTCACAATAAGATTAAGAAGCTGGCCATCTCATCATACTAAGAATGGCGGAGAAGGACAAATCTGATTGCTTAGAGGAGTATCACTACAACCCTGAAAATCCTGCCGCTTTTGCATCTTTTGAAAAACTGTATCAAGCTCTGAAATTCAACAATGCATTTCGTTTTAGTCGATCATTATTTCAAAATGGTTACAGAAGCAAGATTCATATACTTTGCAAAGGGAAGCTCGACGCCCAAAAAGTCTGAAAAAAATGACCAAGAGATATTATCGTTTCAAATATAAATATAAATTAAACCAACTCGTAAGACTTTCTCATTTGAAACATATCTTTAAACGTGGTTATCAACAACAATTTACAGGTGAAATATTCAAAATCTCAAAACGATTTCATATTCAAGGTGTTTCCATGTACCAAGTAAAGGATTTTAATAATAAAGTAATCGACGGAAATTTCTATGAAAGTGAATTACAGAGTGTGGAGAAGAATGAAGATGCTCTGTGGATCGTTGAAGAACTTTTAAGGAAGCGTATACGTAAAGGAAAAACTGAATGGTATGTAAAGTTTGAACCCTGGCCCCAAAAATTTAATCAGTGGGTGAAAGAGGAGGACATTGTCGATTTGAAGCAGTAAAAACTATGGAAAAATATATATATTTCACCTCGAGATTGCCTGAACTACTTTCCTAATAACAAACCTGATGATTTCAAAATTTATTTGGATAATGCAATAGACTTAAATGGGTATTGGAAAGTTGGACTCATTGTCAACAAAAAAAAAAAAAAATAATAGTTACACTGGCGATGATGGAGACAGAATCGAGCCGTTCCGTCTACACCAATATTTAAGAAATATCAACATCATTCAATCTATATGTACACCAATCTATGCCAGTTTTCATTCGTGAATGGATTTGAAAAACCATTAGTAAGACTCATTCAACCGTATGAAACAACTGGCTGGAATAAAACATTCAATCCACCATTCTATTTTCCTGTCCGTGTGAGAGATCTCCGTGTGATTCATACATATTTAAAGGATGATAATGATTTACCCGCATCATTTCTCACTGATGAAGTTTGGATAACACTTTATTTGAAAAAAATATCCATTTTATTAATTCTGTATATTACCAACTATGTATCGTACAAAGCTTTATTTACCAGACGCTCAAAAAGGGATAAAATTTTATGAAAAAAAATGGCTGCTGGATTGATTAACCCACATTCAGATTATACGATGAAGAGTTATCAAAGAGGAGGTGGTCTAAGAAATAAACATTCATCTTTTATGTTACCAATTGATAGATATACAAAAAATTTCAATAATGATGAAGATAAGACGCTAAAATTAAACATGACATCAGCAGAACAAGTAGTTCAGCAGGCAAAAAGTGAAGTCACCCGTGACAATGGAAATAAAATCAATAAAAAGCATAGTAATAAAAGGCAACTGTCAAAATATAAAATTAGTAGGAGAGAGAGGATCGGCGACCTATCTCTTAGTAAGAAAACTAAAAAAGTAGTTAAACTAAAATAAGATATTTTTGGAATCTACTAAACCATGTGTAATCATGTCTATTTTATCACCGGAAACGTTTAAAGAAGCAATGAAAAGCCAGTTATCTTTGTTTGATTTACCACCTACCCAAAAAGCTGTGGACAATATTTATTTTCAAGATGTGCGACCAGTGTCACAAATATCTGATGATTCTCCAATAGAGTTTCAACTATCACCACAAAACGGTATGGATTATTTAGACCTTAAAGCTGTATACCCCATGTTCGCATATTATAAGTAAATTTATTCTAAATTGTTTTGATTATATATATAAGACTAAAACATATCTAAAAAGGTCCTTGCAAATGTTGCGATCAAATTCGTCGTATTAAGTGAGATATGGCTGTGTAAAACGCGATGTTTGTAAACAGAATGTTTACAACCAACTTATCACGTGATCTAATTCGGAAGCCGCATCATGGAGGGCGAGGTAAATAAACTTGACGAGTAACTTTAAAAATCTGCATTCAAGTCTGCTAAAGTTAGTATTTACTGAAATTGTTTTCTTTTGTAGTCTTTCTTCCTCGTATTTGTTTTGATTAAACTGCGCATGCGCGAAATCAGGTCATGGTTGTATTTATTGAATACCCTCTTTATTTACAAAGTATTTTCTTTTTATTTTGGTATCTCCAAAGGTTTGAAGCAATAAAAAATGTTATTAACGCAAAGTTAATAATTTCAGCCTTTGCTTCACATGCCCTAATTTTTTTAATTATACCGAATTGTAGGGTATACAACTTTAAAACGGAGTCGGATTTATGTAAAACTGAGAATTGAGAAGAAAGATGACAAACCATTAGTGGATGCCGACAATGTAGGCCTAGTAAATTTATTGCTGCAATCGCTATTTTCACAAGTCGATATATTCATACAAAATAAACCCATGAGTGGTTCCGGCGCGCATTACCCTTACCTTAGTTTATTGAACGTTTTACTACATTATGGGAGTGATGCCAAGAATTCTCAACTTAGTTCTCAATTATGGATTGATGATGCAGCCGGACTATTTGATGATGTGAATGCTAAATCTGAACTCAATACAGGACTATATAACCGTGCAAAAATAACCACATTGAGCAAATCTGTAGATCTTGAAGGACCAATCATGCATGAACTTTTTCAAATGGATCGCTATATAATTAACCAAGTAGGGATTCACCTGAAGTTTTATCGCAACCGTAACGAATTTTGTTTACTATCATCAGCAACCTCAAGAGAAAGATATAAAGATAGAAGATATTATTTTGCGTGTTTATAAGTGTAAAATAAACCCGGCAGTGATATTAAGTCATGCTAAGTTATTGGAAAACACTACTGCAAAGTATCCAATAAAGAGAACTATTGTGAGGATGTATAATCTAGCTAAAGGTGTACGAAATATTTCTGTAGAAACTATTTTTTTCTGGGACAAGGCCAGATTGTCTTGACATTGGATCGGTGTCCTATCAAGCAGTCGCAGGAGATTATGCCAAAAAAATCCATTTAACTTTTTAAAGATTTTGGCATTGTAGGAAACAGTCCATTGAAACTTACATTCGACTCGGCTAATGGATATAACACTATTGGTGCCCACGTAAATATGTTTGAGGGTACCTGGATGCATGATGCGGGCAGGATACTGAACCACATTTCCGAGAGGGACAACATTGGATTAGTGTTTATAACAAGAATAATGATTTTATAGAGGTTTTTTCTCGGAAACTTGACTGATAAAAGTGATATCAACTTTGATAATATCACTGATCGGAATTTTCCTTTGAAATTTATGAATACACAGATTTAATGTATAGATTCTCTATTTTGTGGATATAATTGTATTTTATTTTTGTTATGTAAAGTGTATGGTACTCAATTAGACGATTTTATCGTAACAGACAGTTGTAAATCAAATGATTATTTCGTAAGCACTTTCATAATACACAGTTTTAGTTTTTGTATATCAAATCAGATATAATTGTGTCAAGTAGTCGGGAATATTAAAGTTTTATTTATAGAATGAATATTTACACTTTTTATAATGTACTCTTTCAACCATAGTTAAATGTCTTATGTATCACTTGTTCATTCATTCATGGATGATAGGCATGCATATCATTCATGTGTTAATTGGATACTTTACAGATAGAATCTATATTTCATTCAGATTTTCGTGTAATCTCAACTGTAGTTAAGTATTTATAGGTATATGTTCACTCATGAGAAACATTAAGTAAATAAATAAAGAATGCACATCTATAGCATTTTTATTTACATGACAAAGTGGATGATGATGGATGAAATTGTACAAAAAGAGTGCTTGACTAAATTCAAGTCGAATAGTAATATTCTAATATGTGGTCAGAGCCATTCAGGTAAATCTACACTGGTATTTTCTATGATAGAGAACTTACCGTTTTTATTTGAGTCGGATATAAAACATGTAGTGTATGCTTATGGAATATGGCAAAACATGTTTGATGAGAAAAAAAAAATGAATGATAGCATAACGTTTTTAAAGGAATGCCTAACAAGATAGAACTTGAACACTACACCAGAGAATATGGCAATATACTATTGGTTTTGGATGATGTCATCGGGGAAAGCACAAACAACATTTAAATGATTAAATCGTTTACGACTTATTCACATCACATGGGAATAACTGTGTTATTTCTTCTTCAAAATCTTTTTCCACCGGGAAAATACATAACGTACCATATCACTGAATTCACATAGTATAATTTTGTTCAAAAACGTAAGAGATTCCCAGCAAGTTATGACTCTGGGAAGACAAATATACCCCAACCAATCGAAATACTTCATAGATGCTTATAAGAAAGCTACACCAAGGACCATATGGTTATTTATGTATTGATCTTTATCCAAGCACAACCGAGCAATTTAAGACTATCTTCTAGAATTTTAACCACAAGAGGATACCATCATATATCTCCCTATGTAGAATGAGTAGAAGCATCTTTAAGAATTTGGATTTTCTACGTTTATTGAAGTCAACACATCCTTCACAGAGAAAACAGTTACTCAATACAATCAACTATCAACAGATTGCAGTTCTTCGGGAAATATTTTATAACATTCTCAGTGGCGTATGTTTGCTTTCAAAGAAAAGTAAAGATATATTAATTAAATACAAGACTGTTTTAAGGCAATTTATTGATAAATCAGCATCCTTCTCCGACAGAAAAAAAGGTACTGATAAAAATATCTATAATTATACCATTCGTTTTAAATCTAGTGTTTCGCTACTTGAACATCCATGTCAAAGGAAGTTGTTTTAGTTCCAAGGGAAAAGTATAAAAAAAAAGATTGATAACAATCAATTAAAATATGAATTTAACGACAAGCTGGATAATGAAAATACTACAAATTACAAGCAAGCTTCCGTAATGTCGATGGAGGCCAAGAATCTGTCAAAAGTGATTCACCGCCCTCCGAAATTGAGCTCCAATCAGATGGTTATGGAAATGACAAACATAATCATTATAACCCTGTATCAAGCGTTCACACGACATTCAACGGACTATTAAACAAGTCATCTACACCATATCAAGATGGATATTACAAAAAGAAGAAGAAAGTAAACATAAGAAAGGAAAGAATATCTGTTCGTAAAAAGTGGTTGAAACTTTAACTTTACCATGGATAAAACAAAATTTGTTTGTGGTGACTGTGGGATATCTTATAGTCGGCAATCAAATCTGGAAAGGCATATCGTTGCAAAAGGAACTAAAATTGTTTGCAATGAATGTAATAGAACATTTAATAGAAAAGACAATCTTACTGGTCATAATAGACGACATCATGCATCAGCTGTCTCCTCAAACATTCCTCAGATTGGAGGTAGTATCTCTCAGATTGCTATACGTAGTGACAACAATTCAGAAACATTACATACTGAAACAACAGCACCAGCTGAAAATCAAAATGAAGTAGAAAGTGCTCTAGAAGACTCAGTAGGAATTCATGAGATTTTCCCTAAAGGTGGTGAACAGTTTGATCTATTAACATTTTTCGCTAATACTTCTGAACAAGTGAAACAAATTCTCACTTCATCTGTAGAAAAGCGGAAAGGGATTAAATGGTATTTAAACACTAAAGTAGAATTCAAGCGAGAAAAGGATGGAAAGGTAGAAACAACTTTACCACATTTTCGTAGTATTACATACATTCATTTATATTCCGAGGAGTTCAACACACATCATTTACATGAAGCATTCCAAAAAACGTTTGCATCTAAAGAGGAGTTCATAATGAAACGATCTGACTGGATATTACACAAAGTTCTATATCTAGGAATACATCGTGTGATATATTCACCTTTGATTGCAGGAAGCTACATTGAAGAACCACCTGAACTACGTAACAATAAATCATTGATAAACATTAAAAACAAAGACCAGAAGTGTTTTACTTATTCTATTTTAGCCAAACTTTTTTCCTGTTCGCCGTAATCCTAATCGAGTCAAAAATTAAATTGAACATGAACATTCCTTGAATATGAATGGAATCAAATGTCCAGTAACTTTGTCGCAAATATCTAAATTTGAAAAGCAGAATGATATATCAATTAATGTATTTGGATATGAAGAAAAAGAAATTTTTCCTATGAGAATTACAAAACAGAAATTGAATAAGCATGTGAACTTGTTATATCTACAGAAGAGAGATCGTGTTCATTATAGTCTAATTAAACATCTAGATAGATTTCTTAGTAAAATGAACAGTGATAGAAAACATTATTTTTGCCACTTTTGTTTTACATGGATTTATTAAAAAAAACATACATTACAAAAACATGTTGACTTTTGCATGTCACTCGCTGAGCAGAAAATTGAAATGCCAACCCCTGGTGAAAACGATATCCTAGAGTTCAAATCTATTGATAAACAACTTAAAGTTGGTTACGTCATTTATAGCGACTTTGAAACTTTTGTTTCACCTGTTGACGATGTGCGAGATATTGATCCAAATACCTCTCATACGAAAACACTCTCTGAATTCATCCCTTGTGGAGTTTGCTATCAAGTAATTGTAGGGATGATCGTTATGGCAAAAAGCCCGTTGTATACAGAGGAAATGATGTAGTAGAAACATTTCTTAAAATGTTGCTGAAAGAATCGGATGAAATTATGAAGCGTTTAAGTTATATAGCGCCTATGGAAGAGGATCTCGAAAATAGACAACAATTTATTGAATGCAACACACTGTCATATTTGTGAGAAAAAAAATTTGAATCGCATTCTGTGAAAGTAAGAAATCATGATCATTTGAATGGATCTTTCTATGGTATCGCCCAAAAGGAATGCAATTTACTGTACAGAGAGTCGAAATTTATTCCAGTTATTTTCCATAATCTTAGAGGATTTGATGCGCATCTAATTATGCAACAATTAGGAAAGTTTAAGAATCAAAAACTTTCTGTAATTGCGAATACTGACGAAAGATACGTAACATTTAGCGTGGGGAAATTGCGTTTCATTGATTCATTTCAATTTCTTGGTACATCATTGTCCACTCTTGTGGAAAATCTTAAGAAAAGCAGTTTGAATCATTTGAAACAATTCAGAAAAGAATTTACATCTGACGTAGTCAGAAATCTCCTGCTTAGAAAAGGTGTTTATTGTTATTCATACATGACAGATGAAAGTAAATTTACCGAAACTAGTTTACCCCATAAATCAGCATTTGATAATGACCTAGATCAGTCTAGCATATCAGATGAGGAGTACACTCATGCACAACAAGTTTGGAATACATTACGCATACAAAACATGGGTGAATATCATGATTTGTATCTAAAGACTGATGTGCTTTTGCTTGCAGATGTATTTGAACGATTTCGCTATACTACACTTAAGAGCTTTAATCTGGATCCAGCTCAATATTTTACATTAGCTGTATTATGCTGGGATGCTTGCCTAAAAATGACTAATGTTCAGTTAGAATTAATAACGGACATAGAACAATATCAAATGATTGAAAAGGGAATTCGAGGTGGGGTTTCGATGATTACGACGAGATTTGCAGAAGCAAACATTCCCCAATTAGATCCATATGATTCGTCTAAAGTTTTCCCTGGCTATTTTGACATGAATGCGTTATATTGCTGGTTCCATGTGTCAACAATTACCGGTTTCTGACTTCCGATGGTTATCAAAAGAAGAAATAGAAAATTTTGATGTTTCAAATATACAGCATGATTCTGAGACAGGCTATATATTAGAGGTCTCGTTGGAATATCCAGAACGCTTGCACGTATCGCACAGTGACTATCCTTTAGCGCCAGAATCTGTCAGTGTCAAATTATCTGATTTGTCACCATATAATGAACATCATTATAAGAAATTAAGTGGAGTCAAAACGATGATCAGGAGGATGAAGACAAAATTATTTCAGTTAAACTCATTCCTAATCCGAGAGACAACGTCAAAAACGTTTTACATTACAAAAACCTTCAATTTTTCATTGAAAATGGTTTGATATTGAAAAAATTTCACAGAGTTACTGCTTTTACTCAAAAAGCTTGGATGAAATCTTATATCGATTATAATTCCAAAATGAGACAGGAAGCTGACAATCCATTTGAAATTGCTTTGTATAAATCTTCCAATAGTATTGTTTTTGGGTAAGTTAAAAAGCAAAGTAAATTTATAAAAGGTAAATGTATGTGTACAATAGTTAAGTATATATGAGCTTACTGAAGTTTCAGCTTCATGATCTACGTAAATTTATAAATATTTAGATTATGTATGTGAGTAAACATACATTTTATAGTACTTTTATGTCTTATTTAATTATCATTAATCATGTTATTGTCTATTTATGTCTCTAATTATTATTAATCTTTTATTCCAGGAAAACGATATCATACGAATTTCAATCTAGTCAGTACAAAGAAAGCGTTGGTGAAATTAACGAGTTAAACCTAGTTTTGATAGGATAACGATTTTTCAATCATGACCTCGTCGGAGTGAAGAATAAGAAAGTCAAACTTTTATTAAATAAACCAATCTATACAGGAATGACAATCCTTGATTTGTCTAAATTGTGGATGTATACATTCCATTACGATTTCATAAAAAAGAACAATATGGTGAGAAAACTAGATTGTTGATGACCGATACTGATTCACTCTTCTACAGTATTCAAACAGAAAACATGTATGCAAATATGATGCAACATATTGATCTATACGATACATCAAACTATCCTAAACACCACCATTCTCTTTATAGCGAGAAAAATAAAAAAGTAGTGGGCAAAATGAAATACGAAACAGGAGGTGACTTGTTTTTGTGGAATTCGCGCAAAAATGTATTCATTTCAAACACAGAACGGAGCTAACGTATGCCGAGCAAAAGGAGTATCGAAAACTGTCGTGAGAGACTGTTTGATACATCAGGACTATGTTGACTGTTTATTGAATCGAACCATCGAAAGGCATGAAATGAAAAGTATCCGTAATGATAAGCATATACTTTATTTGAAATCAATCAACAAATTTCACTCTCTCCCTACGATGGTAAACGTTGGATTACAGACGATGGCGTTGAAACATTAGCCTATGGTGACTTTCGTACAAAAGAAACATAACAAGAACATTTTATAAAATTGTTTAATGTATGTATTTACATATTGAATATGAAAATATTTCTTTTTTTCAATGTAAATGAATATTAAATTTAAATTCACAAAGTGTATGGTTTATTTGAATCTCCATTCCGAAACATCTAAGTGTACAGTTTTACTAGATTGATGGTAGAGTGTTTGCCTTCTGACCGAAAGGATAGGGATTCGAACCTCGCTGTACTCATGTTGATATCTCGTCTGATGAGACCATAAGGACTGTGGTGCATGTGACACTTTAAAGAACACTCACTGCTTAGACTAGGTTCATTACAAAGGTAGAAATTGATGCAATCTGTATCATTCAGATGTCGACAAATAAGTAATATATATCTATACAACATTCTACAGAGCATCATCCTCATCATCGATTAGGAATGACTTTCTTTTCTTCGCCGGTGTTTCTTTTACAGTGGCCTAAAACAATAAAAAAAATATTTTTATAAAATATTCTATATTTGATTCTGTCTATTACCTAATACATATACATGTATATATTATATATAATAATTATTATTAATTTAACACCCCCGCAAAGAAATTTGTTCCCGTTAGGACGGCTCTAATTATTATTATTATTATTATTATTATTATTATTATTATTATTATTATCATTTTACTCACTCTTGGGGGTGATGGAGATCTTTCCATTTATTGATTTCTGGTAGTGACATCATCGCAAGCTCTAAGGATGTCGTACCTTTCTCTAAATGTCGCTTCAAGCATTTCTTTAGAGAATGATACTGATTTTCCATGTTTGTTATCTACAATAGTTGAAAATCATGTCAAGTTATTCTCACAGAGAGCAATATCAAAATAAATTATACTTTACAGGAAAGTTGGAAAAATAATATACAATGTACTAGATCTAGTACGATAATATTGTTTAATTATGTAACGGGTTAAATGAAAATATGATGAAATAATTACCTTGAAAATGTATCCATGGTCTCCCATAATAATACGTGATCGTTATGGAATAATTTCCTCCATTTATGTATTTAACTTTAAAATTCCCTTCGTGATCACTTACATCTTGTCGAGTTTGAATAATATTGTTGCTTACCATGATTAAAAATGAATGAATGTAGTAGACACATAATTTTCACTCGTACTGTTTCATTTTTATACTATTCTAACAAAACATTAACGTAGATAAATATCTTATCTATAATTAAATCAATGTTTACTCTAGAAGTAAAATGTTAAGAGCTATTTGTGAAAAGAATTTTTCTCTCATAGATTCCAAATTTGTTAAAATGAAAACATGTCTGAAGATGCTGTATTTCATTATAGTAATTTTCATTTGAAAATAAGTAATATAGATTAATAATTAACATTTTCCCACGTCTTCCTGCATTTTTGCTTAATCATATCTAATATTGCAATTTAGATTTAAGCTTTCCATTTAAGAATATTCCCATTCCACTTTCCTGTGAAATTATATCAATATACATTAAAGGTTAGCACCTCCTAACGTTTTCCAACAGTTTTGCTTCATCATGTCTAATATTAAATATTCATTTGATATAAGATTTCATTTAATCATACACCTACTTACATATATATCTAAAAGAAATTTAAATTAAACTAATAAATTTTTTTTTAGATGAAACATATATAATATCAGCGAAGTCATCCTTAATTATTTTCTGATGTTACACAGCCATTTCGTATCCATTTGATATTATTTAAGTTGAATCTTAATCCTATATAGGGCACCACTCTATATACTTTTTATAAACATTCATTTCAAAACATTATCCTAATGTTTGCTTTAGTATCAGTTGGTTTATTGATTCTAACTATAATTTCTCACAAAATTTTGAAAAATAAAATAAATCAAAACAATATCTATTCTGAATCAACATTTTCGTTTGATTCCAATTCATTTGAAATGGAAAATCTCTATGATGAAGTTGCAATATGATCTATTTTAGCTGTATTATCAGCTACCTTAATCGGAGTTACTTCGGGATCATTAATCAAGTAAAGTATAAGGAAACGAAAGATAAATAAAATTATCAATTTAAATTCTTCAGCAAAATATGATATCCAACTTTGATGAATTCAATCACTTGCATTGCTTTGCTTTGATTGTAAAGATGATGGATAAATCCAAACCACAAGTCCAAACATCATAAAACCAGAGGACATACAAAATCAATGAAAATGAAAAACAAATGGAAAATAACAAAATATGTCTACTTGAATTCAATCACTTGTATTGCTTTGCTTTGATTGTAAAGATGATGGATAAATCCAAACCACAAGTCCAAAAAATCATAAAACCAGAGGACATACAAAATCAATGAAAATGAAAAACAAATGGAAAATAAAATATGTCTACTTGAAGATCATATGTGATGGAGTGAGATCAGGTGCCCGGGGAGAGTGAGCATCTCCTGCTTGCTAGCAACACCCGTCAACTTATTTCAGCTATTGATTTTGTATATATACTGCTTTCAGTATTATCCAGCCTTTCGTTTAGCTGCACGCTATTTGCTACATCTGTATAGGTCGTATGCATTATAAAAAGGAGATTATTAAAGAAAAGGAATTTTCTTTCAACTTATAGAAGACGAAGTGACAACCAATTTTGTGATATAGAATTAAATTCTTCTTCTGTCTTGTAAGTTATAATATAAAGAAAATGCAATTAAGTTATGAAATCAAAGATAATAATATCCAATCTTTTTTATTATTATTTTCTTTTACTTTTAGGTGCTTTAACAGTAATTGGGGTTACTCTAATAAAAATAAAGACACTTTTAGAAGAAATATCAAAAGTGATTACAAAAATAAATGTACTTGTAAAAGAAACAATAAAATTGTTAAGATATACACAAAGAGTCTGGTAGAAAAAGAAAAAATATTAAAATAAAAAGACATGTAGGAGATAGCAGGAAACCAAAGAGATATGGGTTTGATATATAGAAATTCTAGAGGAAAGGGGGGGTATTGGAATTGTTGGGGTATGTAGTTTGTAATCTCTAGAGATATACTATGCTATCATATAGAACTTACTAGACTTTTGTTTGTGTGCTTACTTAGAAAATTAAAAATCCATAGCAATATATATATATTAAATGTATAGTACTATAATACCCTTACTAGACTTTTATCTATGTAGTTGTCTGTGTGCTTAACTTAGAAAATTAAAATCCATAACAATATATTAAATATATAGCATTACATTGTCCTTACTAGACTTTTGTCTATGTAGACGTTGTATGCTTAGAAATTAAAATCCATGGCAATATGTTAAATATATAGTATTACATTGTCCTTACTAGACTTTTGTCTATGTAGTTGTTTGTGTGCTTAGAAATTAAAATCCATGGCAATATGTTAAATATATAGTATTACATTGTCCTTACTAGACTTTTGTCTATGTAGTTGTCTGCGTGCTTAGAAATCAAAATCCATAGCAATATGTTAAATATATAGTATTACATTTTCCTTGCTAGACTTTTGTCTTTGTATCAATACATTCCACATGTAAAGATGATGGATAAATCCAAACCACAAGTCCAACAATCATAAAACCAGAGGACATACAAAATCAGTGAAAATGAAAAACAAGTGGAAAATAACAAAATATATATGGCATTAGATACCACCACAGACAAATTTTGATTCACTAATGAAAATGTAATTATCTTTATGTCCCTAAATGTCATTGTGATTATTATTTTTTGATATGATTACAGCTTTAATCACTTTAAGCTTTAATCACTTTAAGCTTTAATCACTTTAATCTAATATTTGTCTTACACATTTCTATGCTGAATTATTTCAATTACAGTCACAATCATTTCATGTTAGTTTGTTGTTGACATTATAGTGTTTGGTCAAGATACTGAATGATGTATATAGTTGTTTTACTTTTTCATACATACCTAATGTAGACATTGATTTCTTGATTTGGTTTTTATTTTGAAATGTTCTATGCAGAAGTGTCATGGTAATAAAACAAACAATAAATAAGACAATTTCATTTAAGAGTTATTTTACTTGACAAAGGCATTGGGTTGTAATTAAATTTGATTGTGTATTAATCAATATTATAGAGTTTTTTTTTAAATCATTTATTATTATTAATTTTGATTAAATTAAATTGACATGTGGTGTATAAATTGTTTTTTTTTTTTTTTTTTTTTTTTTTTTGTTCTTTTATTTGATTGTATTTTATGTTCATATATAGTCTTTGAATGATGTTTTAATCAATGAGAAAATTTGTTTCATATTAAACTTTTAACTAAAATTATTGAAAAATAAAAAAAAAAGAAAGAAAAGAATTTAATAATAGTTTACTGAAGAATTACTTGAAAGAAGTTGGAGTTCGTATATTCTACACAAATCAGATGTCAAAAAGCAGCAATTACAGAGAGAGTTATTCGTACCATTCGAGGAAGATTATTTAGATATTTTCAAAAGAAGAGAACCTATCGGCAAATAGACATTGTACCTGAACTCGTAAGCAATTATAATTGTACTTCACACAGAAGCCCCAATGGACTTCAAAGCCTCCAAAGGATGTAAACAAGCAAAATGAGGCTGATGTGTGGGCGTTCATGTATTTACCTAAACCCATAAAATCTAGAATACCAAACAAAAAGAAGTCAAAGAAAAATTACCTGAAATATAATTTCAAAATTAATCAAATGGTTAGACTATCCCATCTAAAGCATGTATTCACCAGAGGTTATCATCAACAATTCACAGGTGAAGTATTCAAGATATCAAATCGTTTCCATTTACAAAGAATTCCTATGTATAAAGTAAAGGATTTCAACGGGAAAGACATGGAAGGAAGCTTTTACGAAAACGAACTGCAGAAAGTTTCAAAAGATGAAAAAAAAAAATGAATTATGGATGATAGAAAAATTAATCAAGAAGAGGAAATGGAATAGGAAAGTAGAATGGCTTGTAAAATTCGAGAATTGGCCTAGTAAATTTAATCAATACGTAAAAGAATCTGACATTGTTGACATACAATCTGAATGATGGAGAATATATATATTTTTGAAATCTAGTGATAGCTTGGAATTTTATCCAGATAATAGACCATACGATTTTAACCTGCATTTGGATCCCATTCTTCACCTCGATGGATATTGGAAAGTTGGACTTACAGAATTTTTCAATTATTCCAATGACAAATTACAGCCGCATAAATCAGCGAGAGCTATTCCTATTTCAACAACTGTACAAGAGTATCTACATAAAGCGTTGTACCTTTATTGTAACGTTTGTGATTTTTCAAGCGTAAATGGACGAGAAAAGCCTTTGCTACGAATAGTTCATTATAACAGTGATCGTCAGTGGATCAATAAATTTGACCCAGTTTATTATTTGCCTCTACGAATCATGACCTATCCGACATTCATTTCAATAAAGGATGAAAATGGATCGTTGGCCACATTCCTGCGTACTGACACCTGGCTTACGCTGCATTTGAAGAGATATCTGTTTTATTAGTTAACACGTGTGTATTAAAGATGACAGACAAGAAAATATACATTCCGGATACAAATAAATGGATAACATTTTACCAAAATCTTAGCAATGGTAAAGTAAATCCACATGCAGATTATTCAATGAAAGGTTACCAGAGAGGTGGATGATTTAGAAATAACACTACACCGTATATGCTTCCAATTGATCTTTACACAAAGGACCACGAAGAGAGTAAAGGAGTAAAAATAAATCTTACGTCACAAACACAAACCAAAGAACTGAGAATACCAGGAGTAATTCCGTTGCTTATATTTGACATACATGTATATGTGTTCATGATATTGAATGAACTTTTTAAATTTATAAAAAAGAGTAGTGGTACTCTAGGGGGTACATTAAACGTATCAATACAAAATCGTACATTTTATTGAAATTGTACACTCAGAAAGAGTACATCAAAGATATGTATTTCAATACATGATTGAATATAACACGCCATGGTATATAGTGAAAAAACTTTTTACAGAGATATTAAGATAATCCATTAGTATAATAAAATCTAACAACACATCTTTAGAGGCGGGAAGTTTTACACGTTTCTTTAGACTTTTATTGATAATTCTGAAGTATCGTAATCCGTGATGTGTGAAAGAGTGATAAAAAAATCTTTTTTTCTACTAAAAAATTAACAACGGGAGAGAATTTAAAAGAAAAAAAACGATTGATTGGAATAGATTTATTTTGAAATGTTTAAAATTGTGCCATCACCTCGTCAAATATGTTTTAATCTACAATATTATTTTAATGAATGATATATGTTCTTGAGAATGTTTTTACAAAAAATCTAAGTCATTATCGTCCTTTTATCAGTTGTACTTTTCTCTTGCGAGGAGGTGTAAAGGAAAGGGGGGAGAAAAGAGAACTGTAAGACACTTTAATTTTTTAAAACGTGCGATAAAATTTTTATAAAATTGCATAAAATTTATAGATTGGGTGTAATCAAAATTAAAACTTACATTGGGAAGTTCTTCTTCCTTTCTCCTCCTTCAGCGTGTCCTTCTTTGGGTATGAATGAAAACTGTAAAGGAAAAAAAGGTAATAAGGAAAGAAAGAAAGAAGATCTATAAAATGAGGAAAAAAAAAATAATTAACAAACAAAAAACCATGTAGATATGTAAGAAAAAACCTACCAAAGATGGAATAGTTTGGTAACCGCCCCCTTTTCCTGTCTCCTCCACTGCCTTGTATTATACCGTCCTTCATATTTTATAGTATGTACGAAAAAAGTCCCTCCAAGGGCCTCTTTCATTAGGGAACTTGCTTTCCTCTGAACGATTGTTCCTGGAAATAATAAGAGCAATATTAACTATTATTAACTAAATGTGGATTAAACTAAATTTCTTCATTCCTTTTAGAGCCGGTCCTCCTTTTTTTTTTAAAATTTATATCTAACTGACATGGGTGATGGTGGTAAGCGTTTTTTTTGTATTGAAGAAAATTACTTTTTTATACATCCACTCTCCATGATGAACTCATTGTTGACATACAAAACTAATTTGAAACCTTTTATTTTTACACGATACCAGAGTTCATATTGAGGGTAGTTTTTCAGCATGAAAAGATAGTGGGTGATGTAAGTTTTGTGGGTTAAGAGTGTCTGTATGACCACACAGACTTTAAGGTTAGTGTCTGTATGACCACACAGACTCTTTAGTTTAGTGTTCCTGTATGACCACACAGAACTTTAGTTCTGAGTCCACTAACTGAAGGATAACCTGATAACTGGAACAATAGGAAACCTGTGTTTGGTTCATGAACTTGTTTTCCAACTACTAAAGGTCATCTTACGGTTGGCTTGATTATCTATAATTGTTTGAATTCGATATGAGAAAAAAAGGGGGGGTGGGGCTTATAAACTCAAGTGGAAAATCACAATAATTATTTTAACACTTTTTAAATTCCGATTCTGTGTATATTTTATATGATATTTCTATGTGAAAGCCCCCCCCCCATTTTCATTCTATAATTCTACCTTAATTTCACACCTCTGATCAATGAACTCCTTATTTCAATATTTCCACAAACCTTGTAAATTGCTTGATCTCAGTATGTACTGTCAATCTTTTTTTTTTCGGAAAGACCCATTCTAATAAAGTAAACAAACGTTTGGAGGTGAGTGTCCCTCAGTAATCATATTTGTGCTCTAAAACTAACTACACTACTAAACTAAGATTTAGAGTATTTTTCACAATAACATTAAAATTTCTCCCCTTACGGTGCTCCAAGCATGATTTTACTTTGATTTAAATGATTTACGGTGAGGGGGGGGGGACTTAATTTTTATATTAAAATTGCAGACTAAATTTAATGCGTCAAAGATTACAGTGAAAAATTTATTTAAAATTTATTTCAAAATTTCACATTCCCATTCTAAAAGTATACCCACAATACGATGTTTTAATTTAATGTTGGCAACCTTGGCGTCAGTTGACTCTTCCCATATAAAATTTCTATTACATTTTTGAGTAAACAACTTTGAGGTGAATGTTCTTTCAATAAATATTGTGATAAAGAATTATGCGATGAAAATATTTTTTATTGAAAAATGATGACTCTCAACAAGATTTGCCCCTAAAAATATCGAATAAATGTCAAGATAACAAATAAAGCAAAGTTGAAATATAATCATAAACCTATGCAATAGATAATTTTACAATCTGAGTGTTTGAACATGTAAAATATAGTGGTAGACACGTCTGAATATAGTACTAAATATTTTCTGTATTCTTTGCACGAAAAAAAAAAAAAAAATTCGGGATCATTAGTTCTACTGGCAGTTCTGTATAAAACAATGAGTTCTCCAAGTTCGCTGAAGGTTTCCAACTCCTTTTTTTTTATTGACACGTGTGTAGTGGTGCCAGAACATAAACTTAAACAATGTTTTGCAGTATAAATGGCAAAAAAAAAAAAAAAATGTGAAGGGAAGGGTTACAGGGTATTGTACTCTGGATGATGTGGCGATTTCAAAATAAAACATTTGACATTCGATAGATTTTTTTGTGAGTGCTAGTACAACTGTGTTGGATCTGCAATGTACAAAAACCACTTTAATTAACTACATAGAACACCGATTGCACAATCCTTCTGATCCTGCGCTTTTCATCTTGCCACCCACCTACATCGTAAAAATGAATGTGATGCTAAAGACGTCGAATATGTGTAAGTAAATATAAAACTAGTTTTTCTTCTTCCTCTTCGCGTTCGAGTGCTAATACCATTGATGTAAGTATTGCACTATTGCATGGCATAGATGGTATGAACAACACCCTACTAACTTGTGTAGTTTGCATATATATACATACTTGTAGACTATGTTAGTAAATTGATCATATCGACGATAATATTTTTTATGAATCTTTGAGGGATCGGGTTATCAATCTCGGACAGGCCTACAAATGGTCGAAGTCTCTGTCTAGAGTTCAGAGGTCTTGTGTTCGAATCCACATCCGACTACTCATCCTCGCCCTCCCATTTGTTACAAATCTATTATGATAGAGAGATCACTCATGACTAAATTTGACCTGACCAAAGATAATTGTATTTTCCAAAAGGTGCCGAAAAATGTAAGGTATATGTACAACACTCCATCAGTCCCGATCGACAAAACTGGTTACCAATGATGTAATTCCTACACAGACAGTGTGGAACACAATCATCTTACACATCATGCATTCATCCATTCCTACAGCTGACAGTGTGGAAACAATTCATTATACACATCATGATGTCATCCATTCCTACTGCAGACAGGAGTGCGGAACAATCATCTACACATCATGATTCAGTTAAGATCTTTATATTTTGTACTTCTTTTCTTAAAGAAATCTGATGGTATCCATTCTTATTATCCAATGGAACAAAACCAACCTATTTAGTAAGGTGTGTTGAACTGCTTGTAACTAACACTATTGTGGTATTATACTCGCTGTTAAATGGACTAAACACACAATTTGTATTTCAGATTTCTATTGTAATGCTTGTATTTCATTTACCATGAATATAGGTAAAATGTGAGTGGGGTAGCTAGGACACTACAACATTAAAGTCCTCAACGTATGCATAAATAAAAATGAGCAGTTTCAATTGCAGTTAGTAACTATTGGTTATCCTACATTTTTCAGAATCTGAAGAGATCAGAAAGCAGTACTGGAGTGGGTGAAAAGACTATACTTCTAAGTAAATATAATTCTTTATCAATCTATGTACTAGCATTTTTATTGCTTTTTTAGTGATAACCACTATGCATATTATCAATAATACTGATATTGTATAAATGTCTTAATAAAAAAGCATTCGTAGGAATGAGAGTAGCATATACACTGGCTCAACTCTATCTTTGGTGGATTCAGATGGATATTTAAGACCGATTGAACCAGTTTTATGATGAAGTTGGCCTTATTGATATATTTTTTCTATATTGTAGTTGTGTTTATCATTCATTATCAACATTATCATCTGGAGCAACTATAGTAGTATGCATTACGCAGTATATTAAAAAAAGAAGAAACAATATTATTCATTTACGGCAATATTCTTTATAATCCATTTCTAGTATAATTGTTGCATGCTAAATTGTAACCCTGCTTCTAATTAGAAGTAGAGTGCATATGTGAATGTATAAAACTAAAAATATTGAAAATATTTTCTATGAAAATAAGTGGGTTAAAAGCTTTGCTGGTAGAAAGTGTGTAGTGCATCATAAACACATCTTGTTATTTTAATTTTTTATAATATTGATTGATTGATTGGATTTTTTGTTTTACGTCACACCACGAATATTTCCACGTATATGGTGGACGGCATCTGCCTGATGCGGGGCATACAAATTATTGTCCTTTGCAGCGGACCCACCCGAAGCATACCAACGACACGGGGCCTCGGTTTTTACTGTCTCATCCGAAAGACAGCAGAAACACCGGCATGGACCAGAGCGGGAGGACTCGAAAACCCCGGCCTCCCGGGATCAGGAGTCCAACGCGGATACCACTAGGCCACGCCGGCTTAATTTTTTTTTGTTATGTATAATAATTTAAATTCCTAACCATATTCATTCACATTATTTATGTAAGTACTTGAACATATTTGCTCTTAAAATTGTATTTGCTATATTACGCTTTCAGCTTCCTCCTACATTACAACATCATTGACCGTGATGAATATCTGTACAGCATCCTTCACCATGATGACTCGTTGTATTCGTAAAAAGACGAGCTTGTAAGAAAGTCGCAATTTGCTTACACAGTATCCAGGGATAAGACCACAATTTGATGCCAGGCATAACATTATTGGTAACCTTGACAGTGAACTTTAGTGGTAATTCTTTTGGTTCTCTCTTCTTACAGGTATTGCAACTTTGGTAGTGGCATTCGTTACAACAGTTAGAAAAATTTTAATCATTGCAAGTGTACAACAAATCTTTGATCATATTTATAATTTTGTAATGCAAGGAAAAGTAACACTGGAGAAGAATCAAAACCAAATAAGCCAAGAAAATGATGGTGCAAAACTATGTAATGTAAGAAGGTCCAGACGGTTAAAAAGAAGTACATCAAGATATGGGTATGGAGTAATTTATGGTTGATAGAATGTTAGAACAGATGTTACTTCATATACATGCAATTCATCCTATTGGTTGTTGGTTTACTAAATATGAATATAAAGCACCAATTGCACGTATCCTTATGAACCTTCCTTGTAGTAACTTTTCTCCATATGGATTGCATAGAGTAGACTTGTCTGATATAATTGCACGTGTTGCTTACAAATATTACTGCTTATTATATATCTTTGAAAGCAGAGGGTTTTTTATATTTTTTTACTACTCCATTTTTTTTATGCGTAGTTATATGTTCACTGACATGACAAAATCTTGCTGTCTGTGTTTCCCAACTTTCCTCATATTACATGCATGGTCTTCCTTTGCTTTTTATTTAATTTTGTCAACTTTTGTAAGGTGAGTTGTGCTTCTTTGATTAAGTAAGGCATATGTACCTGTCGTTTTAAAAACTTTTTTTTCATATGTGCTTTTGAAGGTTGAATTTCATTTACATGTCTTTGCAAGATGTAAAATATAAGCACAAGATTTTCATGTAATAACTCTTTTGAAATGGTGTTTCAATGTTAGGTTGTAGAAAAGTTTTTTTTATTTCTTTAATTGACTTTGATTTCCTTTATGTTCCAAAGGCTTGTTAAATATTGTTACTGCTTCGAGATCAACATATCAAACAATATGTCAGCTGCAGAGACTGCACACATTCGAAACGAATATTATTCTGTAAGAAAATATGAATGAATTATTTGAAAATATCAGTATTTCATAAGTTCTGGAATTTTTGAAAGAGGTTAATTTGTATAATAATAAAATTTAATATATTGGGATTTTATTTTAAAATGTATATAACATTGTACAAATTTAGCACTATCGTTTATGTGTAGATACGATATACAATGAGAGCTGTTCTTTTCTAGATATTTTAAGTGTTCTTTTCTTAATCTGGCTTGATTTATGTAACTTGTTAAACGTCGCCATATGCTGTTGAAATATTCAAGGTGTGCGACGGGAAAACAATATATCTGATCTATATATTCAAACATTATTATTGTCAGCGAGTTTTCTACCTCAAAATGTAGGTATGTAAGTTGTCAAAAATGGAATGTTAATGATTTTTTTAATTTTGTTTTGTTAGTTTGTTGTTCTTTATACATCATTCGATTCCGAACAATTATAAAAGTGTCGTTCTTATAGATTTACTTAGTTTCTTTTTTGTTTTCTTTTTGGTATTAAGATATAATACTAAAATTATGTCAAATGCTTTTACATGTGATTCTATGTATTTTCTTGCCAAATGCCTGGTATACTTTATACTTATTTGGTTAATAAAAAATTTGGAGTTGATACCGGTTTTGTCCTGTATATTAATTGGATGAAAAGTATGCATGATAGCCTGTGTTGATATAATTCACTCTCAATACCAGGTATATAAAATAAGAATTGTGCTTCATTATATGGATATGGTTTGTTTGCCAGTTGTTCTGATTAAAAAATAGTCTCTGTA